>JAXIUT010001670.1:0-36262 GCA_035586675.1 Eurytoma californica | reverse complement strand
ATTTTAAAAGTCACCTGAGGTTTTGGCATGAGATTTTAAATGAGATCTCACCTGAGAATTCACCTGAGATCTCACCTAACTTTTTTCAGTAGGGTGATAAATGTTTAGGAAGAAAAATTGGATTTATAAACTTTTTGTACTATTTTTATTGTAAAAATATTTATCTTTTTACTTGAAAAGGCAACTTCGCCGTCACCCTATCATCACATATCTATCACAATAATTTCGGTCACGATGTACACACGCGCACGCATGAACAAATTAGCTTGGCATTAGCGAGAAACGACTGTAATTCGCATTTTAAAATTGTACCCTTCCCTCCCTCTCACTCACTCTCCGGTATAACTCCGTCGCCCCTCTGCTCTCTATCCAGGATTGCGAAGACGCGGCCGATCGCTTCGAAAGGCGACTCCACTAGCGTGACCTCCACATTGGATCCCGGCAGGATCTCGCGGTGGACCTCGCAGCCGTCGTCGCGCCTCACCAGCCGCCAATAGGACCTCTCCTTCCAGGCGTCCACGAGAGTTCTGAGCACGCGGCCCTCCGCGTAACTCTCCGGCGCGGGCTTGTCCGGCAGCCAGACCCGCCAGATATCGCGCCACCTCGTCCTCAACTCCCGTATGCAGTGCAGGTACTCGGGGTCCGTCTTCGTCTGCTCCAGGGTGGGGGGCGCTCGCCGGAAGGGGCACGCTATTCCGATCGGCGTCGCGAGGGGGTTGATCTGCTCGACTGGACCGCCGGAGGAGTCGGCTTTCTTCTCGCCGATCGCCTTGGCCGCGGCGAGATCGAAGAGGCGCTTGATCGCGCGCAGTGGCGTCTCCACCATGGCGACCGGTATGCTCGTTCCCGGCAGCAGGTGACGGCAGGTCCTGTCGTCGTCGTCGCGCGCCACCAGCCGCCAATGGCATCTCTCTCTAACGAGGCGCAGGAGGATGCGGCACTCGTTGCGGTCGAAGCGCTCCGGTGCGGGCTCGTCCGGCAGGCAGGCGCGTCTGATCTCCTTCCACCGCCTGCGTATCGTGGCTAAGACGGGCGTGTACGCGGAGTCCTCCCATATCTGCTCCAAGTTCGTCATGGACTGCGCGCGGACGGGGCGTACCCTCGCTATTGGAGCTGCCGGGGGGTGGTGAAGGTCCGTCTCCGGGTTGTCCAGGGTCAGCTCGTTCACGGAGTTTTCAAGCGGCAGCAAATCCGCGACGTTCACCAGGGGATCCATTTGCCGCGTGGCCCGTACCAGCTCTATTGCGAACACAAACAACCGATGGCCGACTCCTCGAGGCAACTCCACGCGAATGATGAGGTATGGTAGGCAGGTAGCGTCGTTTGGGCCCTTCCCCACCCCCGCACTTTGCAGAGCAAGCTGTGCTCATTGGTCGCCAGCTCGGGGGAGAAACCGAAGCTACGTCCGAAAGGAAATCGGCGCCGCGTCAACGCTGGGGGTTGGCTGTTCTGAAAAAGGAAAACGGCATTAAACGCCTTTCGCGAGACCGCGTGATTGACTTAATTTCAATTCCGCCGTCGCGCCTCCGATATTACAAAGAATAAATCATTACAGCGCTTAGGTTGACTCTATTTTTCATCGAAAAAGTTAACTAGTGGTGATGACATATTTTGCGGTAAAGAAAAACACTATTATGTTGACGCCGCTACCTTTATAGGTAAAATAGGATTTTCAAATTTCTTGAGCTCCGATTTAACGCTAACGCTGAAAAATAGTGTACCTTATATTTATGTTTTTTATTGCTTTAAAAGTCACTTCTCTATAAAATAATTATAATCTAAAATTTTGAAATACAGAAACTTAAATACGGTAACATTAATTCTTATAGTTCTTCAGTTGAGTATTTACAAAGATTGTTCAGTCGTAATAAAATTGCATTTTAAAAATTTTTATTTCTAAACGAAATTTAATCATGTAATAAAAGTAGACGATGAAAACAATCGATTTTATAAGGACATAGTAGTTCCGCACACAGTAAAACAGAAGTTTTACGTATCCTCTCTGTAGGACAGTATACCTACTTTCAGCTTTTTGCTCATGTACACGCCGTTATATCCAGTCTCGATAATTACGAACTTTCTTACCGAGAAATGCGCAATTTATTCCCTCAAATTTTACGAGCTGGAAAATAATTTCATATTTTCTAATTTCCTCGTCGACACTAAAAAAATCGACAGTCTTCAAGAAAATAAAAAGAAATCGCGTTAACATCGATTGTTTGCGAAGGCAATGATTTATATACGCGCGAGTCTCGATGATATGCACAAAGCGTGAAATCTTTAACTCAGTGCGCCGAAGTATTAACATTGCATCGCGCTGACATTTTGTATATTAAATAGACGATTCGCGCGACCAGTTGAAAGGTCGCCTTCTTCGTGAATTCATTAGCACAAATTCGCTTTCCCAAGAAATCTTCCTTTTTATCGTTATTTCCCACGTATTTTTGACTTTTTTTTTATGGTTGCAAAAAAAGCCTTGGGAAAAAATTTGTTTACAACGTTTTATCATTTTTGCGCTTGATACTTTTCTATTTTTAGAAGCAATTGTCACGCGTCGTAAATTAATAATCTTTTACGACATTTGCGACTATTTGCTTAGAGTCTTAATTTTCGATAAAAAAAGAGAATAGTACGTCGTGATTTTATGCTAATTTTGGCGCATAAATTTTTTGAATAATTGTATAAATAATACATATGCGACACAAAATGTTCATCTAAGAAATGAAGAAAATTACTTACTGAACATTGATAAGAGAAGTTAAAACTACATTAAGTTAAAATGTTTGGATATAATTTTTTTTATTTTTTTATTTAAAGTTTCTTAAATTTGCTTTTTAAATAAAAATCAACTACGTGTCCTATATAGTCATTTGAAATTGTCGTGTTTTTGATGAATTTTGATTTCGCTAAGCATTTATCTCAATATTTCTCGGTCTGATCGATCAAAGATCAAGTGAAGCACATAAAACATTTTCAACGTGAATTATTATATCACGTAAGTGTGTCTTGATAAAAAATAAAATTTTTGAAAAATTCCATTTCATCATAAATAAATACTACATCTATCCATTAGTCAGCGCACGAAGACTTACACTCACCAAACCACTACTCTGAACTTAAACCCCCCGTACGATATCGACGCAACCCACATAAAGTCCCCCGTCCAATTCCGTGCAGCGGGAAGCGGACACGGTATCCCCTAGATAATTACATACACAAGCGCCTATAAAAGTGTATAGGTATACGTCGTAGCAGCTGACAATGAAAAGAGCCGGGGCGCGCATCTGCGCGGCGCGGCGCGCAAGTGGAGCGAGAGGAGGCCGAAAGGGAGAGAGCGCGCGTCGCGGCGCGCATGCGGCCACGGCCGCTCCCGAGCGTTGCGCCAGTCTCGATCGGCGCGGTGCTAGGGTCGGCAACCTTCCTCTCGCGCACCTCGATATAACACAAGACCTCCGCTCACGTCGCACCCAGGATCCACGGTTTTGCGTCCGCTTCACTCTTCTCGCTCGCGTCAAAAAAAAATCACGCGGATTTTTTTTTTCTATCGCTCGCGAGGAGCGACGAGTTAGAGCGAAAGCTCGCGCGGGCAGTGCGCGTGCACCGAGTGTGCGTATGTGTATGCAGGCGCGCAGGAAGGGCAGCAGAAGCGGAGCACAGCTGACTGACGGCGGCGCCCGTAAGTGCATCTGTACTATAGCGCGACTCTTTGTTTACGTCGCTTGTGGAGCGACGAGGTTAGAAATGGCAGGCACCGTTAGCTCGAGCTTTTTTTTAACGGGACGCACGGCGCAATTGTCCGACTGGCCATTTTATAAGGATTCTACGTATAAGTACGACGCGCGTACGCGAGTCGATAAATATAAACGCGCTTTTGCGCGGCAGTTTTAAAATAGAAAAGCTCGCCGGCAGCTTTTTTCTTTTCGCGTTGTTTTTGTGGACCGAGTAACCGTTAATTTCGCGGCGACCTAAATGTTGCTTTTTATCAATCCTTCTCTGCGCTCGGGTGTCACGTACTTATCGGCTCGACACTGTTATTAAAGCTGTGTCGAAAGCGTTTCGAAATAGGCGATGGAAGATTTTTTTCTCTATACGCGGGAATCGCAAATTGGAACGGCATGGTTTACCGACAATTAGAGTGACAGTTTTGTAACGTCGCTTCGCCAAGGCGTAATTGGGATCCCATTTCATAGAAAATAATCAGCACTTGCTGAACTTTTTGCAACTTTTTTTTGTCACTCCTTTTTACTTGTAACAACGCTTTCTATACCATATAAGTTTTTTTTTAATTTTTCGATCGACTCTTACTACTTGGCGCATATTATTTATATTTTTTATCGCTTCATTATTTTACGCTCTTAAAAAAAAAAAACTAGTAGCCATTAATTTTTTCAGCAGCTACCTGTTAAATAATCCGCGAATAAAAGAAGCATTAATATGCGCAATAGAAACTTGGGGAATCGCGAATTGGCTCTTTCACCGTTGCGTCAAGGTGCGGTTGCCGAAAAACACGGCACTTTTCAAATTTCGCGGCGAAAGTGAAGTTACAGCCGGTGGTCGCTCTGCTCTTTTTGCGTTTCACCGCGGCGACGACGGAAAGACGACGCCGGGACAGAGAGAAAGACCGGAGAAAGTCGATACCGGGACCCGTTAAAAAAGACGGAAAAAAAATAAAGAAAGCGCCGGTCGCGCGCGTGTGTGCATGCCTAAGCGCAAGAGAATCGCCGAGTCTTCTAGGATTTTGTTTAAACGTATGTTAATGTTTGTTTTATGGAGGTATGGTTATAAAACTGTTTTTCTTATCGATAAATTGAAGTTTGAGTTTCCGAGGAATAGAAATAAATGCTTGATTTTTGTGGTAATGAAATCAATTTATTTTTAAAGATTATATGAAAAAAGGCTAACTGCTCGGAAAAAATTAATGGCTTTCTGCAGCTTAACATGTTATTTTGGTTAACAAAGTTATCGCAATTTAATTTTATTCATTAGGGGTGTTAATGTCACGGCGAAGCAAAATCATAAACATAAACTTGATTCATGTACAATCATTTAATTTTTTACTCCGCAAGTGCAATAAATCTCGGGACAAATTTCTTTTTTTCATTTTATTTTTTGTATAAAATTCTAAAAAAGTATTTCTTTAAGAAATTGCAAAACTTAAAACCACTAAAAAAGAAACCTCGATTAAAAGAAATAAACTCAAATCCTTACGCAATTCTTGGAAGCAGCCGGAGTTTCCTGGTTCGGGCCGAGCGAAATTTCGCTACCGGTGCATCATCGGCGAAACGCCGCCCCCCTGAACGAAAGTAAAAGTAATCGTAGCGCCAGCGGCGAATCGCAATGTGAGAGACTACCTGTCCATAAAAAGAATTTTGCACTTTCACCGAGCCTCTTCCTATATTTCACGGGCTTCGCTATCTCGACTTGCAAAAAAAATTAAAAACCCGTTCTCTAAGTGCCCGTCTACGTTTGCGGAAAAGAATAAGCAATATCACGCCTAAAATTTGTGTTTTTTTTTCTTTACGACTAATTAAAGCTGTTGTGCTTGCTTTAATTACGTGCCATAATTCAAATTTTGCTGTATTATGTAATTTAAAAAATTAATTATAAATGCGAATTAAAATAACATGAAAATACAATATTTCTGTATGTACAAATATTATACTAAATAGTTTATTAAGGCAGCTCTGGTATATATCATGAAGAAATGCAAATTGAAATACTGAATTTTTTTCACCCGTTTTTAAAATCCATCATTCTTTTATAAAAAAAAACCAATTGGTACATTTTTACTTTTATGCTTCAACTAAACGAAAAAAACAATGAAAATAATTGAATTAACATTAACGTAAGCTATAATCGGTTATTATTACTACTTTTCAAATTTTATTTAATTTATCTTCTTACTTTATAAATAAAAGCATCGACGTTGCAATTTTTTTATTGAAATTTATTAAATCATTCCGGTGCCACCCGAGATATGCTTACAAATAATCCGAGTAAAGTGTCGAAACAACTCAAAATTTCCAGCTCCGTTCGTTAACCTCTCCAATCGGTCGTCGAAGCCTTTTCGTAGGTGTATATAGGAAAGTTTTCGAGGGGAAAGGATCGATGCACCGGTAAGTTTTTCTCCGCGTCAAGTGCATCGCGGGCTGAACTCGGGTCGCCTTCGAATTTCTCGGATCAACGAGAACTGGTTTTAACCGTAAAAGCAAATGCCTTTCTACGCCGAGAAAGCAGAGGTGTCATATCCCTTCTACGCGGCGGGAACGAGAGTAAGAGTATTTTTCGGGAATTATGCGCCGTGCGTATGAGATTTTTTTTCCGATCAATACTAAGTGGATCCGTTGACGTCATTTGCAGTCTTTCTTTTGCAACGTTTAAAGCAAAGTGAAATTAAAGAAGTGTCGACCTCAGCTGGTTTTGGGGGGATATCTTTTAAACGAGCTTGTTTCATTTCCAACGTTTAGCACTTTGGAAAATTTTAGACGTCAATTTAGCATACTCTCTTATTTCTGTTTAAATAAAAATAAATTGCAGGCAAAGTATTCTGATTAGAAGAATGTGTTACTCGCCAATTAAATTCTTCCTTCAAATTGATGGAAGTTCAATCAACCGAGTGCCCTTCTTCACGAGAATCTGATAATGCGACATTAGTTAAGAACATGTGAATAATGACATATTTTACGTGAAAAGTCAATGCGAGAACGACTTTTTGCATTTAAAATGTCACTATTTACATTTTCCAAATTAAATTCAAATTTTCAGATTTAGACAGAGAATCAAGAGAAAAAACGCGCCCAACGCCCGCTCGAAATTTAAAAAAAAATCTTTTGCCTCCAAAAGGGAGACTCGTAAATTCGCTCGACAGAAAAGAAGTATCTCGCACGTGGGCTCGTCACCGATTCGATCGTGTACCTCCCGACCTACTTACGCTCCGTTTCGAAAGTCGCGCTGCAGCGGCGCGCCGGAGGTGCGTTGGAAAATCGCGCGCAGCAGCTCGCAGTGTCTTCCTCTCCGTATATCGCGTCGGTCAACCTTGTGCCTATCGACTCATTCCGGCCGGTTTTTTTTTTTTTTTTTTTTTTCTTTTTGATGTACATAATACCGGGCGCACGTGCTGCCTGATGTAATGAAACAGTGTTTGTTGATTTTTATTAAAACGTATTAAAACGTCGAAGTCTGAAATGAAAACATTTTTTTTTAAGACACACGTGTCTATTGAAACGACGATCATGTGTGGCGCATCAATTATTATCCAACAAAATTAAAGAGTGAGAAAAAAATGTTGAATATAGTTAACGTTTGATGCTTACGAGTATTATATGATTATTGTTATGTCTGGTGAAAAATAATTTGAATGCATATTATTAATCGATTATTCAAATTGGGTAAATTTGAGATAAACATTTAAAAAAATATTTTTAGGTAAATTGAACAAAAAAATATGAATCGTTTATTAATACTATACAAATAATTACAAATTTTTAATAAATAAACAGTTACGTTAATTAACTAGGGTCGTTACTCTTGACCACTCGTAAATTTTCCTTTTTTGCAGGCATCATTCGTTCATTTACCATATTCATTGTAAATTCGTCATCCGGTCTCGAGGCGAGAGCAGCACGCCCGCGCACAATGGGTGAAAGTCGGGTTACCT
This sequence comes from Eurytoma californica, assembly GCA_035586675.1. NCBI lineage: Eukaryota > Metazoa > Arthropoda > Insecta > Hymenoptera > Eurytomidae > Eurytoma > Eurytoma californica. The sequence goes on along the minus strand of JAXIUT010001670.1, from coordinate 28,605 downwards.
GCATAAGACGCTGGTCGTTTATTTTTCTTGTAAATTCAATCGGTCAGTTTCTCTTTTTAAACGTCCGACGCGCCACTATTTTTATACCCTGCCGCGCGTTGCTGCTCTCCTAAAAAGGAAATTTACAATCAATTACGTGAATCTGCAATAGTAACGGACAAACAAAAGTTTTTTGTTCCACCCGTCATTTTTGTTTTTCAAATGTTTACTCGAGCGCTCGTCAAGAAATACTGGATTCAGAGCCGCCTCGCGCGATTAGCGAGAAAAAAAAGCCGCGTGTCATCCGGACAGCTTAATTAAGCGATTAAACGTACGGTTCTTTTTTTTTCGCCGTCGATCGCAGCTTCGATCGTCGAGTCACTCTAAAAATAAAGCTATCCGCGCCAAATCACCGGTTGCGCGGATGTCGCTCGCGCGACCTTCCAGATCGCGCGTCGCGCGAGCATGTCAATTTTCCGCGGGAAGCGCGGCCTCAATAGGGCTTCTCGCGAGCTTTTGCGAAATCGCGAAAATTCATGAGCCGATCGGGCACCTCGCTCACGCCGGGCCCTCGATTTACGGCCGTCTAACTCGATCGGCGCCTTCCTTTTTTTCCTCGGGCAAGATTGATCGCGCGGGGTCAATGCCGAATTTCGTCGTGAGCGGGATGGCAATCGCGGTGACCAGTTGGAGGAATGACCAAAGGCCGCGGCTTAGTTTTTTCTTCTCTTTTCTTTTCTGCCAGTTTAAACGCACGCGAGTGCAAGGTTGCCCAACGCGAATCCCGCGGACTCGTTAGGCGCCGGATGTTTCGGCAAGCTTAATTACTGCCGGGATGTGGAGCGATATTGTAGCTTTTTCACTTTTTAAGGACGAGTTGGGAAATTAGATCGGAATGGCTTACTTTACTTGGCTAAGCGATGTTTTGCCGGGTATGGAGGTTGCGTGATTTGCATTTTTAGTTCGAATTCAGGTGGCTTCAGCGCGCGTAGGTTTTATAATGAACTGTTACATGAAATGGTATTTACAATGAAATTTAAAAAAACTCGTTATTAAACTAAGAATTTATTAATTTTACACTTTCAAAGATATATGCATAATTCTGGCCAATTTATGGTTAAATTTTTTACAAGGATTATCGATAAATTTTTTACAATGATGTTTGATGAAATAAAGACACCGGTATACAGAAAACATGTAATTCGTATTTTCTGATTACTTGAAATTGTTAATAAATAATTATTTAATTAAATATGGTTAGGATTATTAATGAGAGCAATAATTTTTATATCACCGATAGCTTTTAGCCTTTGTGATACTTAATCATTCTTGAAATACAGACAATACGTAAGTGACGTGACGTCTCTCAATGATTCATTAAAGCTTTTGATAATTTGCGTACGCTTCTACGTATAAACATTAGATCATGCTATTGAATTTAACATATATAGTCAACTAATTAAAATCCAACAAATGTTATATCTACCCAATTTAATATAAGAAATCAGCATTAAAAAAAGGTTTAAAAAAAAATCATTAAACAAATTACAAATCATGAAATAAAAATAAATATAAACAATACTATATCACCCGGAAAGTCCGAAAAAATAATACACCCGTGGCCTCGGAAACTCTGCAATTCGAAAGCCCGGCAGTTTCCGCGGTGCAAAACAAGCGCCTTTCTTTCGCTCGTAAGAAAGCAGGCGTTCAAATCGCTAATCGTCGCGGCGGCGGAGCTCGTTGCGCAATTAAAAATACATATCGTCGGGCTGTACTTGACCTTGGGGTGTGCGCGAACGGCACCGACGTCGCGCGCATACTTAGATAAAATTCGCGACGCGTCGGAGCGAATGCGCGATCGACGCCTCGCGGAACTTACCGAGACTTTGTATTCACGCGGGCCCCGAGCCACCCGCGATCGAACTTGACAATTCGATCGGCGATCGTTCCCCTTGCTTTTTTTCTTTTATTTCCTCGCTTATTATCATTATAGGCCCGGCGACGACGCGATGCACGGTGCTACGCTCGTTCGACAAGGTTGACGAAGGTTAATGCTTCTTTTTTTCGTTTGACGCGCACTCATTTTGAGTCGCGAAAAAAAGGAAACGAACGATTTGGTTGATGATTTTCGTGTCGTGGACGATTTGAGGGGAAAAAAATGAGGAGCATCGTTAGTGAAAATCTTATTTTTAAGGTCGTACCCTGTAAGAAAATTAACCATAAATTTGCCATAAAATGCATATTCTGGCTAATTTATGGTCAATTTATTACGGGGTATACACAGGTACAGGTATCGTGTGTGCGAGGTGTGTAATGCACGGTTGAAGGGCAAAATTAAATAATTCATCAAGCTCAATATTTCATGACTAATTAAAATTTAAAAATAACTTAAATATTTCATAAATTTTTAATTTTGCATGATTGCAAATACAATAAACACTTTGTAGATTGTGAAATAATTAGCACTTTTATCAATCATGTAAATATTTGCGTTAAATGTCTTAAATATTTAATACAGTCTTTCGGAAGTAAAAGATCAATAAACAATAAAAAAATGAAAATAATATTCTCGAGAATTACATACTATATCAAACGAAAAAATGAAATAAAATCGCGTGCCAACCATAATAACCAGTACGCGCGGGAAAACCCCTCGTCCGTCCGCAATCAGTGTAGCGCATCTCCGCTCTCCATATAGCGCAGGAAGCCTCGCGGATTTCTCGAGTGGCTGCACCGCCCGAGGACACGTCCGAGGTGTACACGGGCCGAAAACCCGGGAATCGCTGCCTGCCGGGTGTCGTTTCTATTGTAATTCCAGCGAATAAATGAATGCGGCACCGAGGCTCGTGACCACCGGTAAATTTTAGTGATTTAATGCGGCACGCGTGCGCGGAAGATTTCCGTGGGCTGGAACTAATTTCCTCGTACGCTAGAGGTATACGTTACACTGAGAAAAAAATTCTAATAAAAATTACAATACTGTATAGGAAAGTGGTCAGACTGACATTTAGTTGAAAAATTAACATCGACTCTGGTAAAATTTTCTAAAATTATAATAAATTATGCTAGATACTGTTGCAAATTTCACTAGAAATTATGATATTTTTTTAACTTTTTAGTATATTGTACTAAAATTTTTGTAATATGTTTTTTCTTTATAAATATTATAAATTTTATTGTAAATTATAATAAGGGATTTTTGCCCGTTTAAAAAAAAAAATAAAAATAAATAAAATAAAATAAATAAAGAGGATGGCATTTTCAACTAAACGTCAGTCTGTGACCAATTTCCTATACAGTATTGTAATTACTGTACTACACTAGAATTTTTAATTAATTTTTACTAGAATTTTATTTCAGTGTAGATTTTAATAACTCCGTTGTTCACGACTGCAAGCGATTCGTTTATTGGAGTATCTTATTTATTTATTAGCGCGGCATAAACAGTTCGTGCGCTGAACAAATATTTATTTTGCATCAGTCACCCGCTGAACGAAAGGCCGAGCGAAGTAATTTAAAGAAAAAAAGAAAACATGAGCGATATGAGGCGCCGCTTATACGCTCGAGTGAAAAGCTCTCATCGCAAGTTTCCCGTAGGTCACTCGTGATCGCCGCGGTTCTGTTTACTTCCATCTTTTTTTTCGCGGTTTTCAAAATTTCGCGATGACAAAATATGCGTAATGAGCGATTTATGTAATTCCCGATCGATTCGATCTGACTCCGAGGTCTTCGCCTCGTGTGATCCGGCGCCGAGGTTTTCCGACGTCCGCTGCGCCCGGTAATTGAACGAGGAAATTTCGAGCACGGGAAGTGGTAGCACTCGACGAGCGGGTAGCCGGCGGCGCGCGACGCCGGTCGTTCACACCGCGCGGCCTTAATCCTTCGGCGCGCAATGCGCCAGCGAGGCGAGTTTCGCGTGTTTTGGCACCCGGATCACCCGATCGATTTTTGCCGAGATTTTTCGTCGCCCGCAAGGAATCTCGAAGCGAGCGTTTGTTCGAAGAGACGTGAAACATGAGAGGCCGGTTTTTTTAGCGAGTGACAGTGACCTTTTCTCGGTTGCAAGAGCCGGATGCAAAAGTAATAGTCAAGTTATCGCGTGAGTGCGATAACGAGAACCGGCTCCTTGGTCGAAGGTCAGAAAAATTCATCATTCTTTTTACCCGAAGCCTTTTTTTATACTACAATATATACGGGCATTTTGATAGGATGGCGGGAGGCCACACTCCAGGTGATCGTGAAAGTTAAGAAACGTTGGGTTCAAACAGTAAATAAATGAGTGATCGAGAAACGCGGAAATGAAAAAAAAAACTATCATGGATTTGGTTGGCCATAGATTTTATCTGTTCCGCGGGTATAACCCAGAGAGAAAGGTATGAATGAAGAAAAAAAAAATAATACAAAAATTTTAAACAAACGATTCGTGAAATAACAATATTAAAATAACAAATATAAATAAATTATTTTTAAATATAATATATAAAAAATCAGATCATTTACTTTACGCTTTTAGATTTTCATGTACCTGTAATTCCGTTATTGCGATTTTACTTAATGTTTTATTTAATATTTAAATCGAATTTTTAAGACCTCAAATAAGATTAAAGAAAAAAAAGGTCAGTGTGGTTACATATTATTCACCGGTCAAAGTCCAGTTCATTGACATTTCGGCCCGCCGCCTAGGAATGTGCGAATAGATGTCGAAAATTTTACAATCGATATCTCGCTTAGGATAGCCACCGGCTTATTGTCAAGGTCCCCGCAACGGCGATGAACTCTCCTGAAACGAGAGGCCGATAACGCGCGCTCGCGGTGGCATAATGCGTATCGGGCCGAGTATGACAAAATGCAAAAAGTCAATAAATTTTTGCGCCATCGTTTCAGCATGCCGTACGTCGCATTTACGTCACTGAACGAGTCGATTATCGCTTAGTGTCATTGTCGCCTCCTCGTGCTTCGAACGACAAAGCGCGCTTTTTACAATGTCGGAGCGATTTATGAACTGATTTCGGAGCGATGCGGTCATCGGGGAAATTTTTTTATCGACGATTTATTCATTCGAGCGGCGAGCGATGCTCGAGATATTAACCTCGCTTCGACGATAAAAAAGTTTCAGCGAAAAATTATAAGAAAGCAAGGAAAGTTTGTTACGGCCTAAACTGTATTGCAGCAATTAACTTACGAAAAAATTGTTTAAAATTTCGCAATTTTAATTAACTCTAAATCAATTCGAGGATAACAGTCGGCGCGTCCGGAAAGTTTGCACAAAGTTTACTCGAGGTTCAAGGAGGTGCACCGGCCCAATACGGAAATGCGGTGACTCCCGGCTCCGGTATAAATTTCCGTCTCTTAATACCCGTGTCATCCATCGAGCGGCACGTGACGGAATTTCGAGAGATGCGGCCTGCTTCCAGATAAGAGGCGGCACCTTGAGACACTTGAAAATCCTGCCGTACCTTGACGATGAGCAATGACCTAACGTTTCTACCTGCTTTTATTTCGCGGGTCTACGTGATCTCGCTCCCGTTCCCATTGCTTTCGCCGCAGTTAGATTTTCAGTGGTATAGTTTTATGCCTAGGAAACTGTTGTGTGACCTTCGTTGGACAAAGATTCCGTTTAAAAGCCTCGCGATGGACAAAAAAATTACGCTAATCTCGTAAGATAGATTTTTCGGCGGTTACGAATTGTAGCTTATCTGCTCAAATTTTCGAGTTTTTGATTTCCGACTTGTTTTGCCGCGGCGATCTGTTTTTCTGCATTTAATTTATGCAATATATGCGCGAGCCTATTATTTATTTACTCGGGGATACCGAGTTTATCGCCCCCGAGATTCTCGCGAGAGCCGCTTTGTAAACAAATATTAGCATATAAGAACCGCAATCCGGGCCTGTATTTTGAGAAAAAAAAGGTGGCTGGGGAATCCACGCGAGATTACTACATTAATCGGTTGGTATAACTTCGTAGACTTCCTAAACCGATGGTTTGTGTGCAAATCTTTTTATTTATGCGCCTGTTTGCGTGAGTTGGTTATTATTCATTCACGATTGTTGTTTACACTTCATAAAGGAGATAATTCAGCAGTTTGCACAACTTTTTCGAATAACATAAGAATTGTCATCTTCTTATCACCTTTATTCGTCGAATCGTGCATGCAAATGTCAAGATCATGTTGTACAAGTGCAATGCTGTCTATGCAACAAAAGCGAAAAAATTCGTTTATCTCAGTAAGATGTGATTCCCGTTTATTGAAAAAGAATAAGAATCAGAACTTATTAAATTTTTTATTTAAATAGAGTACGGCTAACTGTCATTTTTCTTTATGTTTTAGCAATTAATGAAAAAAATGAGGACAAAGATCCCGAATTTTGTTACGCGCGCGTATCCCACTTAGCGCGTCGCGATCTTAAAAACAAAAATTTGATGTTTGTGGGTCAGTCGATATTGAGTTTATTGACTTCAGTGTTCGTCCAAACAGTAGACCGACGCGTCGTCGAAAAAAAAACGAAGTTTCGACACCTTCGTCGTTATCCGCCCGGAGCATCGTACACTTTCAAGGTCTCTGTGCGACGCCGATTTCGCATTCAAACTAGAGGAATATGCCGCAGTTTATCTAATCGAGTTTTTAATAAACTCTTTCCGATGTCAATAAGTTACACTAAATTTTTTTACGTATTTTCAATATTTGTCTAATTACTACCTTTATTATAGAGCTAACATGCGTGTATACTTTTAATAGATAATATATGCTATTCAATTAAATCGTCGCGCTTAGAAAAAAAAACTCATTTTATCTTCTCCTAATGAAGGAAAGCACGCGCGATTCAAATTCACCAAAAAGAAAAAGCAATTTATTTTTTTCCATTACATTACAAAGTATAGTACACAGTGCATTGCAAGGTAATTCGGCAGAGGAAAATAAATTTTCTGTTCGCTGGTCTGGTATTCTAACTAAAACTAAATCTACAAAAAGCCTGGCAAAGTAGTACTTGTTTAACTTACAAAACTAAATAAAAATTTAAATACAACATTTGCGTTCTATTTAATAATACAATAAACTTTTTAATACAATAACAATTATATATTAAATATTAATGAATAATTTTGCTGTTGATTATAATATATTTATTATTTTATTAACACTCAACATTAATATTTTTTACACGAATATTATCAAACGTTTTCTAAAAAATAATTGCGCTGTTTCAAAAAAAAAAGTTGAGTTTTCTTTCTTTTGGTGTACATAAGTGTGTGGCATTTAATTGACGCAATTTTTTAAACTGAGTCGAGTGAAATTACGAGCGGGCAGCTGGAGAAAGTGCGCCTACAAAAGGCGTTGATCAATTATTGTTTATTATTTTATAACAGGACCAGCTTTTAAACTTACGCGCGTCAGAACTTTCTCCAAATACGGAGGGAACGTTACTGTAAAAACTCCGCGTGCACGACACCTTGCATCCAAATTCCCGCGCGCTTTAGACGAACAAAAAAAGGGACTCCTTAGGCGCCGTCGATCCTTTATTTTCGCCACTCATCGAATCGAAGTTTAACGGATTTTCGAGAGCGCCGAACGAGGCGATCCGTCATAACTCGCCCGGCTCATTATGCTCGAGTTGGGAGGCCGAGCACGGATCGGGCTCCTCGTACAGTATGCGCCGCGCGCCCTGCCGACGTTCTTTATTATTTTTCATTCCTCTAATTTTTTTTATTATTTACCTTTACTTCTCCGTAGTCCTTTTTTTATTATGATTCATTGCGACACGAGTCCGTCGTGTGGATTTTTTATTTACCGGGGTTTTTCGAAAGACTAAGCGAGAGCGGAATTATTGAGCGCTTTCGGGCATTATTGTTACGTTCGGGCAAATCGAGCTGACCTCAGTGTAGGGCGTGAAATTGCAGAAATGAATGTGAGTTCAATTTGAAAGATTATTTGAATGATATGGCATTACTTATTTATCGGGTACCCTGTGAGATTGATTAATTTCAATTACTCGGTCCACGCTGTGTTATTAAGCAATTTTTCGAAAGTGTAGTTACCCCCGTTTCTTTTAATCTCGTTGATCTAAGAATTCATGTTTATTGTACAGTAGGTCAAAACTTGTATGTAATTATCACGCGGTCGAAAAAAAATGTATGTAATTTAATTTTATACAGCCGAAGGAATTGTATTTTCCGAATAAATGCGCTTTATTTGATCAAAGTGAATTTCAAGGACCGAGGTGGGATATCATAAAAAGGAACGTAAAATATGTCATTCTCTGTCACGTTCTCAAGTAGATTTTCACATTTTTCACATTTTGATGAACGCCTTATTTTTATTCTGAATCAAGGTAGTATTTAAAAGAGGACTACTTATATAATTTACGCAAGGTTCAAATATCATTTTTATTCACGAAAGCATCTTTCAGATTGTAAGACGAAAATCTAAGTAGTTCATGTGAAAAATTCAGTAGGTGAAAAAAGCGTGCCTTTTTATTGTTCGTTATTACTTTGTCAATTTCATGATATCATTATACATATTTTTCTCATTCGATTATTTCGTGCCTTTTTGTACGAAAGAAATTTTGTACAAAAAATTTAATCGAGTACGAAAAATATTTAAATATATAATTCTTTATTTATTATACAATATTAATAACATTTTTTGTTTCGCTCATTCTGAAAATATTTGTGAAATTTATATTTTTACATGTAGTTATTTCTTATTTAAAAATAGTAGAGTTTATGGATCGTTATCGATCATGCAGAGTTGTACTATCAGATAACACATTGTATTTACAGAACGATGATCTTCAAGTAAGTTTTTAACTTTGATCTAATAACTAATTTATTTGAATTAGTGAACTAAAATAATAAAAAATATACATTTTTCAAGAAAAAAAAATCAAGTAATTTCTTGAAATCCATTGTGTTTTGAATGTAAGAGAACATTTTTTTACGAGTAGAATGCAATTTTCGTATTTTTGTTCCTTTTTACTGTAATAAAATAAAGGCGGGTTATATGGGACACTTGAAGTTTCGTGGCCGTTTAGACTATACAGCTATAGTACATACATAAAATATATTTTTTTCGATTAAATAATGTGTCTTTACTATTAATAAAAATACATATCTTACATTTTAATAATAATATGATTAATTAAACGCATGCCCCAATCTAAGTGCTAAAATTATTAAAAAAATTCTTTCATATAACGGATATTCATAACTATTATTCAATTAAATTTTTTCAAAATTTTAACAACTAAGATAGTGGTTATCAAAACTTAGTAATTCCACATTCAAATCTACCCAAATTTTTCTTATTAAATTCACAAAAATTTATTCACAATCAATCACACTTCTCGATAAAAAAAAAACGAAATTAGTCATTACATTCTTAATTTTTTGCCTCAAAAATGCGCCATTACGCACAGTTCAATCTTTCCTCGCCCTCTAAATCTGAATTAGTAAAATTTCTGCGATTTCACATATTTACGTGAAATTTCACATATTGCGAGACAAAAGTGCCCCACTATAATCGAATAAGCCGGATACTTTTATCTTGTCATGTATCGCTTATCATCGCTCTATACATCAAATTTGACTAATTTAAATTTACGGAGCGCGAGTAAAAAAGCCTTTCGAACATGAAATCCTCCCCGTAGCACCCCCGGAGTACGTCGTCGACCCGATGACACAGTTGTGCGCTCTCGCTCTCCCTCCCTCTCTCTCTCTCTCTCTCGCGTCGCGCGGCGCAGAAGGACGCGCGTTATCGTGACCCGGCGTGCGCTGGCGCGGCCGCCGGCGTGTAATATACTATCGGCGCGGCGTCGCGGAGCTCGCAGTCTCAGCGCGAGCGCGGTTGCCTTCGCTTCGCGGTCCGCTCGCTGTCGCGGCCCTCCCCCGGTATAAGCATACCGTGACTATCTCGCACCCTGGACTCTATCGTTTTTTTTGGAGTACTGCATCGGTTTCGAGATTTCGGGAGATTATCACTCGGGGCTGGAAGTTAAAGTCCCTTCGCGCGGACCGAGTGTGTGTGCGCGACGACGCGTGTGTTGAGCAGCTGATTTTGTAAGTAAATTTTTTTATCGGTTGCGTGGATGCCTGGGAGTGTGTACATGACGCGGGGGGGTTATTGTAGGTTAAGACGAACTGGCACGCTTAAGTGGATGCGGCAGGAAATCGTCGTAATTTTCTGAATTAAAGATATTCCCGTGACGCTTTCCACGCGAGGCTATTCGAGTTTCTGTCGATTAAAGAAGTTCTTTTATGCTTTCGCCTTGTACGTGTTTTAAGTTTCACTTGGGGCACGGTACAATTTGTACTTTTAAATAATGTTTCTACGCTATTTATTATAATTTACAAAAGGTAATTTTTGTTTTCATATAAAACAATATTGTCAAGCCTTCATTATTGTACAATAACCGTGAATTAAAAATTGCCTCGATCTCATCAAACTAAATCTTAAAATTAAACTTTAATCAAGCAACTCAGTCGCATCAAATTACAGCCGAGTACGCCGGTAAATCTCGATCGCGTTTTGGCTCATTACCGCGCGTCGCTCCAAAGTGAAACGAAACAGAAAAAAGAACCAGCTCATCCTCGCTTCCGGCGCTCTCCAGCCGGCGAATTTTTACGTAAAGAAAAGGAAAAAAAAAAAAAAAATACTTTTCGCACGCGGAGTGTGACGCAACTCGGCGCGCGTCCACGTGGGCCCACCGGTGACATCCGCGTCCGCGCGGGAATAGGGTAATTTCGCGGCAATTAGAGCCGCGGCTCCGCGTGTACACGTGGCCTGGTCGGCGAAATCGCGAGAGGCGCGCATTTGCACACAATGACCGACCCTTCGGCGGCGGCTGGCACCAAGTGCGCGCCGATCGATCGGCAAACCGACGCATTTCGGCGCGGGCAAAAATGCCGCGGCGCAACAACACGATCGTTTCATTTGCATACCGCCGGGATTTCGTTTGACGATCCGAAATTCTTAATGACTCGACGTGCGCATTTAATTTCTTCGTGCTCTTTGTTTTTCTTGCACCACTGGGCTCTTGCATCATTTTTTTTTTTCACTTTAGAGAAAGGCAGGGTTTAATTCGTTTAAGGAATCGCGCACAAAAATTCCATTACACCCGTCTGATAGAATATTCAAAAAAAAAATCCCCCCGGATTTTTTCATTTTTCAATTCAATAATGCTTAACAAAGTTGTCGCACGCTGAAATCAAATCGGCGGAAATGTTATTAATAAATGTTAATTTTATAAAAGAAAAAATTCTGGTATGGTTACATTTCTACCAGGAATGCGTATTGATTTTTTTTATCAGACATACGCAATGAAATGTAAAAAAATTAACAATGCCGCGCAGAAGTTCGTACTCGCCCCCGGCCTTCGTAAGTGGAAAAAAAATCGTTTGTAATTTCGCCTGAGTAGGCGGCGCGCCCTTGACTGGCCGCGGCGATCGCGGAAACTCGGCGGCTTTCCATCATCGCCGATTGCTTTTCCAGGCACGGCTCTCCGTAAATTTCCTCCGCGTCCGCCTGTCTGGCCGGCAGCGCTTTCCACGCGACCGTCGTGTGCTTACGCACGAGCTATCAGGAAACGTCGCTTTGTTAAAAAGTAACAATAAAGAATGAAATATGCCGTGGAAAAATAAAACGAGCGAATGGAGTGTTTGCCGCTGATATAATAAGTGTGTACAAGATACTTTGCCCGGGCAAGTGGAATTTGCTGGGTACTTAAGTCTATTTGCTTATCGCTCTAACGAATCGCTATCAATTTCATTCATGATCTCGATAAATGTAGTTCACGTTTAATTCCCTTTTTATGATGTAAAAACTGTGTTCCGATAAATTAACACTCCGTTCAATTTGCAAAACCTAAAAGTATGAATGTTTTTCTTTTTTATAATAAAAAAAGGTGTTAGCGTTCTGATAAACTTAGTTTATTACCATTCTTAATTAAACTAGGCGAAAAAAGCCAATCATATAAATAACGCGCTTGGTATCATGAATAAAATATTCATGATACCAAGCTCTCGAATGTGACGCTCACGTTTATCCTTCGATGCCTCGCAGATAAAAAAAAAAAGAAGAAGATTCGCCAACTTATCTTACGATTTCTGCCGTTTCAGAGTGAGAGAAGGCGCATTATGGGCCGTTCGCGGATCTAGCCTTTCATCCACCGACCGACTGCCCTCGCGCTCAATCCCCGGACGCCGCTCCTGGAGCTCGAGCGATCGAGTGAAACAGTAAAGGCGCGCGTGCACTCGAGCGAATCGCGGGAATCGACGAGGGAAGAAGAGAAGAGAAAAAAAAAATGGCCGGGAGCTCGACGCACTGCTCGCCGTCGCGCTCGTCGCTGAGCTGCTGCCAGGTGGACAACAGCAGCCAGCCGGACGTGCACGAGGTGTGCGCGAACGGCGTCGCCCAGGCGAACAACAACTACTTCATGCAGGAGAAGCACCAGTTCCCCAAGAGGCCCGAGGTCGACCTCCAGTTCCGCGACATCCGGTACCGCGTCAAGTCGTGGAACATCAGGAATCTAAAACCAGGTTCGTTGTCATCCCGAAAAGTGCCTCCTGCTCTTATAGTTAATTTTGCTTGTTTTGTTCATATTTGCATGCGATTAAGGAAAGTTTGGGGTACGGTTTTTTTGCCGCTGATGGAATTCTGCATTGGCTTGTTTTTTTAATTTTCACAATGTAGATGGAAGCTTCCTTTGGTAAACAATTAGATACTGGTTTAGGCCAATGTTAAACGGAACATGATACGGTACATGATAAAAATATGACTTGTGGATAAGTGATTTAAAGAAAAAAGATTTGATACATATAGAATAAGTAGCAAATTCAAAAACATTAGTATTTTTCCTATTTAAATTTAATTTTTTCTGTGACATAAAAAGTTATGTTTTTGCATTATAATATTAACTCAGAGTCAGCATTACAAATACTTTTCTCGTGTTCATTTTTTATTGTTTAGCATTTATTTTGCCTCTAGATTCATTATTTCCAAGTGTCTATTTTTATAAACAATTCATCGTTTTCTTACACTTTATAAAATAATTTAATTCACATAAGTAATAATATAGATTTATTTATGCATCCGTAAAATCATTTAAAAATAATATTAGCCATGACCTAAAGGATGGAAATTTTTTGAAAATACTTAAAATTTGATTAGTTTAATAAAATATGTTAAACGTTTTTAAGCACATGAATATTGCAACAACAGTAGCGTTTACAAACCACTAAAATAAAAGTCAAATAATATATCTTGCCCGAAAAAGTAAACGAATTAAGTAGTAACAGACAAACTCGTTCGGACAAACCCATTAAATTTGCTTGCATAAAAAAAACTTTTACGTACATTTATTTTTAAACCTTCTGATACTCGAGAAAAGTATCTTGAATACCCAATAAAATTAGCATTCCCCCTTTAAACGAGCCATTTAAAAAAGTTAAACGTTGCCCGATGTACTTTAAAGGTGCTCCCGCATTGCGTCGAATAAAAGGTACATTCCAATTAGCATAGCATCAATTCATCGACTAGCGGACGAGACTCACAAAAAATCTAACCGCACTCAACGCTAATAACCGGATTAACTGTGATATCGTTTTTTTTTTTTTTTAATTTCTTTCGACAACACCGGGATCCGTTCTTTTTTCGTTTCGATTTCTCTTCAGACCGACCGGACGCGCGCTGCTTTCTTTGTAATTTGTAAAAAAAAAGAATTTTTTTGTTATGTGACTCATGACTTTGTAGAATTCTGACACAGATATGTATTTTTTTATTATTACCTCACGAATAAATAGATCGGACAAAATAACGTTCCCTCAATTACACATGTCGCCGGTGAAATAAAAAAAAAACTCCATAAATATTTAAAATTTTGGTCGGCAATTATTCGCTCGAGGTGACACTCGAGAAAAAAAAAGAAGGCGCCGGAGAAAAATGGAAAGCGAGCGTCGCCTACGAGATGCTATCGGCAACGCGCCTCGCGAGAAAAGGCGCTGGGAGAAATTTGATTACGCAAAAATGAGACGAGCAATGCGCGGCCACGAGAAAAGAGTTGCGGTTACGCAGCATCGGCGCTGCGTTAAATTTGCGCTGACCCGGCTAAATTTTATCCGAGAAAGTTATGTCGTGCCAGAGTGCATCACGAGGAATTTAAAAAAAAAATAAACGCGACGAGATAAGAAAAAAAATCGTTGGTCACGTTTTTCACGCGTTTTGGTTTATCGGCGATAATCCGCCGGTAAACCAGTAAAGAGAGAGAAGAAATATCACGGCAAGTACGTGCACGAATAAGTGTTCTGTATCTAAAATTGCAATAGTCGACTTCCGTTTTTGTCTTTTCGAAGGCAAAATTAAAATAGTTTCTTGTAAAATTAGCTATAGTTACTTTTAGAATTTAAGTCTAACAAATTTTACAACAGTTTCAGTAAATTTTGTAAAAAAAACTATTGCAGCTTTTCTAACGTAATGTCAGAGTACTGTGAAAAAATTGAAATGGATTATACCCATTATTATGGTAAAGCTTTTTTCTCCGTGTATAATAGCGCTAAGTTAAACAATAACTAATTGTTATGGGCGTAGGAGTGTTTACACAATCACGTTGACAATTTCCGCCGTGTTTTTTTTTTTTGCGTTTTTGTGGTTATTAACGGCGACTATTGTATTCCTCGCATACTAATCACGAGGTGGCGAGTACGCCTTTTTAAAAAGAAATCTTTACCAACGCTAGTAAACATTACTGGTAGTGATCATTAGTGCTTCTATATTTACGCAACTTTTTGTTTAAATTTTCTGGAAACATCATTATTTGTAACGATGACGATTTTTTTTAATCCTTTAAATTTGATATTAATTATTCTCTGTTACGAGTCTCTAAATAAATGCGAATTTAGCCAAGTAGAGAAACACACTCATACCTCTTTATCAGAGAGATAAAAAAAAATGCTGGTCGCATGATGTCATTACTATACTAGTGTAGCTCGTAGTTACTATACTTTATCAGAGCACTACTTTTCTGTAATTTGCTTTAAAGTTCTGAAATATAAACAATCTTTCCTTCTCTCGCATGATCCAAAAATTCTCAGAATTGAATCTAAATTTTTTCAAAGATCAATATTGGTCATTGATTATAATTTTGTATTCTGTGCAAATAAATTATTGTCATAATTCTACAAACCATTTGAATTCGGCAAGTCGCTATAGAATTCCCAGTTGCACGTTACGACTCAGCAGCTTCCTCGACTTATTGCTTGGAAAACACGACGTTGAAACGTGAAGAAAAGAAATTCATAATCAGTGATTAGCGGCAATTTTTACCCCAATCAAAATGTCTTTTCTTCCCCGAAAGAGTCGAGCAGATAAAGCCGCCTATCCGCGTTTTATCGCCACCTTGAACCACTTGAAGGCGTAGAAGCACGTCACCGCGAGGGAGTGAGCAGCGAGGAGAGTCGAAGCGCGCGCTGGATGGTCGAAGCTTTTTTCCGCGAGTGTCGCGGTAATTAACGACGAAACTGACGGAACTAGGGGATCGGCTCAATGGCTCGACCGTAATTGGGGTCGGATTTTATTCACGTGCTAATTGAAAATGTTCATTTCACACCCTGACAGATTTACGAGTTGCTCTTTCGCGAAAATACTTATTTTTTTAACGAAATAAATCATCTTCAACGTGGCTCTAATTCTTTGCGCAACCATACGAGTATCGGTATGATGTATTGAAATATTTGCATGTAAATAAGTAAAATTTTTAGGCGATTACTGAAACGTTCCGCTTTAGAAATAAAAAAGCACATCTCGACTTGGAAAATAAAAAGATCGCTCGAAATGACTAATTGCACGACGAATCGCGGTTAGTGCGTTTCTGATTTAAATAATAAAATATACTCGTTTTAACGACTGTATCGGTAACCCGACGAAAAATTCCAAGAAAATTTGGGCAGCGTACAACGGGGCCCACTTTGCACGCGAATCACGTACAGCCGCCGCGACTAACAAATTCATTTTTCACCCGCGCGGGTTTCGCAATTAGCCTCATTAAATCGACGCGCCTTCGAACGCGGAATAACTTGCGATCGCTCCAGAAAAATCACTCCCGACGGGTGATCGTCGTACGCGTATACATCTGGCGAGAAAAAATACCTCGAGAGCGAGAAAAAAAAAAAACGAAACGATTGCCCTCGAAAAAGTCGATTATTAGTCGTATGCACGGTCGATAAACGGATATTAAGTAATGGCGCTTTTAATCGAAAATTGTCGTTTACTTTGCTGTTTTTTTTTTTAAACTTACCGCCGCGTCACGTCGAGCCGCCCGCATTAGTCCGTGAGTGTTCATTAATATACCTATTAATAACGAAAGGATATTATTGTCGGCAGAGCGGAGCCGCGGGAAAAAAGATCATCGGTTTGCTGTTTTAAAGGTTACGACTTGTGTACGCAGAAAATTGCGGCAGGAAAATTAACGTATGTGCTCGAGTAATCGTGGGATAAAGTGACCTGCTTGCCAATAATTGCTGTGAAAAACTTTGTCATTTTTTTTTCGTCGTAATACGCTATATATTTGGTCTCTCTAAATACGAACGAGTGACAAGTAGCTCACTAATTCGAATGAGCGAATATTCACTCATTAAATAGTAGAATTAAAATTTTCATGTCTAATAAGTGAATAGTAAAATTAAACTCTTCATTTCCCACAAGTGAATATTTACTTATTCGAATATTAGTGAACGACTAATCGCTTACTCATATTTAGAGATATGCATTTGGCTTTAAGAAGTAAATTATTATAATAAAAAAATTGTCCACGTACAGTATTTACATCGCGTTCTTCTGAATCACGCCCATTATTTATCAGTCACTTCCGAAAGTTCAACAAACAGCCTTTCGTTTATATGCACACTCGGATCGGAAACTTCCTTGAAAAGCAGGTGCTCCATCAGGCCGCGACTTTCGAAAGTAAAATAAAACGATAAAACACATCGTCGATAAGAATTTTTGAAAAATCCAAACTGAGGAAAATAAAAGGCGGTGGTCTTGGTTTCAAGTTGCGTAAAAGCGAGCGCATATACGCGGCCGATCGAAGCTCGCACTTCCGCGGCGGCGCGTCCGCTCGAGCGCGCGAGGCATTGTCTCGCCGCGGAAGTGTGGGAATTTCGCGTTTGTTTGCGACGCCCCTGCCACCGCGTGACCGAAGCTACGTATCTTTTGCCGAGTTTTCTATTTGTGCTAAGGTCGCTCGTTCGCTTAATCGAGGAGCTAAATTTTCTTTTTTTCAAGGAGGATGTTACAGAACGGTATTCGAAATACGCAATTAACTGTATTATAAAATTGCACATTTTTGGCTACGATTCGTGTACCATTAATTTAAAATACATTATATAAAAGTGTAAACTGATATAAAATGAAAGAGAATTTTTTATTTTTGAATGAAATAAAAGCTACCATGACTTCATTAAATTTGTTTAATTATTTATTTATCACATCTTCGAATTCTTTTTTTATCTTTTCGATCTTTAAATTTATTTACTAAACAAATTATCTTAACGAGTTTCAGTACGGATTTGTCAGTAAAAAGAAAAATATCGTAACAAAAACCCAATTCAATTCACCCATCTATTATCACTCATATACATATAGAACTCGCCGCTTAATCTGAAAGAAGTTCGATTGATAAATGGTGCTTAACGAAGCTTCGAATAAAAGACCTCAATATTAAGCATTCAGTTTCGTTCGAAGCCTTCGTCAAAACTCCATTTTTCACTCAAACTTTTTCCAAAGCCAGGGTGAAAAAAAACTGCTTAATAAGCGAGCTTACAGAGGCTACGTGCGTACGCTCGGCAGATAACAAACTTCGCGAGCGCAATTTTTTCTTCTTCGCCGTGCGAACGCGCAAGCGTGGAAACTTTTCTAGTCGCGTTGCACAATTTCACGCGGATAACCGCGTAGCGCCGCGCGTTCAATTAAGGAAAAGAGAGGAGCGCGCGCCGAATCCGGGCGATGTGCTCGGCTCCGAAGTGTAAAAATTGTTCGATGCAATCGTCGCGGCGGACGGCGTACGAGGAAAGGGTATCGGAGTGGTCGTCCGGCGAGGCTGCCGCGCCATTGTCCACGTGGAATAAACGTTACAATGAATTTTAAGTGATTCACCGATGCCGGCTTACAAATGGCTAGTTATGCGCCGAGTTTGTCTTACTTTATTTCCACGGCGATCGACAAGTGCTCTTTACGATCGGGGTTTTACGACACCGCGCGAACAATGTTTTACTTGTACTCCGCGCTTTATCTTTGAACGAAAAAACTTGAATGGGTGTCTTTAACGTTTATTCATTTGAAAAAAAAGATTAATTCGCTCTTTCGGACGAGTAACCCGCAAAGGCGTCGCAGTGCCAATTTAAAGATAAAAATTTTAATTTATTTAAAAATAAAAAATTTCGATCGATGTAAATTAAAAGCAAAGCAAAATCAACATACGCGGAAATCTGACGGAGCTCCGTGGCCGGCATTCGCGATCGTCCCACGCGGATTTCGCGGTTACGCGTTAGCCAGGCGTCACCCAATTCCCCGTCAGCGCTTCGATTTACTCATCGCCGCTTCGTTTTTTCCTTGCGCCTCGCCGCGCAACGTGCGCGAGCCTTCTCTTTGTTTCGCTCGCCGATGCTCATTTGCGGTATAGTTGAGACATTTTCTTTCGCGCCGTTACTTTTAATGACTACTTTGAGAAACTGACCTTCGCATATCATGCACTCCCATTCAAAAGTTTACTTATTTTGTATGTTTGACTACAGGTTTTTTGGAGAAATTTAAAATGTTTGGAGAAAAATGATTGCGCATTTTTTTTATAGTAAAGTAGAATTGAAAAATTCTAAATTCCTTCCGAGGATTAGAGATGCGACGAATATTCGCTTAGAAAAATTCTTTGTGTTTAAAAGAGCATAAAAAATGGATTTTGCATTTCATTATTCGCATGTGTATTGGAATGAAGAATTCCTAGAAATGATTGAGTATTAGATCATCGTGTAGATAGTTGAATTTCTCTGTAATTATATTTCTTCGATGAAAATTTTTTTTCAATAAATCTCGCCGAAGACAGCAGTTGGCATCGACAGATGTTTCTATCTATAGTATCAATTTGCATTGACATTAATTATTTAATTGTCTTTGTAAGTTATTAGCACATGGAAAGAATTCGATATAATGTCCGTTAAAAATAAGTATCAGGTTCTTCCATTATTTAACTTTTTATAATTCTAACATAATTATATTCACGTAATTTAATTTTTGTTCATTTCATCACTTTCTAATCCGTACACTGACTAAATTGAAATAAATTAGAGTTTAATTATTAGCCACTTTGCCATGACTCTCGCGCCAAATTAAGAAATCGCTCGACAAGCTCACTTGACCGCTAAAATCCGCTAAGTACAAAATTAACGTATTCCAAACTATTGAGTGAAGAAAAAAGATCCGAATGTCCCATGCTTTGTAGTCGTTGGATTGTGCAACGCGTGACTTTCTAAAAGTTCGCGCGCGCGAAAGAGATGCTACGGTCTATCTGCCTGGTAAGCCGCGAAGGCGAGTACATCGGCTATCGCCTGTGCAAGTGCAGACCGCATCGCGCCGAAGATTCGCCGATTTATTTTCTTCGGACGCGAACCCCTTCGTCCTTCCGCGGTACGCCAATTAGTCACGGAGGCGTCGGATGATATGTCGGTCTCCGCGATAACTGTCATCCGAGTTTCTCGTTATTTTTGTTTATCTGCTTTAAGGTTGTCAATGAGCGTGTTATGATTGACGTTTTTCAGGGTTACGATGGAGCTTCCAAGGATATTCGTTTTATACCCTTTAAATTGAAAATGTACTTCTATCAGGATTAAAATGTATGCAAATTCTATTAAATGCAGGAATTTCAGACTTTCAATAATTAGTCAAAATTCATCACGTTTTTTCCGAAGTCATATTGATAATAGACAACCTTAAAAAAACTGAACGATCCACTGTCGTCATTCATCGTTTCATTTAAAAAGTAATTACTTGCTTCTGAAATGAGCGTACAATTAAGAGGCTAGATTAATGAGTCGCAATGAGATATTTCGAAATCAAATTTATTAGCCATTCGCGCGTCAAATCCCCCTAATTGACTCGTAATCGATGCAGCTTCATATTTTCCTCGCAGAAGCACTCGCGTAACCAATCGGCTGCACAGACCGACTATCGTATTTATCCAGCGCTCACTTTATCGGTAAAAAATACAATAATTTACAAGGCAGGACTGGTCGTTAAAATCGCTCTGACACCTCGGCGACTCGTTCAATCACTCGTTGCTCAACTGCTTGTCGAATTAAGTGGAACATTGTCTTTGACGCGGATAAATTCTGCACTGGATAACGTCCGCAGCAATCAGTATTCCTTCCCCAGTCGTACACAATTTATTACGCGACCCTCAAAAATTCTAATTAAAAGCTCGTCTCTCAGCCTCGATATCCTCCTCTCTCGTAATCGAACAAAGTATCCCGTGTTATCCGCAAATTGTTTATTTAATTCTTCGTAAAATTTGCGACGATGCAACAATGAATCAAATCGAGAAAGAAACGAAGATCCAAAGATCCGCATAAGGGGAAATCTTTCGGAAAAAGAATCGATCGTTTGAGAAACTCGTGTGCACGTGTTCACGAAACTCGTGTCGGCCGATATTTCCTCGAGTTCGGCCGATAAGTGGACACGCGTCCAAGATGACGACTCCGGCCGCGATTGATAAGAGCAGCGCGACCTTGAACTTTCGCGCGCGCTATCGCCATGCTGCGTCGGACGTGTTTTTTCCACCCGAGGTAAGCGCGCCACCAACCGCCAAAACAAAAGTCACCGAGCGATCCTTTGTTTCGCGATTTTATATTTTTATCGTCGCCGGTCGTTGACTGATTGATGGACTGTCCTCGCGCGTCACTTTTCGAGGCTTCTTTTTTTTCCAGCATTTTGTGGAAAGAGAGGGAAGGATCGAGTGAAACTATTGTGTACAGACGTTCGCGTTCGGTTATTAAAAAATGCTGCATTTTAAAATTGCACCGTAAACGCGTGATATAACGAAAATGATATAACGACGATTCTAAAAATCTTGCACGATTATGTGAGCTGCGCTGAAAGAAATCGACGATAACCTTTGAGAATGGATCTGCATACAAGTGCTTACTTACAACAATAATTTCTTCGTTTTTTTTCAGACATACAAATACGACTGTTGCTTCATTTTTTAGACAGCAAGATTTTTAAAACAGCATATCTATACGATGTTCATTATGTCACTGGCTCTAAATCAAGTGATAGCGGGAAATTAAATTAAAATTACTCCTACGTCGATTCTAATGAAATCGATGCATTACTAATTGCTCGCAACATCCGCGTTAATGTCGGCGCCTTCTTGAAGCTTCGCCCCGTGATGATCGAAATCTCTAATAAATGGGAGAAAAAAAAGCGCGCGAGCAAACAAGCACGTCGACGCGCCGCATCAAAGGTCCGCGTAATAAAAGATTGATCGGTCGGCCGGACGCGACCACCGCTTCCCTCGGCTCGCCAAAATTTTCCTTAGAGTCGCCTTGTTGGTCGCGGCGTCGCTCGCACTTTTTCACGAGCGCCAATGAGCTCGTGATTCTTTGTTTTCCGCTCGCCTCGTTTACCGCGCAGCTGAACTGGCGTTTTTTCCGCGGATAGAAATTGTCGGGGCGACAGTCATGAATGACTTTTTCCAGTTTATGAAAATGGAAAAAGTCATTCGAGCGAAGAAAAAGGTTAGTGTGACGCTCAGTTCGCGGAGGAAAAAATCTAGCGACACTGACATCGTGGTTAATCGAGTTTCTTTCATAGTTTCTCTATACGCGCACCTCGAGTCGATGCAGGTACCGGTGAACTACCATCGCTACCAATTGGTCGATCGATCAGCTGAACTAATTGTCATCGCGCGCCAAGTACTTATCAATCTCAGTATCTTTGCAACTCACGTGCCGCATCAACTTATTAGTCGAACCGAAGTGTTTCTCAGTGCGAGGGGGTGTCCGCGTGATGGGAACGATCCGTTGGAATGACGAACGTCAAAGGTGTACAATTCGCTCGGTACGGCAGTCGAATGAGAAACCAAATGGAAATCGCGCGAGAAACGCGTAAAAAATGTCCGTCGGCTTTTTCTCGCGTTGATTAAACTCGACGTCGATAAATGGGTCACAATTGTCGGGAAAATTCCAACGTAAAAAAAAACGAAGCCTCTAGACAAACAGCGGAAAACAGATGAGATCGTAGCACCTGTAAAAAAACGACAGATTTCTTTGGTCGGAAATTCATAAATAAGATAACGTTTTCAGCGGAATATTTTTCAACGAGGTCGATCGGACTGAAGATAACTGTGATACCTAATTCTTGTGATTGTGTAGATCGGATATTGTGATTTCTTTTTAAATCTGCTTTAAATTTTACGACGAATTGAATATTACTTCTTCAATTTTTTAAGGAAACTTATAAGCCTTTTAAATGCTGCCGCGATCGATGAGAAAATTGTTCGCTAAACGTCGCTGATGATTTACGTAGTTGTTTGGGATCGACAAATTATGCAATTACCTATTTATTCAAATTTGTTCAATTATTAGATGAATCATCGACGGCGATTTTTGCAAGCGTCAGCAGCGGGAGGGATTGGCAATGAATTTACTGTTTCTCTCGGGAAAATATCCAGTTTTATATTTTTTAAAATTGAGCTTCGGCTAAAAATAGTAAAAGTAGATTATCTAATAGAAAATGAACAAATTAAGAGAATCAAGAGATTAAGAAATTGTAGGGCATTTATAAATTACCTACCGATCATTCAATTGACATAATCGTAAATTGAATGATAAAGCACTATTTTTATAACCTGATTAATATCGAAAAGATCATGAATATCTGATATCAACAATAAAAGACTTTATAAGTCTACATTATCTCGTATACTATAAGCATATAATAATTGTTATTATAAGTTTCACTTTCTATAGTAAATGGTTTATTTATTTATTTATAAAAAACAAACTACTTGTTTTGAAAAAATACTGTAAATTTGACGTGCTAATGATTTTGTTTACAGTGACGAACGAGATTCTTCACGGAGTAAATGGAGAATTTCGCGCCGGCGAACTGACGGCCATCATGGGCCCGTCAGGCGCTGGAAAGTCGACGCTTCTGAATGTGCTCGCTGGTTTCACGTAAGCAACACTTGTCACTCCGTAATTTTGTTGCAAATAATAAACGTGCAGTATTTTCAAAATAACGCTAAAAAAACTCTTTATTCCCGTGTTGGATTCAGTTTGATGGATCTGACTACATCGTCTGATCAACACCTTTTTCTGTCGATGAATCGCGATTTAGAACATTATTTTCTGATACACTAAACACGGAATGTGTCTACTTCTATCAATTAAGCAATAAGCTACCTTAGGACTAATATCGGACTGATAAAATTCCTTGCAATTGATTGAGCAGAATATTAAAGGAACTATAATTATTATTTACAAAAAAATAGAGTTTGGTAACACATTCATTATAAAAACAAATCGAGCTCGGTAACACATTCATTATAAAAAACGATCATATTATTTATATTGAAGGAATGAGCAAATATATCGGCATGGCAGTAACCGAGATTTCCGAATTTTCATCCCATGCGGCCTGTACCTTTTCGTGATACTCTGTATGCACATGCAAGACTATTTCCATTGCACATGCATTACTCCCTAATTATAACCGAGTGTCCCGTAATAACAGCTTCAACCGCCGCATTAAAATTACATTTTACGAAAGATCAAAGTCTAATACCCACTAGAGCCAACACCGTCGATTCTCGCAATTCAAAAGCAATAACTTCCAATTAATTTCCTATATACCGCTCGCCGTCAAATTTCCCGTAATTATGTGCCGCGCATTGTGCAACGAACCGATAAAAAGTACATCGCGCGTAAAAAAAAATTGACGACGCGTTTATTACGCTTTATAATATAATGCACTTTAAAACGATAATTATATGACGCGTGAACCCATCATCCTTTGTACAAACACGTCGCACTGTTACGTCAGCCAATGAGATCCAAGACGACGCTCGCGCTAGAGAATCACAATGGCGTGACGCGGCCGATCGAGCGCATCCCGAAGCGGCGAGTATTCGCGAATGTCTTTACGGCAGGTTCGCGGTAGGACGATCGGCGCGTACTATCGATTAAGATCTCCGCTGCCTACGCACGCGGACATCGAGTTTGTAACGCTGACGCGCGGGAATTGGATATTAATGGTATAGGTATATGTCGGTAGGTGAGCCGGTCGATTAACATATGCAAACGGGGGTGGGTTGACCTTCGTGTCTGGAGATATTTTAATTTTTGCGGAAGTGATGTAGTATTTCGTGTTTAGTTTTAGGTGATTGTATATCTAATTTTCGTACGGATAATTATGCGTATTTAATTATATTGGTTAACACAATGACATATATCATTTATTTCATTTTAAGCAAATATCAGTAAACAATTTATTTTTCTTTTCGATATCTGATAAAATCGATTGATTTCTTTATTTAAAGAGAGCGTTCAAAACTATAAATGTTAATGGCCTACGAAAAAGCTCTTCGCGCACTAAAGAAAGGCAATGAACTTCGCGTTTAAAGTAAACTAGCTACTTGCGGTAAAAAAGGTTAATAACGGAAAAAAGTATTCAAACGGAGGTGCACTAAATTTAAAGGCGATGCTGCGATGCAAGGCCAGGTAAACTATAAGTACTGGAATAATCAGCGCTCGCTTGGGAAATACCGGCGACGTCGGCCGATTAGGTAATGCCCGTTTTATAGAACAATGAGAAAACCTTTTAAACGCGCTCTTTCTTTTTTCATCGAGCTTTTTGTCGCTCGCCCCTTGACCGGTCGTTCGCTGCTTCTCTTACCATTAAGTAGCTAATGATGTCATGAATAAAGTTGAGCTGGTTGGTCTTTTTTTTCAGAAATCGAAAGCTTGCAAGATGATAGTAATTCCTGGATAATTTGTCCTTGAGATTTGTTCTTAGCGCGTCGCTTACTTTTATCTTTATTCGACCTGATTAATATTGTAATAGTGGTCCTTAAGATTTTTGTAAATTGGCTGCGATTTTAGACGCGATTCCGGGAATCGTTTGTTTTTAATCGAACCGCAGTACCGGTTCTAATTATGAAGTCCAGTAAGCAAATCGCAATTTCATCCCGGTTGACCTTTTCGTGTAATTGCAGTGCAGTCGGCGAAAATTCTGCGGAAAATTTCTCAAGCTCAACGTCGCCATTAAATTAACGCTAGTTAGCATTAAATTGACGCCTGTCAAATGCAACTTTGTTGACGAAAAAAATTCTCGTTTACTTCGAGTTACATACATTTTCGCGTTAGGCACTTTTGAATTATGGGCTGGAAAGATCGGGGCATTTATTTTATAAATCGTGTACGCTGTCAGTATCGATTTAATTAACTATAATACACATCAAACAACACAATAATTTCAGGCTCGTTAAAAAAATTTAACTTTTTATTCATAATCACTCTGCAACAAGTACATTTGAAGTAGTGAAAAACGAAAAGATCGACATCCGACAACAAGTTTTCATTTGCATTGACATCAACCGCCTAATCTCAATAACAAGAAAACTGAAAATCAACCAGTATTAAAAAAAAAGCAAGGCAAATCAATTAGCGGCTGCATAAAACCGCCATAAATACAAGTTAACGTCTTCCACGTTTTTTCTCTCTCGTGAATCACCCGTTGCCAAACAAGGAGCCAATTACCCGCGGAGTCGGCCGAATGCGCGTGGTGCACACACGCCGGCTATTCCGTGAAAGGCCGCGAAATTCCTGACGCGCGGGGGCCGGCGCGAGCATATAGAAATCACTTTTCACTTTTCTCGCGTGCGCGCGCTCACGTTTCTTCTGGACTGTTCCTCGCGATTGCGATACACGGACGCCGGAGATTAGAAAATCGCGATGATTCGCGGCGAAAATTGCACAGGTTATAGGCACTCGGGGGAGATGTGAAATGCCGATGGTCTAGTGAGGATCTTAGCGAGGTTCAATATTATTCCTTGAGTGTGGATGGAGTGTTGAGGTGTATATGAGTTTTTTTTAGAAAAGTGTCGTTTTTTTTTAGAGAGGAGTTATTAGTTCTTAAGAGTCGCGGATTATGCAAGACTAGGCGACGGTTCGTCAACCTACTTATGATGATTGATACGAGTAGCCGATGAAGCAAAAAGAGATATCATTTTCTCACTTTTTTGCCGGGGATGCTTGCTAATTTATATTTAGAAAAAAAAAGGTTAAAACTCGTTAATTGCATGTTGATTTATAACTGTTACAACATTGTTTATTGGTTTATAATTATCGTTGAATTGCA
The DNA here is from genome assembly GCA_035586675.1 of Eurytoma californica. Taxonomy (NCBI): domain Eukaryota; kingdom Metazoa; phylum Arthropoda; class Insecta; order Hymenoptera; family Eurytomidae; genus Eurytoma; species Eurytoma californica. The sequence goes on along the minus strand of JAXIUT010001670.1, from coordinate 2,230 downwards.
CCCGAGAGAAAAATTGAAATTTATCATTATTTTTATCTTACTTGATTGTATAACTTTTAGAAAAAAATTCGTACCTTTTCGAAGTAAAAATGTAGAAATAAAAAATAAATTAATAAATAAAATTCGGTAGAGGAGAATAAAAAAAGAGCGATCTCGACGAACCAAGTGAGTTTATTTTTATGCCAACGTTTCGATAATTTTTCCTATTATCTTCATCAGGGCTGTAAAAAAATTTTTTTAGTTGTTACACACACAATGTATATAACACACACAGATGCTCGAAACGAGAACCAGATTTGCTGTTATTAAATAACTGACCTTTTTTAAAAAATAAATCTAACACTGCATGGTTCGTTGTTCGTCAAAGTTGTTAGACCAACAGTGCCATGTCATAGTGATTTTTTTACTGGAATGTTTATAAAAAAAGGTTTATGTTTGTAATAAGGTTGAATTTTTAAGTTAAAATGGACTATTGCTAAAATTTTATCTCTTACCTCTCCATATTGCTGTTCGAGGAACAATTAAGGAGGAGGGTATGAGAGTATTTATACCTTTAGTCAGAGGAAAGTAAAGGGAGAAAGGAAAGGGAAACTTTAGAGAGGGAAGGGTAAGAAATACTGTATTTAGATCGACCAAACAGTTGGGCTGGTGGTACACTTTTCCACATCGTGCTCGTTTGGTCTAATCATAATAAGTAATAATAGTAACTGGCATTTAATAGTTACTGGAAAGTAAACAGCTAAGTTTGAATTCTTTTTATTAAAAGACTGTCTATTCAAGATTTTGATTGAATCTTTGTAGATATTTTTTAAATTCATTGCGTCTTCCATACGATTTAGGCTACGTTTTTGGTTCTGTATATGTAACATTTCAGAAAAAGTTCTTCTGTAATAATTATTATCAGTATCTAATATTCTAACATTTTCAAAATCAATTTGATGTTTTGTGTTTTTGACATGTTCGGAAAGGGCTGAAGTCGTAAGAGAATTAGAAACGGCGTATTTGTGCTCAACTCACTTGGTTCGTTGAGATCGCTCTTTTTTTATTCTCCTCTACATACTCCTTTAACGAACGTTCGAGTCAACTACACTCAAATTATTTAATTTTGTAATTTTCCTCAAATTTATTTTATTTACTTATTGAATTTATTTATCAAGTGCGTTTTACTTATCCACCTCTGTAGTTATCTTCACGTCTCATTTTGCTATGTGTATAATTTTTTATGTTCTTTCCTTTGACTTGAAATAGTCATAGATTTGACACTTTTTTTACAGATCAATATTCTTTTATATAATAATCATCACCGAATTTTAATCGGGTGCTATCTATTTTATTGTGGTTTGTAAATATTTAAACACGTGGCTTAGCTGATGGCGTTTATCTCTTCTCCCTATGGACGGGCCCTATCGGAACGCGTGGGTGATTTTTCGCAGATGTCTATACCTGGCTATCGAGGGTAGAGGCGCTCACACATCTGGTTGCTAAGATTTCCCGGCAGGGGACCCTTTGCCGCTGCTCAGGGGTTTATTGCACTGGCGTGCTCAGCGGCTGGACCGGGGGTTATTGCGCTGGTGTGTTCACCATCTGGCAATACACCGTTCCGAAGGATTTTGGTCGCTTACATGGTTGAGGCTTGGCCCGGTCCAGTACAAATATAAATGTACACGTGTACGAATTTTTTTCGCCGTTCGCTAGATGCGCTGTCCAAAGTTGGATTAGTGAAATGCCACTATCAGTGAAATTTCACTAATACTTAGTAAAAACATCTCCGCTATTGACTATTATTCACGATTAATTTTTACCAATTTTAGTGGATTGTTACTAGTCCAATTTTAGGGCATTATATCTGAGGTTTTCTGGCGAAAGGGGTATCACTTCATTTTTCTGGAAATTAAAATTACTATGGGCCTCGAATCCTTGAAGGATCTTCTCTCACTTGACGATATAAAAATTATCCAAAAGGTAACAAAAAAACGCTGCCAACTGCTTTGGCGGAATGCTTTCTCATAGAGAACAGTAACTTCATATTTGATTTTTCAGTACTTATGCCATATATTTAGGAGAAAAGTGAAAAAAAAGAAAAAAATCTATTTTTCAAAAATCAAAAAATTTGGCCTAAAATACGAACTTGTTGATAGAAATCTTTGAAATTATCAAGCGCCCTTTCGATTATCGAGTCAAAAGTGTGTGCAAAATTTGGAAACGATCCACCGTGCCGTTCAAAAGTAGT
>JAXIUT010001661.1:23412-36304 GCA_035586675.1 Eurytoma californica | reverse complement strand
ATTTCCCGAGATATAAAACTTTTCAAATTTTCTTTTTTTTATTGCGGTGTGCTTAAACTTTTGAGCGGTAGTGTATACTCTTACATAAAATTGCTTTAATACTGAAATTCAAATTGTTATTCATGTTACTCTTTTGAAATTGAGAATTTTTTTTCAGAATTTTCAGCTGTTCTACACTTTTTTGCATTATGCAAACCAATTTATTTTATAAAATATGTTGCTTTCTCAGATTTGCACTAAAGTGACTTATTATGCAAGTTGCGTTCGTGCGATGATGCTTTCCGTTGATCGTTTGAGGTGGTATCTGACCTAGGTAATCTGATCTGTAAATCTTAGGATCCAATCTAAATTTAATTTGAAAAAATACTGCAATAAGAAACATCCTTTTTTATTGAAAAGTAATTAATTAACTTATATAAACAATAAACCCAAGCCTCTCTGATTGAATTTTTGTCTCATTTGGGTACTTCACTAAACAGAAAATAATTCAGACAACTAATAAGTAACAATATTTATCAAAATAAAATTCAAATAGTTCCTAAAAATAAGATCAAATCATATATTCCTGCATTAAACTATTATCATCTGAATTATAAATAATTTTTATTAAGATCATTTTTAATTTTATTGTTGATATGTAATTAATGATAATTTTTAAGTAACATTCAGTTTTTCCGAGACTCCCTCAACAACTCGCCTTCAGAAAAGACTGACATTCGTATAGCAAAAAGTTTACCCCAATTTTTTTTAGAAAGCAGCACTGCCTGCTCTCGTTGACAGACACAACATCGTCTCAAAGAGTACCACTAATATTCTCCGCAAGTTCATGACTCGCGGCGTAGTGTTGCGGTTCACCGTACAGAAAAAAATCGCTGAAAAGATTGTCTTAAAAGAAACGTCATTTTGTAAATGTGTCGTAGGTAAAGATCAGCCGAATAAATAGATAAAAAATTTTAATTACAAAAACTTAATCAACGACTACATTAATTATAACCTTTCAGAGGTTCTGTCAAAAATGCACAGTGACAAGGAGGGAAATCCAATTTCGGAGAAAGACGTCTACGCTGCTTTTGGGAGTACTCTGAACAACGCGAAAGACTGGGACGGCTATCGCTGGCAGCGAAGAGAAAAGGAGAAAAAAGCTGCCGAAATATAAATCACATTTCTACCCATTTTTCTTGAACTTTACTACTTTAATCAACTTTAATATATTTTAAATATCGAAGAACACTATTTATAAAGTGGTGCTATTCTCTTTGTGTTTTTAAACTTTCAGTTTAATTTAAAAAGCTGTAATTACTCTAGAAAATCAAATAAACGTTTGAGAAGTTAAATGAAAAGAAAGGGGGTTTCTTTCCTCGACCGAAACGTAGTGCGCACTTAACGTAGGCGTCGAACGAATAGAGAGAAAGCTCCGGTGCTCGCGAGCCATTGCCCCCCGAAGCTCACAGCAGTCGTCTCTGTTTCAGTCTGGCCGATGCCACCGGCGGCGAGCGACGGCCGGCCGCCTCTCGCTTACGGCTGCCAGCGCTGCGGACGTCGCTACACGACCAAGTACAGCCTCTCCCGTCACCTCAAGTTCGAGTGCGGCAAGCCGCCGCGCTTCGAGTGCATCCACTGCGGCAAGCGCTTCAAGCACAAGCACCACCTGCGCGAGCACCAGAAGACCCATCTGTGATGATTTGCTCGCTGTAAATTCCTGCTTTTACCGGCCTTCACGTCATACATATACCCGCTCCATTATACTTAAATACACACTCGTCACGGCCGCGCGAAGGGGGAAACCTGACCCTCGGCAATGATATGTAGACCTGTGATGTCGCGAGGCCAAAACCGTAGACACGTGTAGAGGAGGGACGATCGCCCGTCCTGCCTCGGTTTAACGGAAAAAAAAAAATTAATGAGAGAGACACCGACGTGAACACACGAGACAAGCGCGACGGGTGGGTGGCGACGAGAGACGGTTGTAATGAGAGATGCTGGTTTCTTTCTGTTGCAGACCAGCTGATTCCGCGGCAGCAGGTGGGTTTCGCCAAGTCCCCCGGCGGCCGGTTCTACTGTCCGCGATGCTCCACCTCGTTCACCCGCAAGGACAATCTGCGCAACCACCTCAAGTTCCAGTGCGGCCAGCAGCCCAGGTTCCAGTGCCCCTACTGCGACTATCGCACCAAGCACTCGCCCAATGTGCGCACCCACGTGCGTCGGCTGCACCCCAACCGGACAGTCTTCGTCGTCGACGTGCTGCTGCAGAGGAACTTGCAGTGAGCGATTTCACGGAGATTCGAATTTTTGTTTTTCTCTTATTGCCGATCGATTTGTTTTTACACGACGGAAGATGCAGTGCATTAGAGTTTAGGTTTTGTGTATATGGTGTACAGAATGATGGGAACGAGAGGAGGCGCGAAAATTCTTTTTCTTTTTCATGTTTCGGCCAGCTAACAATTGTTCGAGCGAAAAAAATTACAATTTATAAAACTTTAAAAAGTTTTTTTAAATTAAATTTAATTTTTATTTTATTTGGATTCTAACATTTGTATTTCTTTGTTACCATTTTATGATTATTTGGGTTCTAAGAGAAAGTGGAGTATAATGAAACGGGGGTAATTAAAAATAATACGCGTAAATGATAAAAATCAAATTCTTTGTAATTGAAAAACATGCTAGTTTAGTCAACAACTTATAACTCTTCATTTTAATTTATTTAAATTTAATTATAGATAATTACATAAGTATAAAAATTTATAATAGAAACAATAATAATATCTAATTAAAATAAATCATCAAATATTATTTATACGTTGATGGTTGTAATTGATATAAATCAATTTTAATTGTGAAGAGTATACAGGTACGTGAATGATGAAAAGATTTATGACGCGCATGTAATATTAGAATTTTCTGCAGAAACTTAAAAAAAACTAACACAATTTCTGCAGCCGATTTTGCTGCAGACATCACTGGTTACAATATACTCCACTTTCCTTCATGACATTAAATTTTTTCGCTTGACTAATTTTTAGATGTACACTGTGCGACAAATAAATCGGTTACTTTAGTTCGATTGTTCAGAAAGTTTTAATTGGTTGACGACTAATAACCGGTAACAAGATTGTCCGAACTATATTGTACACAACAAAACGGAAGTTACCTAATTATTTGTCGAACAATGCATTTGCTCAATTTTAATATTCTTACGAGCTGATGTAGAATATATACTAGAAATATAGTGGATTTTCACAATTTTCTAGTAAATTTTACAAGTAATTATTTTTACTTTTAGAAAAAGTATTATCTGCATGTGTAAGTATTAACAGTATAGAAACGAAAATACGAATGACAAATTGCGACAAAAATATTCTTGATGATTGCTCTTATTTTTAATCGTTTTAAGGGCCGATTCCGTACATAGTTGTACCAATAATGGTAACTCGTTTTTACATAAAATGAACTTTTAAAAAAATTAATTTATTTAAGAGCGTCGATACTTTACCCAGAGTATAAAAAAACGAAATTAATTGAAATACTCTTTCGAAATGAGTATGATTATTAATTGCGATTAAAAAACGATCGCCGCAGCTCGTAGAAACGTTTTCAACATATATTTATTTAATGTACTTATTGTTTTATGTAACTAACTTAATAACAAGTAGCAGAACTTTGTTTTATTACAATTATTTTGTTCTCGTAGTAGGAAGTCATTATTTTAAGAATCTTAAGTAACGAAACGTACAACTGTATCGAATGCAGAGTAACAGTGACTTTCGTCCTTGACGTCTATCTCGTATCATCAAGTCATAATTTTAAGAAGACGATGTAACAAGCGACTGTTCTTAACAATCAAAACGAAACAATGATGTTTCCATTCTCATGTATAAACAAACCCAGTAATACTTATTTGTACATTTGAATTTTTTAAATAAACAACAAATCATGTTCGAAAGCTGTTGAATTCAACCCGTCAGAGTCACTCACTCCCACCAACGAACTACTAAAGAAAAAACACCCGATCCTCGCCGCAACCCTGTAAAACTACTACGAGCACATCCACCGCATGCGTTGCAAACAAAAAGTACTCGCCAAATCTCTCAGGCCAGCCTACAGAAGTGATATTTTTTTTCAGAATGGGACATGCTGCAGTTCGCGGACGTGAGCCAGCTGGAGATGGACCAGGGCCCGGCGCTCCCGGAGAACGACCCGCTGCGCCCGCCGAGCCGGCGGAAGAAGAGGCAGTCGAACACGCTGTGGCCGTGCCCGAACTGCTCCAGCGTGTTCAACCGGTCGGACAACCTGGTGCAGCACCGCAAGTTCGCCTGCAACCGGAAGCCGAGGTTCGCCTGTCCCCACTGCAGCCACCTGTCCAAGCGGACCTGCGAGGTCTACGCCCACGTGCGCATGAAGCACCCGGGCGCAAGGGTCGCCTGCGTCGACATCGAGGACGGCAACAACCTGCTGGTGCCGCGCACCGAGAAATCAACGTGAGACGAGCCTCGCCGGCTTTCATCTCGAGGGCAGTATTAAGTCGCGAAGGGGGTGCTTTGCTTCCTGCGCTGAAAGAAAAGATCCGGCGGACTCGGTGTATAGGAGAGTGTCTTCCGTTTTATGGGGAGGAAATGTGGAGAATTTCAAGTTTTGGTGATTGCTCGCTAAAGGTATTTTTCAGTTGTTACAGTTAAAATTTTATTTTTCAGCGCTATCTCAGATTCTGTAAGACCTACGCGACTTAGAGAAGAAAATAGAAGAGGAAAAGATACTTAATTTGCATTCAAAATTATTTTTTTATTCTTGAAAGTTATGATGAAATGAAGATGAGTATCAAAAATAATTGCTCAGTACCAGAAATGTATTGTTCTGTTTTTTGTTATTTTTGCCATCCTCGTCTAATCAAACATACATTTACAAGAAAAAAAGATTTTTTTATTCAAGAACTCTCAAATTAAAGATTTTTTTCTCTTTTTTATTTTTTTTCATAAATTCTGTAGCAATTACAGAAGCTAAAATAACAATGAAAGCGATTACCTCGAAAATTTTCTTTAAACTTTTTTCTTACTACTACTGTATCAACTGAATATTTCAACTACGTTTACGTGTATAGCAGATTCTACTTCTACTGGTAACGTTCGGTTAAAATTATCTGGATTCTAATAATGAATTTACGGGACCGTCAGTTATCTGAGAATCCAAGCAAAATCTCAAATTTTTATACAATATCACAAATCTTTTCTTTCAGTGCAGTAGGGGTATCTCGTAACGTAAGGTATTGATTGTGAATATTTTGTATCTTTTAAAATTATAATAATTAGACTTAGTAACGTAAATAATATAATGAATTTTTACGTGCGTTCGTAACGTAAATTATATAATGAATTTTTGGTGACTACAAAATATTATACATGTCATATTGAAATGAATATAAATAATTCTTGACTACCTCTGATAATGTAAGAAAAAGAAAGTTCGAAAATAAAAGGATATTCGAATTAAAACTGACCCTCTTTAAGCTCCAAGAGGCTCGGTTTTCACACGAATCAAGAGTTTTCTCGCTCACATTATGAGAGTACTTAATGTATTATAGAATGTAGTCAATTTAATTGTACATCTAAAAAGTAATTTTGAACAATATTCGAAAATGTATATTATTCATTAATAAACAGTAATCTTTACTGTAAAATTTTTTCCGTGTAGTAATAAAAAAATGTATTGTGTATACATTGATACTTGAAAAAATGTATCTATTGATATAAATAATGTATTTTTTAAAATTGTTTTCTTTAGTAGGGCCTAATTCGAAGTCAGTCTTTTCTGTAAAATTATTTCTGCTTAATTTTAAGATGTAATTCAGAGAAATCATTCAGAGTTTTGGGACGACTTATTTTAAACTTTACTTTTTATAATTTCCCCCAAAAAGTGTCCTCGCGTGCTTTAAATTCCTCTATTTTTAAATAAATTTCGTCGAAATGTATTTTATTTTTATATTGTAATTATACCTAATTAATTGACTGAAAAAACGACAATCCTTTTTAATCAATTTAATTAATGTATTTGATATACGTGTATTATTTGCGAAAACAATTTTTGTTAGATGCGTTCAAATCATTAGATGCGAAAAAAATGTACAATTCGACTGGATTATTCTTATATACTTGATAAGATGCGTTGAATAAAATCAAATGAATTTTTTTTGGAATTCAACTGCATCCAAAACAATCGTCCCTCATGTAATAAATGAATTTAATGGGTCAATCATTTAGTTGCGTATGTCATTAAATAATCAACCTTGGCCTCTATTATTTTCTCAGTACACACACTAACATGGATTCACAGTACACTCACGTTGCATGGGACCGGCAGTACCGTTCGTGTCGTCACCATCGACACAGCGCCGTAATACACGAATGCAAATCTCTCTTCTTGCAGATTGGAATTCCCTGCAGTTCGCGGACGTCAATGTCATGGATTCCAAACTGGAGATGAATCTCCAACCCCAGTTCGCCGATCCCCTCGATACTCAGCATTCCTCGAAAGGTGAGCATAAAAAAATAAAAAATACGACCTTCCGCTGATTGCAATACTAAAGTGCATATGTTTCAGATTGGAATACCTGTTTTTACGGCGAGTACAAACCATCGAACTTCAAGAAAGTGACTTACCCGCAGTCGTACAAGCCGAAGATCGCCGGTGGCGAGAAGTTTCCCTGTCCGAACTGCAAGAGTGTGTATAATCGTCACGATAATTTGACCCAACATCTGAAGTACGTGTGTAATCAGAAACCCAGGTTCAAGTGTCCCTATTGCAGTTACATTACGAAGCGATCGTTCACCGTTTACGGCCACGTGCGCTGCCGGCATCCCGAGGCGAAGGTCGGGTATGTGGACATACAAGACCCTAATACTATTATAGAACCGCAATGTTGAAAAGATGGGAATTAGGTATGGCTGTTAATTTTGTATTATTTTTGTAACGTTTTTAGTAAATTAATTTTTTAACGTACTCGTACGATATTGATAACTTGACTTGCAGTTAAGGAAAAGCAATTGTTTTAAGTGATATTCGTCGAATGATGTATTAAGTCGCTTATATTGTTAATAATTCGTTAATTACGATGAACAGTGAATTAATACAGATCTAGTAATATTTTGAATTAGAAATTAACAACGATAAATGATACAATATATGTAAATAAATACAAATTTAAGAGTATTAGTCATAGTTTTTAGAAAAGTAAGTAAAGCAACAAATAATTCAGCAATATTTTAAATCATTATATCAAAACTTAGGCATTTAAGTAACTAAAATGTCATATCATTATAAAACTCTTTATCATTACTGTAAGTACGTCTTCCTTCTGACTGAAAAATTTATGTAAATTTATGTTTTTATAATTAATTATAAAAATTAATCATAATCAATATAATACATGTGATCGTAATATGTATATCATATGCATATACACTAAAATTGTTAATAAAATTATTTTTAACAGCGTATACCTTGGCGATTTATTTACGTTTACTAACCAACGTAAAATACTCTTTTTAACTCGCAAAAATATCACCGACACAAGGGAAACTCCAAGACGCCCGAACTAATATATCAAACAAATTTTAGGTATCCCGAACCCCAGCGCGCAGATCTACGATCCGCCGGTGCCACCTGTAGTTCTGGAAGGCCTGTACCAATCGACCACCTCTAACGTCTGCTACCAGTGCGGAAAGATGTATGTCCACTCAAACACGCTCAAACGCCACCTCAAATACGAATGCAACCAGCCGCCGCGGTTCTGCTGCGCCTACTGCGCCCAACGATGCAAGCACAAGAATGACATCAAGGGACATATACTGCGCTGCCATAAGGGACGCGATGTCAACTTTTTCGTCATTTAGAGTATCGGCTCCATTTTTCTTCTGCTGATTGTAAAATGCAAGAAGTCCTTAACAGTGCGTTACGTTTGTTGTTAATGTTAAAATTAAAAAGATGCGGTTGATTTATGGGATAAATTTAAATTTAAGATAGTTCTATCCACACGATACAGATATATAATTAACATTTGATAATTTGATAATACGAGTGAAGATGCGTAAGTTGGACAGATGCATTTTGATCGTGCATAAATTCAAAAAATGTATGGACTGAAATCAAATTTTAATAACATATGACTTGCCAAACACGAAGTTTTTCAAAGGCATGAATGTTTTTAATTTATCAAAGTCTTATTTTACTTCTTAGACCACTTAACTAAGGATTCTCCATGAAAAAAATCATGAAATAATTAATTTGCATGAAATCAAATTTAATTGTTTATAACTAGGTATGCAAAAAAGATGAAAAATATTGATGACATCAATTTTTTTTTCTTTTTGTAAATTATATCTTTATTTATAATATCAAAGTTTTGATTTTTATTTTTTTAGTTTGTAAAATTTATTTTCAAGAAATATGACCACTTGCTTGTGAGAGTGGATCTATTTCTCGGAGAACTATCCTAAATTTAAATTTAAATAAATGATCCACATTATTTTAATTTCACCCACTGAAAATTGCCTATTCTTCTTCCACTGATGGAGCGATTTCCCGGAGGGTATTCCGTGAAAGAAAAACTTGCTTTAAAAGCTTGTTTGGCTTCTTTGAAGTCGTAAATAAAAGACTTGAGTTTGTTTATTTGAAGCAAAAAAAGAATCTCCTTCTTCTCTGAATAAAACGTATAAAAACGAAGAATCCCAAGATCTTCGGATCAATCCAACACTGTATACAGCCAGCTACATCTGCTTATGTAAATCTTAAGAATTTCGCAACGTACAATTGCACAAACCATTAGTGCGGAACGCTGAAATCCAGAAGGGCTAAAAAGTGGGTGGATAACGGACGGATGGACGACTTGTCTAATGCTTCATTCTCGACTTTTTTCAGAGTGCTACGAGACGGATCCATTGTTCCTCCCCGTCAACGTCTTCGAGCCGGCGTACACCAACGTGTGCCACCAATGCAACAGATCGTACAAAAATCCCTGCCACCTCAGGCGGCACCTGAAGTACGAGTGCGGCAAACCGGCGAGAATTCAGTGCTCTTACTGCGATTACCGATGTAAGCGCAGCGACACCATGAAGATCCACGAGAGCTACTGTCGGCGCATGAAGCGTCCCAGGATGCATTGATGCTTCATCGAGAGAACAACCACTGTGCGATAGTTTACCAAATTTTATAGTACTATTTAATACTTTTATGAAAGAGAGGACAATGTTTTATTTTCATTATTTATGATGGGAAATTGAGATGCAAATGTCTCGTTTTTGTAACATTGACTAAGAATGAAAATAGTGTGTTAATTTAAGTGTTGACAATTTAAATTATGGATATTGAAGGAAATGATGAAAGATTTACCTTAGTTGATGAGGTAACGTTGAGTAAATCTATCAAATAATATTCATTTATTTCTTTTTTAATAATATTAAGGATTCATGGAGAAGAGATTTCTTTGATTTCAAAGAATGTAATTTATTAAATGTACATATTCCTTGGATTTAAATAACTTTTAAATAGAATAAGTGAGTAATGAGTGGTTATAGTTGGAGCTAACGGTTTTAGCTTTAAGTTAAAAAATTTTTTATTTTTATTACAGCATTCTTGTTTTATAAACACTAGTAAAATTAAATTAAAAAACGTTTATGTAAACAAAAAGTTAAAGATTAAATGTTGATCGAATAAAAAGAAATAATGCGCGAGTCCTGTTTTTGTTTAAAGATTATTTGTTTATCTTGATCTTGTGAACATTGTTGAAAATTAGATATTTTAAAGATTCTCAAACCACTTTGTTTTGTAAATAACTAAAATACAACATCCTGTCGTTTGTGAGCAAGTCTTCAAAAATCCTCTACGTTGTTAACAATTTGTATAAATGCGGTCACAATACACATAAAAAGAAATGCTTATTAAATAAAAAAAGAAAAAAAAACATCTCTATCTGTTCAACACTGTAAAAGTCCACTCACACTAGCACTAAAACCACTAACACTAAAAAAATTCCAAACAGCGAAAGAAAGGAAATAGAAATTTTTATCACCGCAGGAAACACCTCCAGGGTCCCAAAAAGTCGTACCTCCGGTTTAATTCACCGTAATTTCTTTTTCAGGCGCTTATTACCTGCCGTCGACCTCGTCGGAGTCGAGCAGCCGCACGGCCCTGGCGTCGTACGACCCGACGCGCGGCGGCTACGTCTGCGACCAGTGCGGCAAGGTGTACGAGTACTCGAGCAACCTCGGCCGCCACAAGCGCTACGAGTGCGGCCAGCTGCCGAGGTTCGGCTGCGCCTACTGCGAGTACCGCTGCAAGCAGAAGGCCAACATGCGCAAGCACATCCTGCAGAGGCACAAGGACAAGGAGGTGCGCTTTCGCGTCGATCCCGATCCGCTGCTTTGAGACCCTTCGGACTAGATTGTTGTGCTTTTTGTGCTGGAAGTTTTATTTATAGGTCGTGCACGTCATTAAAAAATGAGTAAGGACGGAATTGAAAATGTTCATAGTATAAGTGTAGTAACAGGGAACATTAACGATTTTCCTTGTCGGCCCTTTAGGAGAAAATGAATTCTACGTGCAGAGCCTGCAAAATTTATTTTTTCTTCTTTACGGTTTTGTAATATTGTACAGAACTTTATAGGGACATATAATAAGAAATTATTAAATTATTGAGTTAACATTTTTATTTTCGTATTTCTATTAATTGCGTAATTTTTTTAACCGAACCAATGTAAACATTGATAGATTTAATATATTTTATGAGAAGTATATATTTATTTAGAGATTTCAATTTTTTCAGATATTATTAGTTTATTCGAAATAAAAGAATTTTGCAATAAATTTTTTTGCTTATTAAACCCCAGGTGCAAATATTTTTCCCTCTTTCACAGATTTTTTGTTAAAAAATCATTACAGTTCAATTTGAATACTCACATTTTATCATATGTTTCAGGACTTCCAGGTGACGGTACAACTGATTGCAGTTACTCGATAGCTATTAAAAATTAGTTTTGGTCTGTTTGAAATGTAAAAGAGGCGCGATATAATTTTAAAACACATTGTAATATTGTGGTCGAAGAAATTCATATTTAAAAAATATCGATGCAATTGAATCTGAAATGTACAAAAATGATTAAATTAAGTTAATTACGCATTTTAACTTATGGTTAGTCACATTCATTCTATATAAAATTTGAATGCCTAATGCACTCACCGTCGCTGCCGCAACAAATGATCAAATTAAATTAGCAAGCATAGAGAACAAGATTACAGGTTTAGAAAATAATTTTCAACTCTTTTTGTTGTAGGCGCACAAAAGCGTGTAAGATCTGCCCCAGCGGAACAGCCCCAGCAACAGAGCCGCATCAAAGTATCCGAAGGTGAGAATCGAAAAGCAAAACCATGAGATTTTTTATGTTCTATAACTTTTCTTAAAATTTACAGGTCTCCAGAAAAAATCGTTGATCAACGATGACATGATACATAATGTAAGTTTGATCGCTAGGACCATCGCCAGTAAGATGCTGGCAGCCAGCAGTGCAAGCAGCACACCCGAACTACAGCAGGCCTCCATAAACCAAATTCTTTCTCAATTAAATTCTGAACCGAAGAGAAATTTCAGTGGTTCGTAAGCTTACGTAGCATTTACCTTTTTGTTCAACGTTTATTTCATTTCTTACGTCGCTCCCTTTTTCCACCGCAGATACGGCTTTTGAATCGAGTGCGGTGATCGATCTGGCCAAGCCAAAAATATTTGACGACAGATTCCAACAGCTTGTTGTTGGTAAGTATCGATATAGTATTTTCCATCCGAACAATTTTTCGGTTATCGTTAACCGCAGAATATTTTAGATTATTTCGTGCGTGTCATGGACGGGATGAGCGACATAATGGCAGAAATGAAAACAGTGAGCTCAGAGACCCGTATGGTCAAAGCATTGCTGATGAAGAATGCTGATGATTCTATCAAGGTGATGAATTGCAAGCAGTTGGCTGAAAAATATTCATACGTCATACCTTTGCCTACGGTGGAAGAGTTCGAAAGATTTGATAAAGAATTGGGAGATCCAAGTTCATCCCTGCGCAATGACCTTGTAAGTTGTATAATTTTTTAGTACAAAATATGAATCAAGTTATAATTACAATAATTTATTTAAAACGCAATCAAGATAAACTATAAAATAATTAATATTTCTCAATGTTATTTGTATTATTCAATCAGTTGCCGAATTGTTTAATCCAAATTCATTTGTTGAAATTAATTTGTACCACAACGAAAATATAAAGGACACTCATTAAGCGATCGACTATATTCTGAAAATGTAGGTGTGAAAAAACCACTTGAATCGAAAATTGAGACTCCAATAGAGCTTAGAGTGAATTATTTTTTTTTTAATGGAATGATTTTTCCCTTATAAAAATAGATTATGTTGATGAAACTGTTTACAGAGTTTCTTGTAGAAACTATACTGATGAAGTTCTGATTAACTATACTTAATTCCAACAGTAAATTGACAACTGCTAACTAGTAGCTACTGGTAAACTACTTAGAAAAACTTCAAATGTAATCAGTAATTGTTAATTCACTATTTGAATCATTCATATTTAATACATTGCAAAAGTTATTCTATTAACACCTATCCTACAGTTAATTTTCGTAAAGGAATTTTCATCATTCCACATTATGAGGATAAATTACAAAAGTGCTGTTTAACATCGTCTTACAAAAATTCATAAAACGCTTTTCAACATTAAAAAAAAACCTTTGTCTATCCGACTAAATATATTCACATTCAATTGGCCAGTGTAACATCCTTCCGGCGGGCATCGACGGTGGTCTGACCATGTCGAAGTGCATCGTAAAGATGCTGAAGATGTTCATCAC
>JAXIUT010001661.1:0-16771 GCA_035586675.1 Eurytoma californica | reverse complement strand
GGAAATACGTAAAACGTACCTAATCACCACAATTTAAAAGAAAATAGTATGATATTTCTATCGATATTATGTAACTATAAAATTACGTTACTTAAAATGTTATACATAGAGAAAATTTTCGCATAAAATGGACCAAAATTTCATCGTTTAAAATTTTCCGAGAATTACGGGTAAGATTCGTAATCTTAATTAATCACTGGAAAATTTGACGGGAATCTGATAAGCATTACAGTGATATTTCGTACATGTACGTTACAGTAATTTTCAGTATGCCACCCTGTAAAAAAATTGTCCAGAAAATCAATATTCTGGCCTATTTATCGTTAATTTGTTTACAGGGCATTTTCGATTACTTTTCTTTCCTATCAATTTTACGCGAAAATCCTTTCCGCCCTTAAACCACGGCAGCGTCATTTTCAACGTTAATAATATAAATCCACAACTTTCGTAACTTTTTTCTTTCAAACTGTAGACAATCCCGAAAAGAGTGCAGAAAACGCTCGGAAGCGTCGAGGTCGCGGTAGGCCCTCAAAAGACGCAGTGCTGAAAGCCACCGACAAGCCGAGCGGCTACAGCTGTTCCCTGAGACCCAGGACCCCGAAGCCGGACCAAGCGCCGCCCCCGACCCCGGCCACCCCCAGGAAAGCGCCGCCCTCGAACCCGGCCACCCCCAGGAAAGCGCCGCAGCGGAAGCCCGCCAACGCAACGCCGCAAACTAAGACTCCGAACGCGGCGCCGCAAACTAAACTGTCCAACACGACGGCAGCGGAGAAGAAGCCAAGGGGCAAGGGCGAGGCCCTGCGCTGCACGCGGGTCAATCGCCGCGTCCTGTACACCTGCCCGGAGTGCCGCCACGCCTTCAGCCACTCGGGCAACCTGCGCCGCCACCTGAAGTACGTGTGCCAGATACAGCCGCGCTACAAGTGCGGCGCCTGCAAGTACCGCGGACGGTACCCCTACATCGTGCTGAAGCACGGCTTGAAGTTCCACAACAAGGCCGTCAAGGTCATCGACACCGCCACCACCAAGCGTCGCAAATAATTAATAAGTTGACGCCCTGCAATATTTTAATCAATTCAATGTTCTCGCACTTCGTCGTGCACGAGATTATACTGATCTTGCCGTTTACTTATTGATGGTTGATCTCTCTAAACTTCACTTGATATTTCTTACAGTAGGAGAGTTCGGATCTTATATTTTGTTGGAACTGAGGGATATGTTTTGGTTTTACTTGTAAGCCAGAGTCGCAGACTCTAAGGCTCTAAAGTTTTGAAGCTAGATATATATTATACTATACCCTTTTTTATTCAAATTTACATTATGATTCTATTAAATAATTTGAAGAGAGCAGCTGAATTTAAAGCATTAGAAATTATCGGTAATAAATAATGAAGATCGTGAATGCACCTAACTAGTACATCTTATTATACACTCTGGTTTATAATCGATCTTCTTGTATTACAGATTGAATAATCGATTTTATTATATAGATATCTGATGAACGAATTCTTGCTGCAGTAAATCTGAAAATACAGCCTTTCTCTTTGTTTGATGAAAGACTTTTAAGTAATATTAATCTGAATCCTATGTGAATTTGAATCTTGAGCTCAAAAACCATTCAGTGCCAAGGCCTAAATTTGTGGCTACTTATGCATTTAGGTTGAAGAAAACAGCTCTCGAACTTTCAACCAAATCGAAAGTCTGGAGATCCAATAATCTCTTAATCAATTAAAATTTCATTTATTTAAAAGTGGTTGCTCACTTATTCCTATAAATCTTGGAAAATACGCTACTTCACAGTGTTATGAGTGCGACTGTTCTGAAACTAGCAAAATTTTCACTGGAAGAAATTTAGAGGAAAGATGGCATAGATATATAAAAATATGTTAGATTAAATATGTAGCTTTTGTTATTTACCACGGTGCTTAAAATATTTAATAGGAATTCAATATCATTGTTAAGAGGTTTGGGGTATATTGAAAGTATAACGCTAATGTACTCTGCACTCGCTGAAACTGGTAGAGCGAAAGTATTAGGGGAAGATTCGCTGAAGGGTGTGAAAATCCACTCCGGGTATATACAAGCGAATTTATATCCAGTATTACTTCACCAGTTTTTTAGCAAAAGAAATTATCTTGGTTATGTTATATGAATAACATTTATTATAGCAAAAATTGTTTCGTTTTATAACTTTTAAACATTGAAAATTGATTGTTTTTATAGTTTAACTATAATTAAATATTTAATCGTTAAATATCATAAATCAATTTAATTAAATATTTAATCAATTATGGCAATAAATTTAAGCCGCTTGGTTTCAGCAATTTTATTTATTATAATTCGCAAATAATAATTTTGATTTCAAAACATGAATGTTAATTTACTGCAATATCCATGTCATTGTATTACTCACATATATACTTAATAATAGTATATACTTAATAGCTGTTCAAGACATTATCTTTAAAAAGGTAATACATTTATGCATGTTAATATATCAGACATATTTATGTACGGAATAATTATAAGTTTTATTTTTTTATTAATCAATTACTCATTTCATGAGACTAAAAAACATTATTTATTTTGTATTCCACTATTGTACTTTAAAAAATACATAAATAAAGGCAAGCACATAAAGAGAGATAAAACAAAGCCTTCCTAAATTGAATTTAATCTTGACCAACAATATTAATTATGTGTATATTTCTTTATACGTATGTGAGTTTATAATCATTTTAATTTCATAAGCATATTAATTTTTTTCAGGATCTCCAGAGACCTCTAAATATACGGAAATAACGTTTTAAAAAGGATCTTCTGAACAATCATCATGGACGACATCTCTTTTGTTTTAAAACAAAAATAAATTGTTTACAAAATCCTGTAAATATATTCTCTATCCCGATTAAAAATCGACCAAACAACATCCATCCGCCTGATTCGCATCGCAATTTGTCACGAAGTTTGCTCCAATCCCGCATTTTCTCCACCAGACACTTATAAAAAAAAACCTGCTAAAGCAATGTGTGTACGCCCCGCCAGCGGTAAAAGATCACGTCCCACTGACGCTGTGTTTATTGCCGTAGCCTGGGAGCCCTACGTGCCGAATCCGCTGAAGCGGAGGCGCGCCTCGGCCCTGGAGCACGAGCGCCTCCTCTCCGAGATAATCGAGGTGCCGGCGGATCCGCTCGCGACCACCAGCTACTCCAGCAGCAAGAGCTTCCAGTGCCCGAAGTGCCCGAAGCGCTTCAGCGCCAAGAGCAGCGTCATCCAGCACATGAAGTACGACTGCAACCGCACTCCCAGGTTCTCCTGTCCCTACTGCAGCCAGCGCAGCAAGTGGCCCTTCAGCCTCTACAAGCACATCAGGAAGGTACACCCCGGCGCCAAGGTCTACTGCAACGACATGAGCAAGGAGGAATCGCAGTAGGCCGATCGGCCGGGACTCCCGACTAGAGTATCCGCGGACGTTCAGCTTTTTACGTTTTTCGTTTTCTTTTCTCGTTCCCAATGCGAAAGACTATTTATGGAATTGTACTTATCACGCGACGAGCGCAAAGTTCAGCCTCTCGTGCTTGTTTACCGGACGCGAAATACTCGATTCTCGCTTCTTGAGCGTGCAAAATACTTTATTTAGCACCGAGTGCAAATTACAGTATTACAGTAAAAATTAGTTTAGTCTTTACTAAAGTGAGGAGTAACTCGAAAAACCATTATAATATTTATATTAAATTATATAGGTATTTAATTATTTTAAATTTTACTATATTTATAGTAAAGTTTAGTGTTCACTGAACTAATTTATTTTATTTTTCGACTTTATCCACGTTTTAGTAAAGACTTTAGTGATTTTTCAAGTTTTACGTCGATATTGTACGTCGTGCATAGTATCTCGTAAGAAAAAGTCTACAGAAGTTTTTTTCAAAAAGTCAGTGAATTTCTGCAAATGAAAATCGTACAGAAATTTCTGCAAAATTTTCTGCCGACTTTTTTTCCTAGACAAGATGTAAAAATCGATTTCGCACACTGTAATCGAGCACAAGAACTGGATTTTCGCATTAGTATGTTGAAAAATGGTATACGCCACAAGTGAGCAAACTCGCGCGTGATTCTCGCACGCGCTTTTTTTTGTCATTCTCGATGCGCTCGTGCGAAAATCACCTGTTTTCGCACTTGTTACGTAACGAACTATTTTATGCAAATACTTAAAGAGCACGCGTGCAGCTTCCTCGCTAAGAAAACGTATCGTAGTACTGTTGAAGTGTTCATTAAGGGCATAGACTTGATTGTAGTCGTCATATATAAAGATTAATGTACATACCAACGTGAACTGTTTCTACATAGAATGCAGTGCTTAAACGGTATCATTTCAATTTCACAGATAAATTTGTATTCTTGAAATTGTTCTTGATACAATAAAGTTATATTTTATGAAAAACTTTATTCACTCTTTGTTTTTATTTATATTTTTTTTATTTTAATGTGTAAACTTTTCTTTTTTTATTGAAGTTTGTTTTACTTACAATTTTCATTCCTCCAGATTCACTAATTCTCATCATGTAATTAATATTTAACCTTTTGACCATTATGTGTTACATTGTCGTAGATACTACAATTTCCTTAGAAAGTCCCAAAGTAAATTTTTTTTTTTAATGCACAACCCTATAACATATCGATCCTTCATATCGATCACACTTCAATTATCCAGTCTATCTAAAGGTTAAATAATATATTTAGTAATGACAATAATATACTATAAATTGGTAAATTAATCTAATTTAATATTATTTTTATTATTTCAGGTTTCGGTTCTTACAGACAAAGGAGATGCAAAGTTGGCATAGTACTGAAATATGGTTGTCCCTATTGTGATTACGGCTCGCGAAAAACTACGGTTGTCTACTCTCACATTCGCAAGAAGCATACGGGAAACAAAGTTTACTTCATTGATATTCATAAAAGGATGGAGTCCACCTAGTGATGTAATGAAATACAAAAAATAAAATATTTTCTTACGAAATCATCTACTTTTTTTACGTTTCTTATTTGACGAATAGAAAATGTACAAATTGGAAAAAAATATTGGTCTTTGTTTGCGAATTGTCATTGTACTCTGCTGTTTATACTACTAACTGCATCATGTACTAATCTGTACTCGTACGTTAAGTTGACGGCCGTCAAACTGTCCAATTGGCCCAATCAAGTGCCAAGTGAACTAAAGACATGAACTAAAGACATGAATGACATGAAATAAGGGTGCTTACAGGCACATACGTACCTAACAATAATTTTTTGTATTTTAGATGCTGATAAGCTGATTAACGTGGGACTTCCGGACTATGACCTACTAGCAGTGAAAAGTATTAAAATCCTTAATACAGGAGATGAAAAGCATAACGACAATCTTGCAGCAGAGTCGTTGAAGTATCGCAATGTAAACGGCGTTGCAAAAAGGAGATCTGGAAGACCCAAGAGCAGAAAAATAAAAAATTTAATCGTCGTAAATGCTGGTAACAGTGCAAATGGTAATTCTGTGAGTTATAATTTGAATGAATTGCCAAAGCGAAAACGTGGAAGGCCATTTAAAAATCTGCCGAAACAACATCCTGTGTACAAAGGTAAATGGCTGCGTAGCATATCTAATGTATTATCAATGCAACAACGTGGAAGGCTATTACAAAATGCGGATATAGCTAAGAATCCTCTGCACGCCAAAGGTGAATTTATGAGTGATAACTCGATTGAATTGCCGAAACGAAAAC
The DNA here is from genome assembly GCA_035586675.1 of Eurytoma californica. Classification (NCBI taxonomy): domain Eukaryota; kingdom Metazoa; phylum Arthropoda; class Insecta; order Hymenoptera; family Eurytomidae; genus Eurytoma; species Eurytoma californica. The sequence continues at coordinate 11,006 of JAXIUT010001661.1, read as the reverse complement.
GTGGAAGGCCCCTTAAAAGGCCGGTGAAAGAATTAAATGTCGCACCTGTCAACGAGGATAAAAATAAAAATCAAATTGTTAATCACTTTTCCACGGTTGAAATAAAAAAGCGGAAACGAGGTAGGCCACCAAAAAGCGAAAATAAAACTAATGATCAAGGACGTGCCAAAGAGGAAATTGAATCAAAGAATGCGATAGATACTATCCAAAATACATGTTTCAGTTATGTAAATCAATTCGAGATTAAGCGAGAGGAAGATGTATTTTGTGATAGTAGTTTTGAAAATGAAAAATCGAACATAAAACTGTACCACCAAGAGGAGCAGTTCGATACTGTAATGATTGCGAAACGTGAAATTAAGCATGAAATTTTAGTTGAAGCACCTCAAATTAATGAATATAATTTGAAACCAGCTAAAGTAAAATTGACAAGGATAAATTTACCACAAACGTCACAATCAAACACATCGAACAGCTCCTTACCGAACTCGCTAAACAATGTAATTGTTAAAAGAAAACCGGGCAGACCGCCAAAAAAATGCATTTAAACGATTTGATTAAATATTAGTTTATTATAATAATTTTTGTAAGTGCGAGATAAAACGAAAATTTTAAATTTAGTATATACCTAAAGCTTTATATAAATTTATACATAGATATAGTATAATAATTGCATTATTGCATGATGTGATATTTTTTTACCACACTGATTCGAATGTAATTTAGAAAGTAATTAGATTATTAAATGAAACAAATTTTACATATGATTAAACTAATTTGTAGATTAATTTAATATTAGATAAAAAAAGCATTATAAAATGGAATTACTTCTATTTTTGAGTGTTCTAATTGCATTCTGAAATTGTACACGAAAAAATTCATTTCGAAATAAAATTCATTTATATGCATAAATTTATCTTGTATTATACACAGTAACCTATATAAGCTAAGCTATTCAGCATGTAACAATCGTGCAAGCTAAAGAATATTCTAATGATTCTGATTTTCTTTAATGTTAAAACGTAGTTAGTGACCCTTGAACTGTGAATAACCAATTACGTTGTTTGTCATATTCGTTCGCTATAATTTTTTTCACTTAACAAACTTGTTCATTAACGTTACTTTTGTTCATCTGTTACAGTTTTGGAAAATTCGTCTAATATCAAGGTGCGCAACGTCACCAGCATTTCACTGGAGCAAATGGAGCAGCTGCACAGCGGCAAATTGCAACACTCCGTCACGATTCGTAAGAAGAAGCCCGGACGCCCGAGGAAGATGCCACCTCTGATGCAGGTACCGGACGTCGAACTTTTGAAAATCAAGAAAGTCAAGCCGATATCTCGCAAGGCCGAATCGCCAGTGATCCCTGCATCCGGCAGCAAGAAATTAGTGGGCAGACCATCGAAAGTAGATAGTCCACAGCCATCGTCGAGTGATTTGAAAATTATCATAAAGAAGAAACATGGCAAATACTCTAAAATCAAAAGGAGACACGTGAGACCAGATCGTAATGGATTACCCGTTTCGATTAAAACGGAGGAGATGGACGATTCGCCTTCTCGCAGTCGGCAGGAGATCGAGAGGAATCAACCTTTAGTACGTATTCCAAAAATAGAAATTGGTCTGATGCAAGGGGGTATCTTTTCTGAAACTAATAAGAAAGGCATTGAATCAACGTCCGTGTCTCTTGGTAAAAGGAGATCGGGAAGACCGACTAGAGCTGCATCTGACAAAGGTGCTTTAGATGCTCAGTCTATCGTGATTAAAAAGAAACGAGGAAGGCCATTCAAGCAAAAGACTGTCTCGATTCCCGTGATAAAAGAAGAAATCGAACCGGATTCTCCACCGTCGCCGCAACCCAGTACTTCTACTGGAATAGGAACGAGAAGAAGGTCCGTTGAAAATGTGCTAGTAAAAAATCCCGTAGCAGAATTACAACGAAAACGTGGCAGACCCAAAAAGACTAGGCCGTCAGTCGTGGCAACAAAATTTGATCTGACAAAATTTCGGCAAGCCGAAGTTAAACTCACCAGAATTGCAGTTCGCTCGCAATCCCTGCTCGAGGTGAATGAAGTAGCGCAAGTGACGTCGAATGGAGGACCATTTCGTAAACCGACTTTGCCGGCTCGCAGTCGCAAGAAAAGACGCGGTCGTCCACCTAAGAAGGAGCACAGAAAAAACGAAGAGATTTTCAACAAAATCTGGAAGAAGAAAAGTGGCGCAGCCGCTAAAACCATCAAAAAAGAAGAACTAGAAGAGATCCAACTGGAAGACTTACCACCGGTTGAAATTAACGACGTGGATAGTGGCAGTGCGTCTGATCCTCAAACGCCTAAAAGAAAACGAGGCAGACCTAAAGTAACGAGGACGAGTGAACATTCAGATTTATCTGACGAATATTTAAACGTATCCGAAGATCTTCGAAAGCTGAGATTGGACTCGATGGAAAGGAATTCGGAATGTAAGGCCGAAGTTAATCAACATGAACCGCAACCGAGTACTTCGCAGGAGCCAACTTTGGAAAAAGTGGACGAGGAAAGTAAAATAATTGAATCGGCAACTGAGCCTGAGTCTGGAAACAATGAAAATAATGATACAGAAATGATGGAAAAGCAGATAGAACAAACGCAAAGTGAAGAAGGACAACAGCAAAATGAACCTCGAAGCGAGACAGAACCGACCGAGCGTATGGAAGAACAAACAGAAATGCCGTCAAATCAGACAAACATATTGACAAATGAGGCAGAAATACCACCAGAGCAGACAGAAAGTCAAAAAGAAGATACCGAGGAAGACACAGCATCACAAAATCAACAGACTAATGATTCTGCACCAACAGTTGAGCAGCCCACTGGAGAGCCTAATGAAGCAATATTTGATATAAAATTATATTAATATACATCACTATTTTAAGATATTTAAAAAATACTCGTTGAATATCATATTATTATAACCGTATCTCCCAGTGAAATTATTTGATAGAACGATTCGATTATTGTCATCAGAAAGTAATCTTTTTTTTGTTTTTATTAACATTTCTTTTAGTTGAAGATTAATAATGTGACTTTATAAAAATATGTCTATGAAACATATTTATTCTTCGATAAAATCTCGAAAAAAAAACAGTCTTTTTAAATGACATTTGTAATGATTTTTTTATTTTTTTTTTTTGTTTATTACTTCCAGTGATTGAGATTTTCATGCAAACTTCCAATAATCCTAATTCTTTCCAATATATTTTTATAAATCATTGCAAGCAAAGCTTAGATCCTTACACTCTTATAATAGGTGTATAACCAATATGAATCTTACTGTTATTTTTTAAAATTTAATTTAGGATAAGTAAATTACTTAGGAATAAAGTAACTATTTTAAGTAAAGAACGTCACATACAATGTTTAACCGTTTCTAAAATAAGTAGTATTTAAGACTAAAGATCGCTTTTATAAAATTAAGTCAATACATTTGTAATCAGAAATGGAATTGTACACTTTGTTTAAAATTTGTGAATAATAAAGTAATAAGTTACACATTGATAAACAAATATTATTTTAGAAAATACGTAACCCTATCTTCATCTTCTCTTTCTCAATCAAGCAGGAAAACTCAACTCAGTCGAAACAGAAGAAACTTCCACGACCACGTATGTACAAAACACGATATTCTACGTACACTGTATATTAATAACGACACCTGCAACACTCCTCCAATGAATACTCCTTTCACTTCATCTTAAAAAAAAATAATAAGAAAAAAGCAAATGTAAAATCACAAAATAAAATTGTACATCCCATCTTCCCGCAAGACTAACCGACTCTCTTTTTCCCCCCTTAGAGTCGGCAAGTTCGCGCGTCCGGGAGGGCCGCCAGAGCAAGTACAGCTGTCCGAAATGCGCGCGGGTCTTCTCGCAGAGCTACTCGATGTACCGGCACTGCAGGTACGAGTGCGGCGACTCGCAGCCCCGCTACCAGTGCCCCTACTGCGGCCTACGCAGCAAGTGGACGCACTCAATCTACAAGCACGTGCGCAAGCTCCACCCCGGCCAGATCGTCAGTCTCAACAAGCTCTACTGACTCAAGCTCGAATTTTCTTTCGCATTGTAAATAATTTCTCCGTAACAATCCGTGAACAAATTTGTTTTTTTTTTTTATGGTGAGATTATAATTGTGTAAATAACGCGTAGAGAAAGAGACTGTCGCGGGTTCATCTATTTTACGGGAAGTAGTGTAAAGTATTTGAATTCAGTTTGTTAATAAATTCAACCTTTGTGAATCAATCTGTTTGTACTTGTGAATCTGTATAGTCCCTTTTGCAAACATTTCAACTACAAACAATGGACACTGACACACACACAGATATATACGACATACAAGACACGCATTAAGAAACTTTATCACGTCGATGAGTTTTACTAACAGCGGTACTAATTGACGTTTTGCAGGTCGGAAATCGTTTAGCAATTCGGAGTTGGACCGACGGGATTCGGAGGGCTCGATGAACTTCACTAACTACGTGTGCAATACCTGCAGCGCCGGTTTCCGGCGCGAGTCCGATCTCTACCGCCACAGGTGCGGACCTCCGCCGCGTTACGGCTGTCCCTACTGCTCGAAGAGGGACAACTACTCGTCCAATATCACGCGTCACGTGAAGCGTTGGCATCCCAGTCTTCCAGTCAGATTTCAAAAAATGTTCTAGTCATGAGCGCGACCCAAGGAAGAAATATACATTTTATCGTTAATTTTTAACTTCTAGTGCTGCGAATGTGCCAAAGACTTTACATGCATGTACAGAAGCTAATAAACACGTGCCATAAAACTGTCTACAAAGGAACTGTAATTATTTTCCCTGGTTGTACACTGTAAAAAGTAGCGTTGACGTAAAGTACTACATTCATATTAACAATGTCACTGCGGCTTATCCACAGTTTTTTTTACTTACTTGGTTCCACTTTTTCAGAGTTTGAAGCATATGCCGCAGAGGCCAATAAGATGCCGCTAAACATTGCCAGGACCAAGTACAGATTCGACGTCTCCAAGCCCAAGCAGTACGAGTGCTTGCAGTGCGGGCATTGCTTTAGCCAGGAATCTACAATGATAAAGCACATTCGCTACGTATGCGGCCAAGCCGACCGATTCAAGTGTGCTTACTGTAAGTACAAGGCTAGTTACTCGTCGAATGTCATCCGGCACTGCAGAAAACATCACGAGGACGTGAAACCCCAATACTACAAACTGTTTTGAGACTTTTTTCACCATGTTGCACCAATCGTTCCTGAACCTACCATGGTTTGTACTTGAATAAATCTTTTTGGATTGACCTTTGTTACTGTGGTTTTGAATTGATGTTTTTCTTTATTTTCATTTCTAATGAGAAATTAATTTTCTTTGCCCATGTTTTTAGTTAATACTACTATTGCAACGTTTGTGTGCCACTTAAGTAACATTTAAGAACATTGAATCTTTAGTACATAGCACACACAAAATAGATGTTAGAGTCGTAATAAAAAATATACCTCACTCTAATTTCTTTCCTCTATACAGTGTGCATACATTAACAAGTGACTAATGCACTTTAATCCCTGGAAAGTCACCGAACCCGAACTGAAGCCTCTCTTAAACTGACGTAAGCGCACGTTTTTCCAGATCCGAATCAGTCGTCGATAGCGGTGAGGCAGGATCTGCAGAGTCCCGAGAAACTCGAGTACATAGAGCACGAGACGGCGCTGAAGCGGTACGAGTGCACCAAGTGCCGGCGGCGCTTCACCCAGAAGACGACGATCATCGATCACCTGCGCTACTTTTGCGGCAAGGGCCGGCGATTCAAGTGCCCCTACTGCGACGCGCTGGGCGGCAGCTCGTCCAACATCTACCAGCACGTCAGGCGCCACCACCGCAACATGCAGCCGCGCGCGATCAAACTCTTCACGAAGATGAGGGACTTCTCGTGAATCTTACCAAATTTAGATTTATTACGACCAAATTTCACTCGGACCAATTGTTTAAGCAGATCTTATTTTAGAGTTATTTGTACAATAATGAATTTTAAGTTTTAAGACTATAATATTTCTGTATGCTAGTCATAATTGGACAGTAATGATTTTCATCGATTAGGTATTAATATTTTTTTTTTTTTTATTAATTTAAATAATTACTTTATTATATGTAATTAATTGTAATATCAACAAACGTTAGCCACATTAAGTATTACAAATTAACTCTCACTATCGATAAAAAGTGAAGTGCAGTGTGGAACTCCTGGAAACAAAGGCCCACTAACATTGTTTACTAATAAAAACTATGAATTTTATTAGTAATTCTTATAATGAACAACTTTTTAATGAGCAGATTAGTAACCGTATAGTTATTTAAAAAAATTCTCCGTGAAAAATCGAATACTTTTTTTAAAAATGCTGGAAATCTAGAATTACATAATAGCTTTAGTTTAATGTTGATAAAAGTTTGTATTTCACATTTTTTAAACCGCTGATTTAAGATTATAAGGAGGTTCGGCGCATTTTCGAATTCTGCAAGAACGATTTGAAAAAATTATGTTATTCCATAGTTAAAAATAACATTACAGATATTTTTTCAGAATTTTTGACCACATAGTATTCGAAAAAAAATTCTTGAAAATTTGATTTTTAACATGGGTTCTTACGGAAAAAGAGGTCAGGAAGCTTTTCAGCGTAAAAATTGGGGATAATTAGTGTAGCGATGTAGTTAAAACTATTATAGTTTTATGGGAAAACAATCAAGGAATCAAAATACTGCCCGTCTGTTAATTGCTTACCCCGCAATTAAAAAGAAACGAGCGAGAACGTAAACAAAACGTCGAGTTTGTTGGCTGCGGAGGAGGGGCGCGGTAAGCGAGGAGCCGCTTTCCTCGCCTCCCGCATGATACCCCCGAACCTCCTTAATAAAATACGCAGTAAAGCTCTAAAACAAAACTTACTTAGTAAAGCTCAAATGAAAGAATAAAGCCTTTGATAAAAGCTCTTATGTTGTTCTTTAGATTTACACTCGTATGTTTTTGTAAAAATAAAAAAAATAAAAAAATAATAAAGATCTAAGATTGAATAAAACATTGAACTCGCTATTGATATAATCGTTAACTCAACCAGCTTATTTACAACCACTACGCTCCTCCCCAAGAACACGAATTACCCTCCCCCAGCCAGCGAATTCCGTACTAACCAGATTGCTTCCTTTTCAGGTGGTCCGGACGTCCAGTGGCAGTACGCGAGCGCATCGTCGGCGGGTAGTTCGCAGCGCCACCCCTGCCCCCGGTGTTTCCGCACGTACAAGCACCGCAGCCACATGATCCGGCACTTCAAGTACGAGTGCGGCTGCGAGCAGCGCTTCCAGTGCCCCTACTGCGGAATTACCCTGCGGCAGCGAACCCAGGCCTGGCGGCACATCAAGACCTTTCATCCGGCCCGCGAGATGTACTGCATCGACGTGATGACCAACGCGCGCCTCGTCAGGTGCCAGTCGCAGGCCGATTGATCGGCGGGTCGATTTCACATAGTGACTGATTCGATTTTAGCATTTGCCGTTCAAGAAAAGGGTGTGCGTAGATCGGACATTGAAAGTATTACTCGAAGAACTTTTTAAGAGTTATTACGATATCGGTTTTATTAATAAAGTACCGATCGGAATTTTTCATTGATTGTTTATTAATGGCAAACTGTATACTGGCATTTATCCCTTTCCCAATTTTACGGAGGTTTTGTATACTTTTTTAATCCTGCTGGGAACTACTAACAATCGACATCATCTAATCATTTCAAATGCATGTTACTCGCAACTTGAGGTAATTCATCTAAATAGGGAAATCGAATGAATAGGTAATTGAACGAATTTCGAGGTAAGTAAAAAATGACTTGTTCTTCATAGAGAAAAAAAGTTATATTTTAAGAGGATAATTGCTTACAAAATATACAATTGTATATTTTACCTAATAATGCTAATTTGATCGCTCTCTATAAATAAAAAATTCAGTATCCTCTCTACCATAATGTATCACCCCAGCTTGTAAGCTTACATTCCAGTCAAATTTAGTATCTCTAAAATAATCACTGAAAAAATATGATAATTTTAATGTTTATAAAAAATACATTATCGTATAAAGTGATTTTAAATGTATTTTAAAATGATAGTTTGTAAAATTAAACAAAATTCACCTAAAAGATTGCGTGCTGACTTCGTACTCAAAATTTTTGGATGCATGCGTTTTTGTGTATACTGTACGAATATACCTACTGTGTTTGTAAAGAAACATTGAGTGTAATTTTGAATGTTATTTTCTGAGTGTGAATTTCGAATTCCGAATCCAACGCCCAATTTTTTACTGTGTAGATCGATTGTAAAATTAACTAATTTTTGTTAATTTACAAACAATTAACGTGTCCTCCTCAACGAAAAGAAGCTCAATTCAATATGACGATAAAAATTAGCATATTTGAAATGCTTCGAGAAGATTAGATAATTTCATAGGGATGTAAGAAAAAGCACGTTTTCTAGATACTTGCAGAAAGGCACAATTTACGAATACCCGCAAAAGAAGCAATATTCTTGCGAACAAAGCAGCAAGACCCCCAAAGGTGCTTTTCTTCTTGGTAAAAAAAAGTGCTTTTCTTCACAAGGGAAGAATAAAATGTGCCTTTTTCGTTTAAGGAGCGACGCTCTATGAATTACAAAACTACACTTTAAAGTACGTTAAAAATACAGCCACGCGAAAAGATCCTTAAAAATCCAAACTTGTAAAAACACTAGAAACAACAAGCTACCCGAGACTCACCCGTACCGCCGTGACTCTGTTTGCAGGGGAGTCGAAGCCGCGCCTGGTGCTGCGGGCGCGCTCGCCGGACCGTCGGTGCAGATCCGCCGGCAAGCGCAACGGCGCCCGCTTCAAGCACACCGGCCGGCAGAAGCGGTTCTTCTGCGACAAGTGCAACCAGGGCTTCACCCTCAAGAGCAACTGCGTGCGCCACGAGCGCTACGAGTGCGGCCAGCTGCCGCGGTTCATGTGCCCCTACTGCACCGTGCGCTGCAAGCAGACCTCCCAGATCTACGCGCACATCAGGAAGCGACACCCCGACGGCGACCTTTACGTGCTCACCGTCGACGATCAGATCAAGCACGAGGCCTAGAGGCCGTTGTCTCAGGACGGTCGATGTTTGTGGTGATATAAATGAATTGATGCATCGGTTTCTGATGATGCAGCTTCGGATGTTAGATTTTGTTATTTAATTATTGAAAATTTATTTCATTTTTAGAGTTTAATTCTTGATATTGATGTTATTCGGAATTGTATTTTGATTAAAAGAAAGGTGAATGTAAAATATATACATAAATATATATAAATAAATATTAATTTAGTACTTAAAGTAAATAAAAATGTTAATACCATATCAATTTATTTATGTTTAATTTATTTAATGAAGCTCTAAATTCTATTTAAATGTTGCTTTGCAATTTTAATTGTAAGTCTTTTTTGTTTTATTGGTATAAGAATTTACAATCTTGGTCGAAATTAGTATTTTTTATAAGAACCCTACGACTGACGTAGCAGAGGTATTATTTTTTCTTGTGAACTTTATACTGTCTTTTAGCATTATTCATATATAATTGTGAAATCATTTAACAACAAAAAAATAAATAAAAATTACTTTCCAGTGACTTTAATTTATTCTGTAAATTCAAATTCATAAAATGTCACTGAAAACAAATGATAATATGTCTACGTATTATAATTTATTTGACATGCTTGTTATGATGTCCAGTATAACAAAACAGTGTGAAAACCATGAAATATCTTATGCACTCTGCGTAAAATATCATTAAGCACTAATAAGCGCTTTCCGCATTTCTGTTATAAAATATATAACATTGCTAATTCTATTTTCTATAAAACTACTAAAAAATATGAGTGTATCCTGCATGCACTTTCTAGGAATAAAGTTGAATGATTTCGCAAGAACAAGCAGCCGTCGGACTTGACACTCATTTTTGTTATTAATAATTATCATCAAAAAAACTCTATTTCAATATGATTTCCATGCATTTTCCTCATACACTATAATGGCGCTATTTTTATTTCAAACTCAAGCGTACTAATTTAATTAGCATCAAGCCCTCCAAACTACAATAACGACGAAGAAAAATTTAAATTGCGTATCCCGATCAATCCTGCAACAGCTCACACGCCTAACGAACCACACTCTCACAATATACTAGGTTCAACACCCAAAAAATCACTCTTACATATTCGAGAGAGAAATGACTTTTTCAGAAAAAAAAACTGAGCCTATTTAAGTTCGATTGACTCAGATTTCACTCGAATCGAGTGGTTTTTTTCACTCTCCCACACGTTGAGCGCACACTCACCCACTCAGAACAACTTCCAGCACTAATCGGCCGGGTCTGTTTGCAGAGCCGACCCTGATGCCGTACTACGCGCAGCACGTGGTGATGCTGCCGGCCGCCCCGGACCAGCAGCTGCCCCCGCAACGGCACAAGCGCGCCAAAGACGTCAGCCGGGACTTCGTGTGCCTGAAGTGCGGCAAGACGTACGTGTTCCAGCAGAGCCTGAACCGGCACCGCAAGTGGGAGTGCGGCCTGGAGCCCCGGTTCCGCTGCCCCTACTGCAGCTACCGCTCCAAGCAGCAGACCCACGTCAAGGAGCACGTGCACCGCAAACACCCCGGAAAACGCGTCTACGTGCTCAAGCAGGCCGATGACGACTGAGGGCGGCGCTGAGGGCGCTTTTAAGATTGTGTATGAGAATGCGCGATTCTTCTTATTAGAGCTTTCGGGAGGAATTCGATGAACGTTTAAACGTTGGACAATTATTAGGGGGGGTTTATACCTTAAATTTCTTTTACAGAATAACTGACTCCAAAAAAAAATTACAATAGAAAACAATTTTTTTATAATATATAATAAAAATACATTAAATTTTTGATAAATTTAGCCTATACAGAAGTCTATAAACCTCTTTTAACC
>JAXIUT010001652.1:24503-36335 GCA_035586675.1 Eurytoma californica | reverse complement strand
TAAACTTAAAACGCTTATGTTGGTATTGATTAGGCAATAATATATCATCTTTTAATATAATTAATGCATTCCGGCTTGAAAATTATTTTCGATTAATCATTTTCCCGGCGATGTCTTCATCCATAAATTTAACATTGCAAAAATTTCTTATAAGCATATATAAACGTATCCCTCCATAAGTAAAGGATAATCGGTTAAAATTGTCGGAATGCCGCGGCACTCCCTACCGCGCGTTGAATAAAAATCAGTCGTAAAAGTCGTGGCACGCCGAGAAATTGACGCCGGTGCTTTGACTCCGAACAATCGATGCCCGCGGCGTCGCCGGCGCATCTTCCCCCCGCGGCTCCTCCGTGAAAGTCTCCGGCGAGTCGCGCGGGGGCAGAGAAAAAAAAACGCGCGTGCATGCACGGGCCCTCGTTGGAGATGCATACTGGAGGAAGTGCGCATGAAAAACACGCGAAACCCCCGCGGGCCGGAGGCAGGAGCGGAGCAAGCGGGTCAATGTCGCGCTGGCGAGATGCGCAGCTGTATAATGCGGCGATACTTTGCGACGCCGAACGTCTCGACTTGCTTCGTTGTTATTAAAAAATTTCAAGTGAAATAGTAAAATTTTAGAAGCGCATTTTGTTCGATGAAAAAGCAATGAATAAGTCTTTTCGATTTAAAAGCTACCATTACATTTGTTTATAATTTACTTTGTTAATTATAAATGAACTATTAATACGAGCACTTTTCGTTTGGGACTAAGTGATTTTACGTTAGTCATAAAACGCTTGCATAAATTCTTCATTTATTTCAATCCGAGTAAAAAATATATTTAATTATTTAAAGAATTAAATATTCATCAATATTTTAAGCACATGGAGAGAATTTAAAAAAAGAAACCAAATCGTAGAACGGTTTTAGTGTTAGAAATTTTTACAGAAAATTACCGTAAATTTTAGAAAATTTTCTGCGGTAATTTCTAGTATGTGCAATAACTTTTACGGTCCGGCTTTGTAAAATTTTACGGGGAAAATTGGCAAGCAATAATGCAAATGAAAAATATTTAAAAAAATAAAACTAAATAAATGCAAATGAAAAATATTTAAAAAAATAAAACTAAATAAATGCAAATGAAAAATATTGAAAAAAATAAAACTAAAAAAATGCAAATGAAAATATAACAACTACAAAGGTGTAATCGAGTGTAGACGTCGAAGCTTGCGCGTCGGCTCGGGCATCGATCATCGATCAGCGCGTCACCGATTCGAAAGGGAAGAGAAGTCGCACGGTGCATTGCCGGGCGTCACCGCTAAAAGCTGTCGTTAAAGTGAGCGTCGACTGGAAAAATGCCGGTAGAAAGTTTCCTATTGATTCGTTCGCGCTTCATCGGTCGGGTAAACAATGGAACGGCTCTAAGGCTGGTCCTTCTGATGCGCGGCATGATAATTGGAAGAAATTTAAAGGGGAGTTCACTCCTAACGGGTAGACAGTCTTAAATAGTATAATTGAAAGCAGAATTTACACTTGAGTTACGTTGGATGCCATTTGTGTTCATTTACGACGTTCACGGTACGGCCGTTAACGTGTTCGATTATATTTTAATTAAATACAATTTAAAAAGCGGTCAACTTTACAAATTAATCAAATTGTAAACCGAGGGTTACTAATTCTATGTAGTTACACAGCAATTTGAATAAGTCATTTTGCCATTACTTTCTAGAATTACTTCATAATTTCATAATTGTAATAATTGATGTTCAAATTTAATCACTGAAAGTTGTAAAACGATTCGGAAATCAAATATCACTACTGACTTAGATTTTAAATGCTTCTAATCGTTGTAATAAAATGTCACTACAATTATGGAATCTTTTACCTGTCAGAAAAAAATTCCGAAAAAATGTTCACGATTTACGAAGTAATTGAAATATTTTTCGCAGAAGCAGCCCCTGCAAGTAGATAATCCATCGAGGATTTTGGTGGCCTAGAACCCCCTTTGCTTATCTACTCGTAAATAATATAGAATGAAATAGCAAAATATATTTAAAATGATATAAACATTACACTGCACAATTGAAAAATCAGATTTAAAAGCGTTTCGAATCTATCAAGTTTTCAAGATATGTATCACGCACCTGGAAGAATACAAATTACGCTTTCCCGATGGTAGCGTCCAAACCTCATTGAATCTCTCGCGATCGGATCGAGGCGAAATCTCGCTTGTTGTTAAATAAAACGTCGTCCGCGTTTAACGTCCGACCGAGTCGAGAACAATGAGCGTACATCAATTTGACCTATCGCGGCGAATCGAGTCGCGATCAATAACGAAAGATAGAGATCTAAGAGCAATACTCCAAAGAATAATTCGTATCGAAGGCGCGCACGCATTAAATTTATGAATGCCGCAGGAAAAGTTGAGAAACCCGAGTGTTCGTCGTGCTACGCGCAGGCTTGGAAGTGTATCGCTTAACCGTACGAATGGAAACATCACGGGCTCGTTTCTTACGGTACGTTACATGGCCACTTTGTACCGCAGTCACTTTTCGATGTTAAATCATCGATTTGGAGCTGGATTGAGCAATGCTTTACTCTAAAATCGTGTACTTACGCGGCAGTTTTCATAGAAGTGACTCGATTAATTTCATTAAAACCTTTCTAATGTAATGAAAAATGGAAATAACTGAAACGTCGATGCCGGTAGATCTTAAAATATAAAATTGCTTCTTTTAAGTGAAATGCACATTAACATTGTTATTTTATTTATATGATTATTCACTCCATATAATCACAGACGATTTAAATAAAATATTCGAATAAAACGAATGGTGAGAAAATTAATGTTAATAAATATGCCATTAACAAGGATCATTTATTGATAGAACATTAAATAATACATATCGCAATTAGTCAAACATCGATTTAATTATTATATTTCACCTTATGTGCTTTAGGATCTCATGGAACTCGAAAAACACGAAACACCATGCATATTAACGTAATAAAATAGCTAATATTGTGCTTATAATTTCTGTCCAGTCAAACCGTTTTTATTTATTACATCACATTATAAATAACCGACTTTGAATTGCAGACAAAACACTTCACTTTGAAAATGGACACGCTAATAACAAAAATATTTGAATTATTAAAAACATTAACTACTGCAGCTAATGATGTACTTCGAATTGAAAGATCAGTCACTTTCTTCCTTTAAACAACAATAACAGGTTACAGTGGTAATAAAACTTAATTATTTCTTAATTAGTCAAAGATACAATTTGAATGGTTTTTTTCTTTGAATATGAACCCAAAAATTTTCCGTACAAAATGTGAAGAATGATAATCCATATCCAATCAATAAAATCGTAAGTAATTGATTTATTAGTATACTGCTGTCAGTATAATTTGCATTCTCATCTTCCGAGATCAAATTGTTGTTAATTTTTAATTCGGTGTTCCAGTGTTGGTTAAGATTACCTTCAATACATCTGCAAAGAACTTTATTGAATTCTTGAACGAATGGACTATTTTTTTCGTATACAAATGATATGAAATCAACAAAGTACTCGCTTTTTGTTTCTTTCATTATATCTTGATGTTGTCCGTATTTTTTCCACTGACTTATGTACAGCCCAATTATTGACTTCATAGAAAAACAAGCATACTTTTTGGTTGATCTAAGGTAATTTACGCAATCTACTAGATTTATATCAGTTACTAATTTCGATACAATTTTTTGATTAACCGAATCATTATTTGATAATTTATTTTCGAAGCTTTCGAAGTCAATATATATATTCAAATCAGAATTACTTAATTCTTCTAAGCTATCATAAGTTTTAGTAACCGCTGCTATTTTATTCGTAAATATGTTCAAAATACAGTTGTTCATGTAGGTGGCCGAAAATAAAATAATGGCAAGAAAAAAGATTCTTTCGTTATTTTTCCTTGGTTGTTTAGGAATAGCCATTGACAAAATTATACGCACGAGATAAGAATTCTTCCAATATTTTCTTTCAAATTGCAGAACATGGGTAACTACTAGGAGAAAGACCAAAATTATAATACTCGCAGCTATATTAATGAAAATAAAATTCGGAAGATTCGTACTGTTACTCATTAAGATTGGAACCAAACCTGTAAAGTATTCAGGAGAAAATCTAATGCTAGTCTCAAAACCCTCAGACAGCCCCAAAATGTTAGCATACAGAGGCAGAGAAGACATATTATTAATATTACTTTCGAGTAATAGTTTTATCGACATTGCGATTTCAGTATGATTTTTAGAGATGATTTCAGTATAATCCATTGAAAAGTTGAAAAAATGCGAAAGCAATTTGATGTAACCAAAGTACGTACCATTCACATTACTAATTGATCCATTGGAATTATGTTCAATCTGGATAAGCGGAGACGCGTGAAAGATTGGAATTCTAATTTGATATCCATTCATATTTGTAAGTTTATTAGGAAAAATTGGTGTTTGTAGATTCCAGAATTCACGATGGAACTTTTCATTACCACTATTGAACGGATAGTAATGAAACATACTAAAATTCATATTTTCTAGGATTTTATTATGTGCAGTTGCTGTTAAAATTGTAACATGCAGAAATTTCTTTAGCCAAGCATCGTGAAGAACCATTTTTAAGAGATATTCAGATATGCTTTGTTTGAAAAAAACTATCATCAAACATTTTGGTCTTTCAAGTTTAACAGATATTTTGGAAACATAATTAAAAAAGTATGTTAGTTGCTCGAAATTTTCCATTTCATTGTCGCAGTTTAAATAATGGACTATAAAGTATAGTGCATCATTCCTCGATCTTGACAAAATTTGCGTCGTTACTGAGGAACTGTTCATACATGTCTTAATTTTCTGTAGATCATAAATAACAGCAGGAATACTGTCTGACAATGAGTTGTATACTGTCTGCGTAGTTACAGTATTAATGTAATTGTGATTACTGCTATTGACGATTATTATTGCATGATTTGGATTAATGCTTGTTAATTGTTGAACTATTGAATTCATCCAGTTTTGGCCGAATATCGGGTTAAAGTTTTCAATGCAAATTATCCACAGTGTTAGTATGTTTAGGTTCATTGCCAAACAATTTCAATTACAAATGCTTTTTTGTTTTTTTTTGTATGCAAATCACTTTACAATATTTATAATTCTTCAATGAACAATTTCTGACACATTTGATGGTTGCAATTGGAAGGACCAACTTATCTTTTAATACATAAAAGATGTGCCTCTATCTCCTCAACAAAAACTTTTTTGTCGATTACCGTAGGATCCTATGTTTTGTTCTTACACACAAGAAAACTTGAAAACTTCAAAAAATATATTTTTTAAATTGGACACAATGGATAGCCACGTTAGGTGCAGTACAAGTTGCTAATGTCAAATGAATTTCTGAATTTCTGAAAATTACATATCAACTAAAACAATACTTTGTATGTTCTGCTAAGGCAACTTTTAGTTGCATGTAAATTACATATCGACTTTTTCATAATACTTTATGTGCTCTGCTAATGCAACGTGTAGACGTATTATTATATTATCTTATTTTGAATTTATTAAAAAGTTTATTACAAAACAAAATAAAAAATATTACTGGGGAATAAAAAAACCGGACTTTTACGACAGCTCTGTATAGCTCATTCTCCGTAAAAGAGGATATAATAGAATCGAGGCTTTTGCGGGCTGCGAAAATGAATGGATAAAAGTGGAAGAGGCGCGGGACGCGAGCGATTGCGTCGTGAAAAGTTGCATTATGAAAGCAAAGTTTCGCATTTTAACTCGAGCACTCGGGTTACGGCGCGGGAAGGCGGGAAGAATTTAACGGCGAGGAAGTTCGATGAATGCAAGGGGCGTTAAGTTTGTAATTGTAAAAGTCATAAATTGGATGATTGATTTAATTTATCGGCTCGCTGGTCGAGTTCGGCCGAGTCCCGTTACTCGACTTTTTATTCGTTTTACCGTCATCTTTTGACGAGATCTTTTACGACTCTGTCAGAGACAGCGAATATGAATTATAATGGTCTAAGAGGAACATTAAATTGAATATTTATAACATCGTGGAAGTTGCAACTTTTTTTCATTTAAGGAGATGTACAACCATACTAACGTAGAAAACTGCTTTACCGACACCGTTAAAGTTTTCCTGGTTATTTATTAAAAATAAAAATAAATTTTTTATGTAAAGACGTGAACAATGTGAATTTGAAGTCATTCAATTTATAACTGAAGAAGAGATTATTAGAAATATTAATAAATATTTCGCATAAACGTAAAATTGTTCAAACAATTTCTCTCCCAGAGTTATAAATTATTTTACTTGAAATTGAAATCGGATATTCTTCACATCATTATGGAGTACGTTGCCTTTTTTCATACATTTGTTGTAGTTTTTAGATAACTAAGAAAACATGGATGCCGATAAAGTAGATTTCTAATCATAGGTTTTACATCCCCTTATAAGGGGCTTTCGTGTACCGACATATTACAGCTTTCTATTTCAACCAATAAATTTAGAGATTAGCAATTAATTTGAACCAGATGCCCACCCACTAAACTTTAAAGAATGTCTTCTCTTCGTGAATAATGCTAATAAAAAAAATTTAATCAACAAAAGGAAAAATCGTAAAGCGCTTTTTTATATCATGAAATTGGTCATTCGACGGAAAATGTAATCGAATTGCGAAGTGAAGACACGCGGACAAGGTGAAAACGAAAACGAGCGATTAGGGGGGTCGAGCGGTGGTTCCAATTCCCGAACGTTGGGTGAAAATTAATTAGCGCTCGGCGAAATTAGCGAGAGAGCGGCGACGGCTTGAGCCACTGTGGGGCCATCCGGTCGGTCGGAGCGGGCACAGCTTACGTAGGTAAATCCGCGCGAGCGGAGCAACAGGTTACATTTGATCGGGCGAGTCCTCGACTCCGACGGTGTGAGCGCAACACGCCCTCCTTGTTTATGCGCGAACCCTCGACGTCCTTCCGGCCTCTCCTCGCCGCGTCGGAGGTCCTTGAGGCATCCTTTGTGTCCCGAAAGTTTGGCCGGCGGTAAATCTGGTTGATCCGTTTTTAACAGGATTATGTCACTGATAGCGAAGTGTTATATTTGTACTTTTTTTGTACTGTTTTATGAAAGTTTTTTTGACATTAGTGGGCGTTTCCTTTAATCACGTTAAAATCTCGTCAATTATTTCTTTGTAAGCAATCTTTGGTTTCATTAGTGCCATTTATCCAAAAAAATTTTTTTGCTATCTCAATTGTCTTTTTTGCTATCAAAATTTGCTGGAAACTCAACGTAAGAATAATGGCTGTAGCAACCAGAAATTAGTTCTACATTATTACTATTTTTTTTACTAAAAACATGAGATAAATACATTTTTAAAATGTCATTTATAAGAAACACGGAGAAAATGAATTAATGAATTAATTAAAATTGTTAAATTAAAACTTTATAAATACTCCGCATAAACGGAAACAATCATTCAAAAAGAATTTGAAAAAAGTTGATAAAAGAAGAGAAAACTACACACTATAACTCATGATTATAAAAAATAGGTTTTGCTTGCTATTGACAAAAAACTATAATCAAGATGACTTGTTTAAAAACTGGTGAAAATATTATAATTATTAATGAAAGAAATGAAAATCACAAAACTAAAAGAAACTTGGAGTAACAGGGGGAGTTCCTAAAGTATGGTAACACCAGTAGGAGAAGAAAAATGTTAATCCTTAACATGTAAAAAAGTGAAGAATCAAAAAGCAAATAAGAATTCCTGTTAAAAATTCAGAGATACTGAAAATTCTGAGTCTGGCTGAGGAATATAAACGAACGGCATTAGGGGGAGGGTGTCAGCGAAACAGCGAAGCAGAAGTAAATCGGGCGAGGGTCGGCCCCGCTGTCAGCATGTTTCGAAGAGAGAGTAGACTCCGCGTCGAGCGGTACTCATCGATTTAACATAATACGTCCACTCGGCAGTATTTATGCGCCTGTATTTCCTTGCGGCTTTTGTTTGCGGAGAGTAGATTTTCGCTTCAACGATTTGGAACGGGCTGTTGGTTTTAGATATGACGCTCGCTGTTTAAGTGATACCTTTCGGTTTTGTATTCTAATCTAAAAAACACATTGCTTTTTACTGGTCATGATTATCCTTGAAATACAAAGCTTTTTTGATATTTTTTTTTTTTAATTTATTAGCCACTTGTATGGAATCTCACTAAAATTACATAAATTTTTAAAGGATTAGTAAAATCAAAAATACTCTGTCTTGACTATTCATACGTTTCAGAAAAATATTTAATTATCAATAAATTCTTTTTATTTCGGAAGGACTGTAATTTTTTTTTTATTTATATACAATACATAGTTTGAGGTTAGAAACTAAATCAGGATTTATTACCGAAGTTTTTTAATATATAAATTTAGACAGAGTACAATTACAAAATTTAAAAACTTTATGTTTAAATAACATAAACATTTTTATCCCTTCATTTTTTTCACAGATATTTGCATAATGTTCTAGTTTTTTTTTGTTTTTAAATTCACAAAATAATCCAAAAACCATAATTTCGTGCAGTTACTTTGATTTACGCGCAGAAGAAAAATTAATTAAAAGTCGTTGCGGACCTCGCGGGAATTCACCGGGCGCGGCAAGCTGGACTTGCACAACAGTTTTTCTCACGTCTTATCATCTTTAGTGGGGATCGCGGCCGCTTACTTGACTCAAGGGTACTGTAAAGGTTCATTTTTTTGCGCGGACTTGGATTTTAGTTGGGTTGATTGCCGTGGATATTGTTTTTTTTTCAACTTTTTTCTCAAGAGTGAGGTATAAATACGCTTTATTATGAAAAACTAAGTATTTACACCCGTTCCTTTATGAATTAAGATCGATTTTTTTTAAAAATAATGTTGATTTATTTATACACAATTACTTATTAAATTGAACAATCCTTTCATTTGTAAAAATAGCGATTTAATCCTAAAATCGAAAGGTAAAATTGCGCACCTGCGCGTTAAATAAAAAGTATACTTGCGAGCATTTAAAATATCTTCGAAATGGCTCGTAACCCAATAACATCGTTGAAATGTCGCTAAATCCATCAATCCGACCAAAAATCATTTTTCGCCGGCGCCACGTAAAAATGGCGACGGGATTTAATCGGGAATGCAAAAATGTCGGGCGAAACGCGATTTCGCGCAATTATAGCGACGCGCCGCTCTCGCCTTAATGGACGAGTACATTTTGAAAGGTTTCGCGCGCCGAGCGGAGAAATTTGCATGGCCGATGCGTCGCCGATGGGCTGAAGCGCTTTCGCGCGTGTAATCAATGACGAGAGGGGAGGGGGGCATCGATTACACCGCGAAAGGACGTGCCGGATGATCGATGTTACGCGCGTTGAAAGGAAACCGCGGGTCGGATGTGGAAAGTGTTCGGAGGTGTGATTAAATGTTTATTTATTATGCGCATTATCAACTAGTGACTTTTTCAATTCATGACCATTACTTCTTTTCACGCGGTATTGTATAAAAATCAAAGTTAAAATAAATAAGTTGTAAAAATAAAAACTTTTTAATTATAAAGTATATTTATTTATTTATTTATTTTTTGTTAAATGAATGTTTACAGTTATTAGAGAGTATTATTCGCCAGTTGAAATATTTGAACTGTTTGATATTAACAACCTTGTATTAAAAAATTGACAACCAGATTATGAACGTAAAATACAGCCTATTATTTCGCGTAACGTTTAATACATCTTAATACATCTTCTAATTTTCTCGCGAGCAGTAATTTAGAGTTTCACCGTGCAATTATTTATTACGTTTAAATTTATTATTGATCCAAACTCTGTAAATCATATACCATACCCAACCCTACTTGCGCATACCACATATCCAACGCAAACGTTAACATAAAGAACCATTTATCAATGTGCATATTTTATACTCTCATCTACAATTATTTATCTTGACTATTATAATTCAATCTTACCTATAATTAATCAAGTAAGAAATGTGGGATCTAGATTAACATGTTTAAAATGATTCATAGAAGAATTTTTCAACTTACTCCTTATATTAACATGTATATGTATGTGTTGCGATATGATCGGATTGAACCTTAAAGTTTGGGATGGAAATTGATGATTGCGAATAAGGTTGCGAATTTGAAATTTCCAACATTCAATTAACTATGAACTAATTTTTGTGAAGCCATCCACAATAAAATACTAACAAATCTTTTTCAAATATAAGATGTCATATTTTATTTTCGTTCGGGATCCTGATGTTCCTTTTTACATAAAAAAAAATTGTTAAGTTCTAGTTACTATTTTTTTTATTCACTGTTATTAATTGATTTGATGATTCCCAGAGCTTGGTAAGTAGTTACGAGTTTGGCATATATTAGTGCTTTTACACGTCTTCTATTAGTTTTGCGTTATTTATCACAATATTTAGTTAAGCTAAATGTATTTTCAAGGATTCCAAAAAATAAATCATAAACAAAAATTGACATGTCCCCTTCAGTCCGACACATATGTTTAACGTTCCGAGGTTATTGCAACTTTAATGATTTTCATTGGAATACCGAAAACAGCACATTAATTTAACCTCGAGCGAAAAAAAAGCCCCAATCGATGAAAGCGCTCCGCGGCAAACATATGACTTTTCTCCGGGCGGCGAAAATCACGCCTCGCGCCCGTAAATCAAGTGCGCTCCCGCGCTGCTCCCCGAGGAGAACACAATGGAATTGAAAGCTGGCCTTTTTTCGCCTCGGCGACTATTAACCGTTACGAAAGAGTTTATGTCGCGCGCCTGTAGGCTCTCCTTATTATTCGGCCCTCGCGCGAACTCTTACGAGGACGAGCGCGCACTTTTCCGCGAAAAGCCCCGCGCGTGTTACGGACGCGCCGCAGCGATTGTTGCGCGCCACCTTCGCTTTTCTCCTCGCCTTTTCATCGACGGGATTACACCACGGCTCCTCGAAAGCACCGCCGCGACGAAGCTTTTCCGCGGAAGAAGCTCGCATCGATTTTTTCTCTCTCAGAGGTGTGCGCGAAGAGTGCGATACCCCCCTTTTGTTTGTGAGTTCGAACGATTTCTGAGGAGGTTGCGTGGGTTATTACGGTGCGCTTGCGGTGTGAATTATTAGCTATGAAAAGTTAATTCACCGAAAAGTTAAGTCTGCTTATGATGATAAATTGCGTTTTTCTGATTTCGGAGTCTTGTGAAAATTTTAACAAACGTTTGGAATAACACTAGCTTCATCGAAAGTGAGATATTAGTGCAATTTTTAACACGAATAGCAAAAGCCAACGCGCTTCTTCTGCTTAATATATTCATTAAACAATCAAATCGCGTTTTTAAATGCTTCGTAACATCCTGCAATCGTTGTTTTAAGAGAGGAATATATCGTAGTACCCGAATCGAAAGGTAGCAACTTAAAAATCTTTTGGTGAAATTATAGACCCAGAATTTGGTTGGAAAAAGATCGATTCAGACTCTGGATAAAAAGGTATCAACTTCACAAAGGAAAAGAATATCGAGTTAGGGCCTGAGTCGGTACGTTTTCTTCCGGAATCTGAGTTAGTACTTCTTCTAACCGGATTCCAAGTCTCTACTCGAGAACAACGATATATGCTATAGAGTAAATTAAAAATAACACTAACTTTCGAGACACAATGTACCAAACCTCGTGCCGCACTAAACCTCTTCACAAATCGTTAGATATATATATACAGATTATTATTAGATTGTGACATTAAATTAGATTGTGTGGTTTCTATTTGATGAGATAATAATGGAACAATTAAGTATTTTTTGA
>JAXIUT010001652.1:11357-21430 GCA_035586675.1 Eurytoma californica | reverse complement strand
AATTAAAACTCGATCGAGAGGTAGAATTTTGAAGAACGCCGCCGCGCAGTGGTAACGGACCGACACCGGTTAGACGCGCGCTGCCCGGACCCGTCGGAGAAAAGCTAATAAGAAGGGGTTCGACCGCGATATCATCCGCGCAACTCCCGCCGTAGGACTTTCGCCCCGGCGCTCCGCCAATTATATCGGCGCGGGGGCTTTGTTTGCCCGCTGATGCCTCGCTTTCGCTAACAACGCGATTGTTTATTCCGATACACGCCGGCGTGCTCCGCGCGCCCCTTCATTAACGGCGTATTAGCGAAACCGTTCGCGGGTGCGCCGCGCTCTTTTTCCCGCCTCGTTCCAACAGTTCGATGCGTCGCGCGCATATATGCACGCGCGAAGATTCATCCTCTCCTCCGTTCATCGACTCGCGTGGTTTTATCGAAAAAATAAAAGAGCCTGCCGGCTTGGTTCCCGGCGAAATAATTGTTAAAATAAAAAAAAGCGCTGATAACAAGGAAGAGGAGTATTAAAACAAACAAAAAAAGAAGGGAGGAGCTTGAAAGAGGGTTAACTCCGAAGCACTCGATGCTACCATCTCGCGAAACGGGGGCTACTCATTACGCGCTCGAACTGGCCCTCTCGGCCGTAAAAAGTACGTTTCCGCTTTAAACGTCCGCAACACGCTCCTTTACATCCGCGCGATTCCGTCCCCGTAAAGACTCGCTGCCGGCCCACGGGCAAATTAGAGCACATCCCCGGCCTTAATTTTTAATTTACTAATTAAATAATTAAAAAACTTGCCGGGCTTCGCCGTCCGCCCGCCCGTACGTCCGTCAACTACACGCTCCGTAAAAAAGTGAAAAAGGGCGATAAAAAAGAAAAGAAGAAAATAGCGGAAGAAAGGAGAGCCGAGCGCCTCCCTACGGTCGTAATATCCCCTCGAGGTGGGACGGGGGTGACGTTAAAACGCCAGGCCGCGAACGAGCCGACAACCAATGACGTCGTGAGGTGCGTCTATTTCTTTTTTTTTTCAGAAGCTCTCGCTTTTATTTGTAAGCGGCCTGTGCGCCGAGTTTTGTCGAAAGTTTTTGATGAGTCGACGAAATGAGACGGATTTTAAGATCGAGTCAGAACTTGATGGTGAGCAGTGGAAAGCATTTTACAATGGTTTCCTACAGAAACACGATAAAGATTATCGATTGTAAATAAAAATTTGTTATAAAAATAAAAACACAGAGAAAAATGTTGCATTACTATAGTCTATTAAAGATTAGTGTTCAATAAAACGAGCACAGATTCGAAAAATCAAAACAATGACTGTAAATTAAATGAAATTAAATTTATCTTAAATTTTATTACACGCGGAAAAAATAAACTGCAAATCTAACTGTGTCGAACTAGTAAAATTTAATTAAATGATTAAAAAAACATTTCTAACTAATAAGCATTTCTAATGTTGAAAACAACAGCCACAATGCCGATCTTACATTTCTAAAATGCTAATTCTTTATTTCTAAAAAGTAAATTCTACATTCCTTTAAAGCTGTTTCTACAGATATTTATAAAAGAAAAGTAAACTTGACATTTTACATCTAAATCGACTGTACTGTTCCTTTATTTTGATTTATTTTCCATGAATTTGTATTAAAATTTACTAGTCACTATATGCTATTTTTTTATTTCTGGAGTTTATCCTCGCTTTAGTAGCGAGAAGACTACGGTAATTTTTAATGCAACATTTTTCGGCATCTATAAGAAGAATTAAGAAAAAAAGAATAGAAATACAGACGGTGGAAGAAAAATGCAGAGACAGTTTGTAGGAATGTCGCAAAGAACACGAGGAGCCTGGAAATGATGCAGACCCCTTTTAAAAATACGCACTCCGCGCGCGCAATTGCGTTTTGTAATCGCGTTTGCCTCGACGCCCCATCGAGCCGAGGCGGCCTCTACCTTTTGGCCCGAACGTCGCTTTCAGTCCTCTCAAAGGTGCAGAGCGTAGCAAAAACAAATTTCTCTAATTATAATTCGCGCGGCATTAGAGACGAAACTCCGCGGGAACGCGTGCCTTTCTCCGGCCCGCGGTACTTCGCAACGAGCGCCGGAGACAAAGGAGGCAGGCAAAAATTGCCGTACGGAGATATTAATTTTAGTCGCGTCTTTTGTTTATGTCTTCTTCGAATTCTGTAGACATTTTACGTTCATTTATGAGCGATGCGCTAAGAAACTAGATTTTTTTTATTCCTTTGAGAATCATTGCCCTCCAATAACAATTAACTTTTTATTATTCAATTATTTTTTTTAATGATTCTAAATATTTTGAAGTTGCAATAAATTTAAAGAAACTATTTTCTTTTAAAAGTAAATTCAATTAATCGTAAATAAGACACAAAAAATCGATTTTCAAAGGAATAAAATGTGTCAATTTTTTAACAGCAGATGTTTGCCCTTCGTTCGAGCAACAAACTTGTCTTGTGTGAGAATCAGCTATTTTGCTACTATAGTCTTTACTAATGCGAGGACAAACTCGACAAATCAAACAAATTAATATATTAAAAAAAACTCGTAAAATCAATAAAATTGCTTTAGTGACTAGTAAATTTAAAAATATTTATATTAAATTTTACTTATACATTTATAGTACATTGTTTTAAAGATTATAGTAATTTTGCATTACACGACGGAAATATTGTATTTTGCGCCCTAGAGCAAAAATTACCTGCTATACTCCCCATTTACGTAAATCTATTATGTAGCAGTTTAACATTATTTGTACGATATTCATGAGCATAATTGAGATACGTATTTAAAAATGTTTCATTCGAATGAATATTACTTTATTTTACATTACGATAACAGTTTCTGTCTATCGTTCATAAACTTTCAGTGCGTTACAATAACTAGATTTTCCGTGAATTCGCAAAGAAAACATTTGAACGAAGTACATGAAAGGTAGACGCGTACACTCTCGGAAGCTTGTAAACCTCGAAATTGTCGGGGGATCGTTCGTTCCTAATGCGCGCGGCTCCTCTTTGTAAGGCGCCTGCGAGCTCGCTGCAACTGTTTTACGGGCGCTGCTCAAGAATCGACTCGTCGCTCTTAATTAGTTTATTAAACTTGATTAACAAGTTTATTAAATTAACTGTCAATGGCAGCGCGGCAACTTAGATTAACTTCTCGGGTTTGGCGCGGCGAAAACTCCCGCGAGCCCCCGCGACTCTACTTTACACGAAACATCGACTGTCGCGTTTTCATACCGGCGTTTCGATCCGCAGAAGCACGCGTGCCTGCTAATTTGAATTTCTCCGCGAGTTGAAACAACTTCGTTTTCGCGTGTAGCGAGGACATTCATTGCTCCGGACGGCGACGATATAATGAACCGCGATGTCTTGAAAAAAGTGGATTGTATTTTTTTTAACAATTATTTAAGGTCTGTTGATTTAATTTATTTGTACCATCTAAAGTTGAGTTGGTGAGTAATCTGTAGAGTACTAAAAAGTAGTGACATATCGTCGCTTCTAACGAAGGAAAGCACATTTCATTTCTTCCCGACGAAGAAAAGCACATTTTATTTTTTTCAGACTAAGAAAAGCTAAATGCGAATTTGCCATTTCGTAGTTCTCCGCGACAGATTTGAATTGTGCTTTTCTTCGTCGGGAAAAAGTGAAATATGCTTTTTTTCGTCGGGAAGAAATGAAATGCACTTTTCTTCGTTAGGAATGACGATATATGCTCTACTTATTGATGATTAGTGGAGTACATTTCAATAATTTTTTTAGTCTTTTTTCTAATTCAATTTTAGAGAGATACTTAAATTTTTCTATCTTTTTATTGAATTTTTTTATTTTTCTTATTTTAAGGCGAATGTAGATTTATAATTTATAACCATTCGTCATGAGCTATTTGAAGTAAGCAATGATTCTTTATAAAAGTTAGATCTTTATTGAGATTTACATTCCATTTATTTCCCATCCACTTAATTTAATCTTGGTGTGAAGAAATAAAAGTGCAGTTCATACATCTCCGGTTAAAAAAAAACGT
Organism: Eurytoma californica; assembly: GCA_035586675.1. Classification (NCBI taxonomy): domain Eukaryota; kingdom Metazoa; phylum Arthropoda; class Insecta; order Hymenoptera; family Eurytomidae; genus Eurytoma; species Eurytoma californica. The sequence goes on along the minus strand of JAXIUT010001652.1, from coordinate 17,407 downwards.
CTTTTTATGCGCGAAACAGCTTCAGGCGAGGACGTAAATGCGTCAGTCGCCGTTGGGGAAAAAAGGATCGTAAACGAACGCGACTTACATGGGACCCCGGCCGAGTTTTACAGCTGCGGAAATCATGAGCCTCGAGAGGACGATGCATTTTTCATTTATTCCGGTCGATACCTTTGAATGCGAGATTCCGTTGCTCACACACTTCTCGTGAAAGTAGCTGAGCTTTTCTTTCATATTTTAAAAATTCTATTCGCATCCCCAATAAACTCGCGATCGTGATATTTTTTTATTTTTTTAATCATAAGTTTTTAGTTTTCCTTTATATAAATTTGGCGATCAATATTCATTCGAATTTCGAGCATATTTTCGAAACGTAGATCTCGATTGGTCTTGATTTTCAAGAAAAACAATATTTGTTTTGCAAACGAGTTAAATAAATATTTCAATAACAGAGTGATAATCACACGACACTACAAAATTTATTTTAGTTTGGAAAGATACCAAATCAATATTGAAAAAGAAATCTTGCAATTCATACTTTTTATTATTCTTATATGAATTTTTATTATGAATTTTGGAAAAACGTCAGAGCCATACCTTAATTTACGTTTCAATATACAAAAAATTGCTCTTTTTAAGAATCAAAAACTATATCACAAATCGGCGTTTCCAAGAATATGGGCTAAGAAACGAGTGCACTTTGTGCCCAATCCCGTGAGGCATCGAGCAACGAAGCTTTCAAGATAATGCCGAGGAAAAGAATTTATATCCATCCCCGTGCAAACACCTTTGAGCGGTGCGGATGTAAAAGGCAGCGGCGGCGGCGGCTGCAGACTGCGCGCACGCGCTTGCGTATTAACTAAACTCATTACGCTTGCGGGGCGCTGTCTCAAAGGGAATCTCGCCTCTCCCCTCGCACCCCCCTGTCTTGCCCCCCCCCCCCCCCACTGCCTGCGGTTGAAAGACCTCGCGAGCGCCGATCGCGAAGGAGTATAAGAGGGCAGCCGGCAAATAGTTTCGCCTGGTATTTAGCGAAAATAGTTGACAAAGGGATGGAACGCAAGCGGGCGAGCCCGAATGATTGGGGGCTTACGGGAGCCGCGATTCCTCCGCTACGTTAATTGATTGGGGCCGCGCGGCAGCCGACGCGGCTTTGACGCGCGCAAACGAACATAATTTACGAATATAATTTACGAGTATGAGTTCGCGTTTACGCGCGGACGGCTATAATTATCGGCAGCAATTGTTTTTCTAAGATTTATTCGGCTTTTTTCGAGCGACTGCGAATTTAGCCGGATGGCGCGCGGTATTAAATGGGACGCGGTGTTTCGGAGAACTGGTATATAATGAAGTAACTCTACGTTATGATGAGAAATTTAAAGTAATAATAGAAATTTAGTCATATTTAACCTTTAGACGGCCGGGATTTGAGAGTTAAAATTACACTTGAAAAGTGCCCAAATTAGTTCATACCACTGGGCAAGCCGATATATCGGTTTTCCGGTCTCCTAAAGGTTAAGAAATTAACCCTTTCGGACCAAATGTACTTTGAAGTGTCTAGCTATCTTTCATTTTTTTTTTTTTTTTAAGTTTGCTAAACCAATTTATGATAGTTATAAGTAAAAACACGCTTCAGACTAAAGTAAACAATTTTTCATTTCGTAATAAGGAATATAATTGATCATGAACTTGAAAAAGGTTTTGAACGCTACACACACAAATCCCATAAATTCCTTAAAAATCTTAAACATGTAAAGACCATCATAATATAAATGCAAAGAGTTAACTATCTGGATGTTAATAGTTTCGCTAAATCGATATAATAGTGGTCAAAGATGTGCATTATATTATAGGAGAAAAATTCAGGTCTGAAAGGATGAAGCTACAAAATTTATAAAACTAAAACGATTTTTAATTTCAATTTAATATTTTCGAAAAATAATCGATCGTGATGAATAAGGTATTATCGAGCATTAAACATTGCTTAAGAGATAGCGAGAAGCGATCAAAGTCAAAGTAACTAAAAGAGAATTATTCCACTTCAGCCAAAGTAGGAAAATGCAAAAGCATAGAGCGGGGCATCTTAGGAGTGTCAACGATAGGTAAAGTAAAGCCAAACAGCGATGAAAAGTGGTCGACGGCGATGCAGCCTCTATCGGACCGGATGGATGGCTGGAGAGGGGGCGAGAGGAACAACAACGCGATTATAATGCAAAACGGGACGGAAGTTGGAGAGGCTTTCGTAGGGATAAGCCGTTAAAGGTGTTGCCCCGACGCGCGAGCGCGCCAAGAGGACGAGAAAAGGGACGCCTCGCGGGAGCGTCTGAGGTGATTTTCATTGGGTATTAGTTCGGCGTGTGTAAACCCCCAGCGTGAATATCAAACTTTGCTGCCGAAAATTCTAGTTCGATCGCACGGTTCATCGGCACTGTTGTTAATTAACTTCATTTTGCAAGATTTTTACTTAGACGAGGTTATTTTTAGAATTAACAGATTTTAAAGCAATTAAGAATCTTATCTTGGAAAAATAGTCAGCAACGGATTATTTAGCAAATTACATTAAATTTTATATCGACGGATTTTCTTTACATCTATTTTCAAAATGACTTTTTGGATGTGAAACCCCCTGTGGCTAGAGGTTTTTAATATCATTATATGTGTACTTATGATCTATTAATCGATTAATAAATGTCTACTTATTAAATATTCTCGATTGCGTAATAATTTCGTTTAATTTGATGTGAGCAACGCATAGAAAATAGATTTTTTTTCACGTGCTTTTTTCGAAACAAAAATCCAAAGCATTAAATTGTTTTGCTTATTTTCCTCGGGGATACCGTCGTGCTCCTCGACGTTCATCGACTTGAAAAAGATGCTACTTTTCTCGGGGGAGCATCAGGTGTCGGGTTCGGAATTTGAATATTAGGGAGAAAAATACAGGAGGCGTCGAAGTGGATAGACGCGGAAAATCGACGGCGTGAGGGGTGAGTTTTGAAAGGTAGGAAAGGATTTGAAGATTAACAAGAACAATACAGTTGACTTTTTTAAGAAGAATCGCTATTCGACAGTTATAAATCCAAAATGCAAGATTACGTCTTTTTTAAAAGTTTATTATAGTTTATTTCATGAAATATAACCTCTAAATATATAAAAGAGCGAACATTCACGAATAAGTGAATGACTTATAAAGATAGAATAAGTGAATATTATTGACGAATTTCGACGTGAATTTTACTTTAAATAAAAGTCTTTTTCGAGAACAAGTTTACTTTCATAAATTTTCGAAACGCAAATATGAATCACAAAAAAAAAGAAATTCACGATCAGAATTAGCAATCGCGCGAACAGCAAGCCCAAATCCATATCCAGCGAAATTAAAAACCATTTTCACGCTCAATTCAGCAGCGGCGAAGCCATGCATCGCAAACCACCCCACCCCTGCGGCACGTGAAAAAAAGAACGAGCCGCGCCACAAATAGGTCCATCGAATCGGCGCGCCGGGTTCGGGCGCGCAATCCCGGTGAATCCAAAATTGACGAGGTGACGCGGAATGGCGAAGAAGCGACGGCGTCGTCGGCGGCGGCGAAGACAATGCCGGCACGTGACCCGGCGCGAAATGACATTTGTATGCATTGCGGGCGCGCGTTGCATCCGCAACTCGATCCGGCGCGCGGCGAACTTCCCAGTGATTACTGTGTATATACCCCCGGCATCCCCGTCGTCCCCCGGGGGAGAGGCGTCGCGGATAACGCGCGCCGCGAGCTGACCGACTCTGATTTTAGCCGAGCTGACAGTGTCGCCGAGCTTGATACGTGCGACGTCTCCTCTTTTTTTCACGCCCGGCAGTTTCGGGGCTAGCCTTCCTTAGACGGTGGGCGATTTTGACTCACGCGCTGAGTGCAAATTTGAATTTAGCTTGAGCTTTCGCTGTTACTGGTTTTATCAGTTTTGTTCATTTAATTGGGGTGATTCCGGTACTTTGTAGTGACTATAGAAACAGTAGTTTCTGGAGACTGCTTTGCAGATTACGAATTAATTTCCCATATAGTATATTAGCAGCACGAGTTTGTGATATTTCATTCTTTTCGTTAACACTGTCTTTTGTAAGTAAACATTGTGGTTCCGGTATGGTCACAGTGTCTTGGATACCTTGGTGATAAAGGTGTAATTTGATCATGGACGCTATTTTTCGGCATCAGCATAAAACGAGAACGCGCGAATTTTGAAATTAGTACTCTTGTAACGTTCGGCAGCATAAATGCGTATAGTGTATATAACGAAACTAGAATTTTTTATACGAATTTATAATTTCGCGGGCTCTTGTTTGGTACTGACGATGAAAAATAGCATCCGCGAAATTACATAGGCTGTAACGAGAAATAATTTTGAATTTCCCAATTATATTTTAGGAAATTACAAAGTTATTTTTTTTATTTTTTTTCACAGATTTATACCACGCTCAAACATTATACCCCGCAACTTGCTGAAATACACTAGCATAGCAACAATTAGTCTTTAGTATAAAAATAACACTACATTTACTAGAATCTTTAATGCGTTGAACTAAAAAATTTGGCACAATTTTATTATTACAATCTACGAAGAAATATAAAATGGATCATGGTAAATTGCATGTGTGCAACTGCCACCATAAGAACTGGCAGTGCATTTAAAGTTGGGCAATTCTGTCCCCACATCAAACCTAAAAATAATAAAAACTGTTATACTCGCTAAGTAAATATTGTAACGAGTTCATTCCATTTGATGTTAATATCTGGTAAGATTTAAAAAATAATCAATAACAAGGTGTTCATAAAAATTGAAAGTGTTTTATGAAAGTGTTATCTTAGTAACTACGAATTAAATAAATAACTACGTACTTTAGCACCAATATAAAAAGCAATAAAGTTAATTTATTTTATGTGTGTACACAACTGTTATGTATCCGAAAAGTCATTGCCATAAAAAATAGTCTTAAAATTAAAAAAAAAAGAAAATCCAGATTAACCTGTCGGACGAAAATGAGCAGTCTTAACCGGCGAACGAGAACCGGTTCGAAATTCGCGAAATGGGTTAGTCGAGCACACGAGCAAGGTCGTTTTTCTTTCTGCTCGCAAATCACGCTCCTTTCTAACGGTCGGACACTTTTCCGCTAAGACCTTCGCTTTGTATCGGAAAACCCGGGCTGTTGCTAATGAAATTCTTTCTTCGCTGTAAAGAAGCTGCTGAAAACTCTTTTAGTCTCTGAATGTTTGTATTTCTGTTAATTGTACTTAAAATTTGTTTAATTCTAAAGGAACGACATATTTTTAAGTAAATTAAATAAGCATGAAAGTCTGCAAATTTTTGGGGTGAATTTATTCTGTTTCTAAATTTGCGTAAAAAAAAAAGGTATTAACGGCTGCAGAAAGCTAGATTACAAACGAATTACGAAAAAACAAGTTGATAATTGCGAAAGACTTAATCATGAAAAATCTCGAGGAAAAAATCATCAAATAAGAAACCTGATGCACCGTTGCAAATTCTATACTAATTTCCGCAAAGTTGAATACCGCGTACTGTACTGCGCTATAATTATTTCTGATTGACAGCTAATTAATAAAAGCCTTTAATCATTCCAACTACATTTTGCTTTTAAGGGATGGAATTCTGTTGCGACAAAATAAACAATATACTGCGAAAACTAATGGAGAAAAATTTACTATAAATTTTATAGATAGGAGGCATATTTTTTACATAGTAATGCTTTTGATGTTTCAAGTCTGACTCAACCTTCAAAAATTAATAGGCAACATTCTTTCGTTACCTTTTTTAGTCTACATACTTGGATATAAGTATTGCAAATAATGTAGCGATGTGGAAAATCAAACTGAAAGGTGTCTTTTGCGTAGTACAAGTGAGAATAAATAAAATTGTTTGTCATACTCACGAATTGCATTCTGTCTATTCAATTTGATATTTATTGCACCTACCTGAAACAAAATAGTTAACTTACATTAGTACAATACGATAAAAGGAAATAAGTAAATGTAAATTAAATATATTATTCA
>JAXIUT010001652.1:0-11257 GCA_035586675.1 Eurytoma californica | reverse complement strand
TGAAACAAAATAGTTAACTTACATTAGTACAATACGATAAAAGGAAATAAGTAAATGTAAATTAAATATATTATTCATATAAACATGAAATGGAATCACCAACCCTCCTGAGTAGTTAATAACTCTAGTACATATGGAAAACCTATTTATTTTATGACGAGATGTCTTAAATACTGACATTATTTTCAGTATAACTTTACGATGCACCGAGAGATTTTCTTTAAATTACTGAATAATAAGGTTAGTAACCGTTTCTGAAATGCAGTGATTTTCTAATTTTCATACTAAAAAGAAATTTTGGAGGAGGTTAACAGCTATGTAAAATAATAAATTAAAGTCAGATATTTCTTTTCCAAATATGAGAATCTTTTCATTTCGAAATCAAGCGCCGTACCCGTTTCATTGCTTTTTTAAAAAGAAAAGTTGAAATTTGTCTGAAGTTTGCAATCGTGTTTATACCACATCAACCACACAATTGTCAACTACATTGTAATTTTTGCAAAAAATGAAGGCAATTTTTAAAACGTAATTTTCTCTGTCTGCATACCTATGTTTTTGTATACCAGTAGTCAAAATAAATAACGGTGTGCTATGTCTCGCAATGACGTTTGTCAATCATCTTTATACAATAAATTTCATACTTCGACCTACAAAAAGAGTTTCGTACACAAAGGGGAAGAGACTTACTCGTTGACTCATCAGCCACTTCTAAAACCGGATTATTTTCCCATGTACATCCGTTGATGTCTTATCTTTTTGTCATCGTCCTGCTATTTTCTCAGAATAAGTTTTCAGAAGAAAAACATAACTAATTTGACTGTATAATCGCAATAAAATTTTTTTATTTATTTAATAGATTATTATATATTTAATATTTGTGTAGATTTATAAAAGTAAAAGATTTTAATGGACACGTAACCATAGATTTCCTTTGTTTTATTAATAATTGAACACATCTACATCCCAACAGGGTACGTTTTTCCTCCTAGACAATACACAAATTTTTTAACAATGCCCAGCTCGGCAAAGCTCCCCGAACGAACCGAAATGTTCCACAGCCGATTGACCGGGCGCACTTGTGCAACGGCCGCGGCGTCGCCCTTATGCAACGGAGAGAGACTCGCGAGAGCGCGAAAAAGAAGTCGCCGCGATAGCGGTGGGCCGTGCAAAAAAGCGAGAATAAAAAAAAAATGGAGCGCCTCATTACGTCAGGTGTGCAGCTTCTCCTAATTGGTGCGGGCGCTCCGCGGCTTTCACAATGCGGCACCGTTTCTCGCCGTCGCGTTTTCCCACGTTTCGCGCCTCGCGGAAAAGTGGACGGTGCGCGCCGCGCGTGTGTGTGCGCGCGCGCGCGGGGCTGCGGTGCACTACGCTCGACGTGGGTACATTTGTTTCGGAGAGGCGATAATCGGCCGACGTGATCGCGCCTCTGCTCACCTGTTGTTATGCGCCCGCTCGCGCGCCGGCTTCCGCGGATAAGTGAATTGCAAGCGGCGCGGATCAGAGGGGGGGACAGGATTTACGAGAGGATTTGCGCGGGTGTTTTTGCCGGGTAAAAGGGACCCTTGCCGATTGAATTTCAATTTATTCGCCGTTGTTTTGAAACTAGCGTCTGCGACGAAAGTTGCGCGGCGGAAAAAAATTTGGTAAGTCTTCTTGTGGTAGAAATTATCAGTTGCTTTATGAAAAATGTCTACTGCACGTATATGCATAGTTGAATAAGAGCAAATTCACTTAAACAAGTGAATAATCATTTTTATTTAACGAAATGACTTCTTTTTATTGTATTGTGTGGAGGACTTTAATTTCAGGCAAACTTATGACAGTGAAAATTCGCGTGATTTAATAAAAAAATTGCCCTCTTAATGCAAATCTGATCTCCTGCTACTAGAAAATGCAGCAGTCATTTTCTTCCACTTTGTGCAAAATTAAAAAAATTTTAATTGAGACACTGAAAAGCAATTTTGTTGAATGCACAAAATTCAGTAGCAATTTCTAAACAAATAGTAGTGATTCATCCGAAATAATTGTTTATAGATTATGTTGAAAATAGTCATTTAGTCGTAAGCCCGACGCTGGAGGTAAATTTTCACTGTTTCCTAAAATCACTTGGATATACCATAATAGCCGTAGCTTGCACTACCATACAATATTTTATAAACGCGTATATGTATGCAAGACTAACGTATTCCCATTCGCAACAATTACATAACGTGGCTCAATAATAATTGCAATATAAATTTTCTAACGGACGTAAAAACCGGTTAGTCTACATTTAAGTTATTAAGGCTACTTGTTAATTGTTGTCGTTTTGTATTTTGTTGTGTTGCAGAAACACAGCAGAAAAAGTAATAAGCGAATGAAAGTAACAAAATAAGAAGTGATCTAGTAATTTTTTTATTGCAAATTCTATATTAACGTGGGATATTAAAAAAATCTTTACTAATGATCTCAAGATTGTCAGTGCAATCGAAAAATGGCAAAAAAATTTGATATACGTGACATAATAGACAAGTGCATTTTTATATATTATGCAGCTGATTTCGCTATTATTAATTCAAAATCTTTACAAAAAATAGTAATTTCAAATATACATATTTCTACAAGTCAGTAGTACACATTTACATCGAAATATCATTATTATTTTAAAACATTATTATTATTGTACGAGTACATCGAAAACATTTAAAAAGCAACGTATAACAATTTCATCAATCCCCGCGGCTGCAGCGAACGGACGCAGCGCATTTACGCAAGTCCGCCGCGGCGGCGATCGGCTAATTATTAATTGTTCTCGAGACGGCGGCGGCGAATCGCGAGGCGAAATTTTGCAACGCGACGTGACGCCGGCACCTCGCGGTGAGAGAAGCACCTCCTCGCGGGATTTCGCAAAGAGAAAAAAAAAATCATGTAAATTGAAACACGAGGCCCGGAGAGGACGACTCGAATTTAAGTTTTTGTGCAAGAGGATATCAAAGTTGCAGGATAGCTGCGGGGTCTTTACATTTCGAGCGAGACCCTCTTCAAATTGCAGTGTGCACGATGCTCGGTGGTATAATTTAAAAAGAATTTTAATGTTTTTTTTTAATCGAAATATTTTCTTCTATTATTTATCATAGGATTTTTTATTTTTAAACTAATTTTAGCGGAAAGTGGGGCAATGTAAACCTTCGGGGCATAGATGGGCCACCCCATTAAACATGTTTCATTTGCTGTGTAAAATACTTCGTAATAAGTTGAATTCAAAATAAAGCCTTTTGGAAGAATATCATTATTACATTGATGTTATTACTATATATAATTTTTGTATATGGTAATACATCAATGTAATAATGATTCTCTACCGAAAGGCTTTATTTTGAATGATCTACATTATTATCTATAATGATGTTAAACGGTACAGTTGTTGACCCCCCTACAGTAATTGACCCTTTAACATGGGAAGGTTAAGTCAATCACTGTATTGACCCCGGTCAATCACTATGTTTTTCGTCTGCTTAAAGGGTCAATAACTGTACCCTTTACCTATGTTTTGTTAAACGTAAAATGAAATCTGCAATCGAAAGTTGAATAAGTGAAAAATCAAAGGGATACTTTTAACTAGTTTTTAGCGAAATTTTACGAACTTTAATGGCTTTTCACACAATTCATTTTGAAATAATTACAGAATTACGTAACATGCGATGATTACGAATGGTAATAAGTTTGATTTACATAATAGTATAAATCACTACAGCGCAACAAAACGAAATTTGATACAATTTCAGCTTTTTACGTTATTTTGTACAAGGCAGCCTACATTTATGGGTGATTTTAAAGAAAAGTGCACAATTTTTCGTGTAATTTCCCTGGATATTTAAAACTTCAATCACTTTAGAATGGGAGTAGAATTATAAATTTCGAGATGTCATCCTTATTCACTAAAAAAGAGGTATTAATTGCCAGGGAAATTACACGAAAAAAGGTGCACTTAATGTTCTCGATTTTGAGCTCCCAACAGCAGCACCTAAACCAAACCGCTGTCCCACGATTTATTCTCTCTAAATGAGCCACTTAATTTCCTTACCACCCGTAAACTTCCTTTCGAACGCACATATCGCATACCGGCGTTTCGCGCGAAATCGCGTGACGTAATATGCCTTACGCATCCGTCGGTCATCTTCCCGCCGAGCGGTCGGTTATATATTACGCAATGTTCGCGGCAATCGATGTGCATATACATATTGTCTCGCGGTGGAAGTCCACGTGAAAGTCAAAATGATTCGCGCCTTAAACTGCTCGCATATACGCTGCTCTTTTGCTCGGTGAGCAGCGGGGCTAAGCATGTTGGGGAACTGTTTTACTAGTTGCCCAACAGCTAAGTTAACGCTGAATTAAGTTATTCCAGTAGTTTAGGGAGTAACTGACAGTGAGATAGGAGTGTTCGAGGTTCAAAACAAAAAACTTAAAAAAAAGGATTGTGGAAATGTTAATAATTTTAAGAGAATATTTACTTGTTATGGGAGATTGCAAACTGAGCTAGAGCCGGGAGTATCCTCAATTTCACGCGAATGAAGCGCAAAATAAAAACGACTAAGTGATATATATATACACTTGGCTATGTTTATTTAGGAGCATAATTTGAATTTGATAAACGAGCCTTTCATCATCAAACTAATATTCTTGATAAAACAATCACGCGTTAAAAAGTCAATCAATCATAATAAATCATAAACTACTTTCGCGCGGTAGTCCCGGGAGCGTTATGTCAACGGCGAGTAATTTGAAAAAATTTTCATTCGAAACAGGAAAAAGGGAAACTTTCTTTCTGAAATTATAAACCTCATCAAATATAACGCTCAACCATTGATGTCCCTCTCGCACCTATTGCAATTTAATTTTTCAATCATAAATCGACACAAACTAATCCCGCGCTTCTCGATGTCGGCGACGGATGCGTGGGCGTACGAAAAAAAACACGCCTTGTCGCGGTGCGCATGAAAAAAAAACAAAAAAAAACGAGAAGAGAGGACAAATCGACGGGGCGAATTAGCGGAAGCTCGAGGGGAGAGGCCGGTAATGGAGTTGCCGCTGCAGCAGCCGTGCAACAGGTTTAAGCCCGCGGATTACCGATGGTGCTTTTCTTGTCGCGCGCGCGAAAGTGCGAGTCAGCGCCGAACGATTTGTCGGCGGGGTGTACGCGCGCCTCCGTGATTTATGCCCCGCAGTCACCGTGGTATTCGGCGGTTCCGGCCCGTAATGAAGGTGTACATCGTTATTCACCAGCGATTCCCACAGGTCCTTGGCCTTTCAATTGAGTCCTTCAGGTCCTTCTCTTAGTTGGGAAATTAATTGTTTGCCAATTAAACTTTTTTGTTTTTCTAAATCGCGCTAACAGATTTAAATTCTGTGTTAAGCGTATTTTACGTACAATGTATTGTATATATATAAAGATCTAAATCTGAAAATGTGAAATTAATTTAGAAACTGTATATAGTGACGTATTGTATGTGAAAAGTTGCCTTCATGTTGAATAAACGAATGGCTTTTCACCTTAAATATGTAACGGTTCACAGATTTCAGATTAAGAGAGATTTAAGGAAATTTCAAATTGTGCAGAGTGGTAAATTTTAAATATTAAAAAAAGAAACTGCGATTCGTCCGCAATTTAATACAAGAATTAGTTTTTAAGGTTGAAACTTTTAATTAATAATGAAATAAATTATTTACAAACGTAATATTTTTCGTATTATTATTATTTGCAGTACATTCCTTTTAAAACAAATTCCAATTTGCCGCGCATACCTTTAAGATTTCTATGAATTTAAGACTTGGAATTTAAACGCAGCCTTATTGAATGATAATTACAAATAGCCAGTTTTTTAATATTACGGCGCGAATTATCTGTAGAACATTCGAAAAATACGTTTTAAACATACTGAATGGTCACTTTTTATGACGATTATACTTAGAACATTCTACAATTTACTTTCATTAATTACGATTCAAAAAGACAAACCGAATAAATAAAAACATAGTTTTGCATTGAATTTTAATATTACTTGAATATAATGCGCACCTTAATTTAATAGTCAATCATTTAATGGAATTACGGAATACTTAAATTTTAACTATCACCATCTTTAAAAAGGAAAGATATTTACAAGGAATCACATGCAATAATAGTTCACCAAAAGAAAATTGAAAATCTTTAGTTGGATCTCGAATGATGTGATGCATTAATTGTTACTCTCAGATTTACAATCTACCGATTGCAATCTAAAAACGCACAGTCAACGTCCTATCCTAGGCGCAAGTTATTAATTTACAAGATTCAGAATAGCAATACCGACCGTGCAACTTACAAATTGTGATAGCAAGCGATTAGAACGTTAAATATAGCGCCGAGACGAGCATTCAAGTTGAAGCGCGAGATTAATTTGCAAACCTCCCGGCGCTGCAGTCACGATTTATCCCGTTATCTCGGCATCGGCCACGCCCGGAGCAACACCGTGATCCCTGAATAATTAACAATCTTTCGAATCACGGGAAATTTGCATATCTCGCAATGCCCGCCGAGAAGACGGAGAAGAAAAGTCGCGTATAAGTAATAAATGCAACCGATGTTCCTGCGGCGAGGGGATATCGGGGCCGGTCAGAGGTCGTGGGAAGGCTCTGCCACGTCTGGAAGTTCTTCTCGCGTTTTTCCGCGAAATCAGCATGTAAAATCCGAATAATGGTACAAAGGGGAAAAATCCGCGCGGGCCTTCCACGCGAGCCTGAACAAGCCAAGATGCGTCTTGGAGATTAGGAGCGAGATCTTATAGGCGAACCTTAGTACGAACTTTTGTTGTACACGTAATAAAGCGATGGAATTTTTTTTTAAAGGATTTTTCTCAGCTCGCTGTTAATGAGTCGAAGGTAAAAGGATTAAGCTAAAATTGCGTCCAGAATTTTTTTTTTTTATTTTTGCACATTTTTTATTACAAGCAAGATTATTAGAAGCGAATGTGAAGGTAAAATTAAACCCTCGCGAACAATTAAACAGCGAAATATAATTGTGGTTTGGATGAATCGATTGCCAATGGAACGGTAAAGCAGTGCATTTGCATGGAATCACTTTGCTTATACATCCGTGCATTAATTTACGAGAGTAAGCGACGTGAGAACTGCCGATCAGACGCTAAAGCAAGCGTAGAAATGGGTGGGAGAGTCCTTATCCTCTATACTATAGGTAGTCTTGTCAAAGGTTTATCGGATTAATTCGGTTAGTTCAAGGAGATTTCATACACTTCTATAAATTAGTGACAATCACGATATATCGCTTGATTAATTGAATACTTTAAAATGTGTTTATGCACTGGGAAATTTTGTAGGGTCTTAATATCTTCAACAATTCCTGAATGTAAAATCCTCTCTTTAAAAAACAATGGGAAGCTGGTTTGAACCATTTAAAAACGCGATTTGATTGGTTCATGAGTTATTAAAAAAAGTTTTCTAACCTCATAAATTATAATGGATCGTACGTTTCAGTAAATAAATACGCATGAGGAAATTTGAGCGCGAGAAGCGTGTTGGAATTTGCTAGTATATTAAATTAAAAGGAATAACACATGATAAACTAATCACGTTCAATCCATTCTTTATCTAGCTAGAAGTCGATTTAATTAATTAACTTAAACCAATAACTGCCATTTGAAATGATTTAATTTCTATAAAGAGAAAACTTGGTCATAAAAATTACTCTCAACCTTTTTGCAAAATTATGTGCTGTTTATTAACTAATCACACTTGGTACACAAAAATAACGTAAAAATTGTAATTTTTTTTTGAGTAATTTTTATAATACTGTATACCAAATATTAGCAGACGTGTACGAAGTTATTTGTTTGTTAGTTTTAAATAGTAAAAAAGGATACTCTTGAAATGAGCCTGTAAATTAGACAAAAATTTAGAATTTCTAGCATATTTGGCTCAAGTTGTATAAAAAAATGATCATTTAAGCTTCTGCTGTAATCCATAATCCCAGTGACAAGTGTAATCCTCACCTATTTTCACATATCAGGCATTTCTTGAAAACTAATTAATTCTGAAACTTAAGTCAAAATCAATAAAAGTAATATCACAGTAGAAAGGATTTTAAAAGACTAGTTAACATTGCCTAAACAAAACTATTCACGTCAAGTAAATAAAATAAATAAAATAAGCTTATTTTTCAAAGCGAATAAATCGCGTGAGACAGAAAAGTAGGTTAAGGTTCGCGTTTAAAAATCACAAAAAAATTCATCAAGAGATTAACGCTGAAAACATTTGAATCCTGTCTTGGGATATTAAATATCGGAAATTTCGACGAATTGCCGTTAAAATCGTTATAATAATTCTGCTGGCTAATGAAAAACGAGCTCGCGTGCGCACAGGACGAGCAAAATTTATCCGTTTCAAAACCCAGCGTACACTCTCGGGCTTAAAACGTGGCCATCAATAATTTCGCCGCAACGTTTGCAGTAAATAATGAAATAAATGTCGTCAACGGGAGGGGGCTGGACGCATCCGGTAATTTTAAAAACAAAATCCTCCCCCGATAATTTGGCTAAAGCTCTTTCGAGGACGCAACATGAAAGGACAGAGGCGCGCACCGGGCAATATCAACGGCCTTTTTAACTATCGAATATTCGTTTGCAAAAAGACGCAAATAACTAGCGAAATTGAGTAAATCAACGGACGCGCGCGCATAATCGCCAAACGGCAAAATAGCATTTGCGCGTGCGAGTGCATGCGTACACTGCGCGTTTATTTTTGTTCGCAACTTTTTTTTTTCTCGCGGATCACCTTTTATTGCTTTTCGGCGGGGGGCTCATTTTTTCCGGAGTGCCAGCGATGCCGCGAATTCGAAAAACGAAATTATAAAGCGGGAATTTACGGAATCTTGCTTCGGTGTTTTTATAAAACGAATCGAGCGGAATTGCGGAAGAGTTGGTATTTTTAAGTATCGGCCGCTTTTACTATTGGGTTATGACTGTTATTTTTTAATAAATCTTAAATTATTTCCGCGAGGCGTTTCATTGCAATAGCGAATAGCTTCGGGAATTTTTAAAAAAATTTTGTTTCTATTTCACGCTTTTTCCATTTTTTTTCCAGTCTGTATTTTTTTTTAAATCTAACGGAGCACACATATCACCAATGATGGTAGAGATGTTTAATGAATTTCAACGAAATACATATTTATGCAGTGAAATAGAATATGAACAAAAGTGTGGGGTGTAAATTTATTAGAGGTGAAACATTGCTAAATAGAAATGAAGTATAAGAAAATGTTGCACTACTTGTTTTTAACTTAATTTCATTCAATTTACAAGTACATAAAATTTTCATTGTATTATAAATAGTTATTGTCTATTGACTCTGCATTAATTTAATAAGTGGTTATGAAATTTGGAGAAAATCGTATGACGATGAATTTTTAAATACACATTAAAACGTATTTCATAAATACGCAGAAAAATTTTAATATCCAAAAGTAGAAACAAAACAATTAAGAAAATAAATAAAAGTCGTTATTAAGTTATTTTTATTTTATTACCAATGTAATTTGATATTCTCCATGGACACTTGTTAAAAAAGACACTCGTGCACGGTGCACGAATTTCCATTGCAAAATTGAAATTGCAACTTTATTTTGCAAAATAATGAAAAGCAAAATAAAAAGTTTAATATCGAAAAGTACGAACGACGCGATAAACAAAAGGAATAAAGAAAAAAAAAAGAAGGAAGGCCGATGCCGAGCGTCGTCGCGCGAAATAAGCGCGGAGCAATCGCGCCCCGCGCAAAAAAATCCTCGGAGCGCGTCGCGCGACGTCTCCCTCGCCGTCCCCATAAATCATGCAAAATGAAACGGGCGCGTAATAGCGTCCCGAACTATTTAATATCCATGCACCTCTCTCTCTCTCTCTCTCTCCGTCTCTCTCTTTCGGGGTGGTAAGGGGAAAGGAAAAACCCGCGCAAAATCCACAATAGATCCTAATTTGCCTCTCGCTGAACGCCTCTCCTCCAATAAAAGCTGAGGTAACGGCGCGATATGAAATCGCGACTCCTAGCGGGGACAGATGTCCTAACGCAGTAGAGACGGACGCCGCCTTTTCATTTGCAGGGGGCGCGCGCGCGCGGATATTTTTTTCCGGCGGACCTCGAAAACGCAGCCGGGGCTAATAAAGCCATCGTCTTTATTAATGCGTATATACGCTAGCCTTTCCACCCCCATCTCCCCTCTCTGCGCGCTGCAGTTTATAAATATGCAACGCTTCGGCCAATTTCTCCAGCGAAAGGCGTCGCTCTGTGTGCGTGAATAAAAGAGAGAGAGAGAGAGAGAGATAAAGAGGAAGAGAAAGAGAGAAAAAGAGACGGGAACGAAGCGGGGTTCTCTCATTTTCAGGGAAAATCGTCACTGTCTCCGTTCGACTCTCTCTTTCTCTTTTCGAGCTTGCCGTTTCGCTCGATCGCTCGTCGAAAGGCCTTTTAACGACGACGCCACGGCAAGTCTTGCCTTTGCGTAGCTCTCGGTAATTTTTCGCCTTTTTCACTTGACTTTTTATATCGCTATACGACTGGTTAAAAGATACCATTTTGCGCTTTATGAATTTTATGATTTGTCAAAATAATTTTTTTTCTCCAAGCTAGAAATATAGTAATTGCAGTTTCCAGCAAATATTTCCATGAATATTTTACAGTGAAGATCCAACTTAAAAAAAAAAAATAGATTTAATATGAGGAAATTGTTACGCTCGTATTGCGATAAATATGTTTTAGAAAATAATACATCACGCTTTATTAAGATCGTTTATTATTAAGATCGTTGAATAGTGGTGTTAAGGGGATGCATGCATTCTACACCTTATACGCGGTTACCAACAATAAGATTTTTTTTTGTTAATTCAATTTTTTAAATAACAATGAAAAACTGTAATGTCAGTATACTTAAACCCCTTAAGGCCAGTAATATTTTATTGAAATCCATAATAGGTGTTCGAAGACTCATTCAGGTGCTAATTCATGCACAGTAAAAAATTTAGATAGAATTCCGTAATTACAATATTTTACTGATAATAGGGGCGAACGGGGCATAGTGGGCCGAAGGGCAATGTGAACCTTCGGGGCATAGTGGGCCACCTCATTAAATATGCTTTATTTGCTGTGAAACATATTTCTTAACAAGTCTCACTGAAAATAAAGCATTTTGAAAGAATATCATTATTACATTGATGTATTACTATATATATCTGTT
>JAXIUT010001635.1:25735-36363 GCA_035586675.1 Eurytoma californica | reverse complement strand
CCACGATCGCTCAAAGAAAGAAAAACGGTAAGCTGCAACCCGAGACCCTCAAAAGGTAAAAATCACTCCACGCGACTGGTCTCGGGGTCACGATTTCCCGATCGTTTTTCCACGAACACGTGCGCGCGCCAACTCGTTAAAATGTTCAGAGCTAAGAGCCGATTGTTTCGCGCGCGTCTACCCCGCCGTCACGTTCGCCTCGGGACGCGCGAGTTAACAAGCGGCGCGCCGATCGCTTTGTGTACTTCAAATTTCAAATTTGATTACGTTTGTTTATTGAACCGTTGCAGCGTCAAAAGCTGGCACCAGCCACGCGCGATGTTACGAAAAAAGGAAGAAAAAGTGCGCGATAGGAGAAAAATTAGAAAATTGATCTATGGGAATTTTTGAAAGTAGCGGAAACTGAGGGAGCCTCGCTGCGCTAATTAAATCGAAAACTGACACTATAGTAGATGAGCGCGGCGCATGCAAAACAAGGATGAAGCGCGAGACACAAAGCTGCGTTTGAAGAGCCCGCACGTGGCTTTCTCAGCCTGCGTTTAACTTCAGCTGCAAAAAATTGCGAGTTCAGGCACTTGTGCAAGCACAACCGATTGAATATTCCGATCGGCGAAATAAAAAGGCGCACGAGCGCATACCACAGTTTTATCATTTGTTTGCCTGCATAGATAAAAATTTGTCTGGCCTATCAGATTGTTGAAATTTTTTATTTTAAATTGAATTTTGTTTCTTAGATTAGTATTAGTTCGATTATAAATTAACTAAGTACTACTTTACTGTAAATAAAGATGTATGCATGTGAAATCTCACTTTCCAGTTAAGTAAACAAAGAAAATTGCTGTATAACTAAACATTACAATTTTAATTTTCTTACAGAAGAAAGTATAGAAAAATTTACTCACTTTTTAATAAATTTATTACAATTCTAATAAATTTTTCATAAAATTTACAATTTTTTCAATAATGTCAGTAATGATAGCATTAAAATTAACTATCGTAACTATTTTTAGTAGAGCTTTTTTTCCGAGCACTACAATCTTTAATCTTATTGCTTACACTTTATTTTAAGAAAGTCCTTAAAATACTAAGAATTCATAAAATCTATTTAATAAGGTATAATTAACATAAAGTTTTTTTAAATAACTGACAATAATAATTATTAAAAAATATTTGGATACTTTTCTAAAATAAATATAAATAAAATAATAAAGCACTTAAATTTGAAAAAGAAAATATTTTTTGGAAATTTTTATAGTGTTAGCAGCAAATTCATTGCTATGACACGTTTAATATCGCATATCGAGTGACGCGCTGTTCGGCTTTGTGTCATTTACCGCGTAATTTCTGAGATAACATCGGCGCTTCTCTTAAATTCCGTCGCTCTGGAATTCCATGACCCGGTATAGCCTTACGGATATTTATACCCTTATAATGTATCCGCGCACGCAAACATTTGCCGCAACCAAATCATTCTGGATTAAACAGTCAGAGTGCCCGATGAATAATCGAGAATATAACATTTTCCATATTATACTGCGATTGATGTTAAATTAATTTATTATTTGTTCCAAATTTCGTGAAGCTGTTAATTAATATCGAATTATTCGAAATACCTGAAATTAATAACATCCACGTTTAGTAAACATTAAATAAATGTAAAATAATCGATAACGAAATTCTTCTTACTGATGAATAGACATTTTGCTAAATAAATAGCTGCAGTTTATTTTTAGTTTATTACAGTACATTACTTTAGTCTGATTACCAAATATTTTATTTATTTTCTTTTAATTAAGGTTAATCAGTATAGCAAAACTCGATTACGAAATATATAGAAATAAACAAGATAAAACTTTTTTCGGAGAAAAACTGTACTATTGTAATATTTATATTTTTTCGAAATGTAAAATACTGTTTTAAAAAGAGCTTGTACTACTGTGAACAAGTCTTCTGATTTTGCAGAAGACTGGTTTATATTAGTAAAAGCTCTTTTCGAGCTTGCAATAAACACAAACCGCAAAATTAATTTACTACTTTTTTTTATTTATCCATCAGACGGGCTGATAGCCCATTTCAGTAGTATAAACAATATATTTAATGACAATAGTAAAAAAATAACGAAATTAAATTGATTGTTAGAAAATAATAGTAAACGAGCGCAGCGCAGTAAAATAAAGTAAAGTATTTAAAGTCTTCAATTATATCTAATTTTCTTTTTTAATTAATGAAAGATTTAAAACATACCATGTTTGCTTTCAAGAACAAACACATACCCACTCAAGAAATTTTCTTTATCTCCGTCATGACAAGCAGTAAAAAGGCGCCGGCGAAAACGAGTTGCATCCTCCGCGCCACCAGAAGGGGGGAGGGGGGGGGGGAAGCGAAAGCTTTTTCGGTGGCGGTTGGGGGAGGGAGGGGGAGATCGCAATCCGTTTTGTTTGGCGATTGGATTTCTCGTCGACCCAAATAAAAGCGCGATGACACGGCGTGCGCCCGACGTTTCTGCAAAAGCTTCCTATATACCCCGGGTGGCCGCCGCGAAGCTTTCAAGCTCATCGTCCCCACTTTACCCCCCCCCCCCTGACAGTGACCCCTCGCCGTCTGGGGTAATATCGAGTTGCGCGCGAACGGTTATTTCATATATATTGCCGACGGCTTTTTTTTTGGTTCGATGCCCCCTCCCCCCGGGGGAACGTATTGCCCGTTAACACTTATACAGCGACGAGGCTCCGGGATTTCGTACGCCAGCCGCTTTTGAGCGATCGAGCTCTTTGTTGCTTTTTTTTTTTATTTTCGAGTTACCCTTTTTTTCATCGTCTTGATAGACGAGCAACGAAATAATTTTGTTTTCTTTTGGGAGGGATTTATGATGCTTGGGGAGATAGATTTGTGAAAATGTATGGTAATAGTTTTGGGAGGACTTTCAGTTATTTTTTATTTATTTAATCATTAAACGGATTAAAAAGTAAGTACGTAGAAAAACTTAAAGCAGAAAAGAAAAATAAAATACAAAAAACTAAAACGCAATAGTGTGACGGCGTAGTTCGTTTTTAAACACATCGATATATTATATTATAACAAATGAATTATATGCCATTGTAAACTTAAATTTGATAGCAAATTTTTCTTATTTAATGAATTTCCGTCATGGTTTAGTCTTAACTTTTATCTTCTTCCATTTATTTCTTGTATAAATGTGAAATGTTTGATAAATTTTGTTGATAAGTCGACGCCGTGTGCAGTAGATTATTCAGTTAGTTCTAGCTTTCAGATAGAAATAATAAAATGAAAAAATTCGGAAAAATAAAAACTATTTTTTAGGATTTTTGAAACTCTGTGATCGATGAGTAAAATTTCGATGAAATACGTTATGGTTGTACGTTTTGTTTCTCCATACCTGCGCGTGCAATTTGAAGTGAGATGCGTTTTGTATTTACAAAAAATATTTGTATACACGAATCAGCATGAGTGTAAATCCCCACTTTATTTTTACAGATACGAATATCTGCCCGGCAACTTTTATCGCGGGCTTTTCGAGGGCTTTTCTATATGCTCCTCTTATATTACAGTGCTCCACATCTAACGCGTAGTTCATTTTTTATGGCGGGATTCATAAAATATTGCCAGAAATGAATCTGAATTTTCTCGCGCGTATAGTTTGAATGTTTTTTAAATATTACTATATGAAAATCTTCAATGATGTAAAATCTTTCAAGAGTGATTGATGATATTAAAAAATTGAGTGAGAAAGAATGTTACTAGAGGATAGCAGGAGATAGAAAATACGATGAATCTGTGATGAAAATAAAAAACCAGGTGACCTACACTTGTTCTACAACCCATACATGAGGTATCATACATAGGGGTTACAGATAAAGCTCAAGTCTCTGATGGACTTTTATACAACTTGTAAAATAAATTTTTGAAAAAAAAGAATGTTACGCGATACCCTTTGTAATAATTCGAAGATTATCCCTACGTAATTTAAAATTTGAAATTTAACTCATCACAAAGGACAATAAAAATGGTCATGCTTTTTTCACAAAGGGCTTATTCATTTTTATTTGACAGTAGTCTGCAAAAGTAATCTATCCGCGCGCCCGATCCAATTTCCATAAAAAAAAAAACTCACGAAAGAAGAATAAAACTGGAGTACTCAATCGAATCGCCGTATATACG
The DNA here is from genome assembly GCA_035586675.1 of Eurytoma californica. Classification (NCBI taxonomy): domain Eukaryota; kingdom Metazoa; phylum Arthropoda; class Insecta; order Hymenoptera; family Eurytomidae; genus Eurytoma; species Eurytoma californica. Next base: position 32,184 of record JAXIUT010001635.1, on the reverse strand, counting down.
CCGATCTTAAAACGGGCGCGAAAGAAGACCTAAAGAAGTATATAAACTTCCTGAAAATATCCTGCCTCGCCTCTGAGACCCGCAAGAAGTAGGACGAAGAGGCTCCTTAACCCAATCGCGCGGAGACACCCCGAGCCCGGGTCGGGGGAAAGATGCGCGAAACAATGCGGGCCGCAAAAGAGAGCCGGGACGAGTGGACGGGAAACTGGGGCGCGACGCAGGGACACTGACACGAGGCGGCGCGCGCAGGGGGCCGAGTCCACTTCGCGGCCCCGGGGCTCGACGCGCGAAATCGGATTTTCCCCGCTTTTTCGAGAGCCGGCCTCAAAGGGGGGCGATGGGCTTCGCGCGGACCTCCTGAATGCAGGGGCCGACTTGTTTTCAACTTCGCGCGGGGCGAATATCTCGATTTCCAGCCGGACGTGATTCTTCGGGCGCGTGACTGGTTTTTCAAAGTTTTCTAAAGGGGCCGTCGCTCGCGTTTATACGGGTGAAATGGTAGGGCGGCGGATGGAGCGACAGAGAGACCGATAGGAGGTTATTGACATTTTTACGCGAAAAAGAAGTAAATAAAGTGGGTATCATAGTATACCTGCAATATTCGATTGTAATATGACTGCAATACGTCATGGTCGATTCAACTACATCAGTATTGCGACAAAAACTGCAATATATATGATGCCTTAGATATCGTCGCCTTTAACGAAGAAAAGCACATTTCAAAAACGACCTGTTTTAATTTGCCATTTTAAAAGCACTAGAGTAAAGTAAACTCTTCCAAAATCTGATAAACTTAGGGTAATTATACAAATACCTCAAGTTTACCAGGTTCTTGAAGAGTTTACTTTACTCTAGTCTTTAAAAAATAGTAAATTGAAATAATCATTAGTTGTCAATTTACATTTAGTTCGTGTAAGAATTAGTCATTTACAGTCATTCTTGTCCAGTAGTTTCTTTTCCTAAGGTATTGATTCTTATTCTAAGGTATTCCTAAGGTATTTTTTGATATACTTAATAGACACAAGAATCAAACTGGTGATCTCAATGTATAAAATTTGTATGTGGTAACATATACCTTCTAGAATTAAAAGAATTAAACGAATATTTGGATATTGATAACAATGTTGTTGTTAAAAGAATCTGTATTGTTTCAGTATCCATACACAAATTGTATTGATACTGAAATTAACATCAAATTATTGTTTGCGACTAAAAAGTTTCGTTCATATAACAATAATATTGCTAAAGCAACGACACTCAAATGAATAACTGGTAGCTAAACTAATAAATATACTGATAACCTCATACTTTTTTCCATATACGATACTTCGATATCTCGAGTATATCTATTTACTTTTTTCTTTCGATTCTTGACAGCTTTTTAAAAATTCTTCAAGATTGACTCAATTTTTCTATTTAATATTTTAAATTTTATGTCTGATGTCATATATTTTTTTGTATTTAATTTCTGATTATTTACAATATTACATCAAAGCTTTGTATTTCAAATAAAAGCATAGTCTTCGTTATTTAAAATAGAATTCGTTGCTTCAGAAATCTGTATGCTTTATTATTGCTTCTTACAAAAGCACAAAACAAATGTATTTTTTCGATGGGTTCTATCCGATATATTTTTTATAAATCGAATAAATAATAAAAGAAACTTTTTAAATAATAAGTAAAAATCATCTTTAACTTTTCTGTTTGAAACAAAAGCGTAGTTTGGATTTTTATTTGTAAGCACACGACAATTGATTTTACAGTAAAAAAAGTATCGATAGAAAAAGCCGGGGATTTAAAGTGCCAGTCCATCGCGAACGGCTCGGTAACGTGTATCCCGCTATCCGTCGATCCAACAAAAATTTCGGTGCCCCGGCAAATCAGACTTTAAGCCTAAGCCACGTCACAATATGTATGCTTTTGCCGATATCACGAAACAAGTCGTTTCGAAAAGGCGCAGCGATGGAAGTCGCCTTCGAATTTCCGTATTCCGGGGGTTTTCCGCTCGAGGGGAAATTGAGACGTGGAGTCCGAAAAAAGGCGCCTGCTCTACATTTTCAATTCGTCCGTATGCCCGAAATCGAATTCATATTTGAAAGATTGAATCTCGCTGTTCCTCGCTAAGCTCGCTTTTACATAGAATCAATATCACAATAACCATTTCAATAAACAGTGTATTTACACGCACTGTTTATGTAAATAGGCCATTATGGACGCACCGGTTTACATAATTTGAATATTACTCGCAGTCTCTGTTAAATCTCAATAATGTCACTTAAAATTGAAGTAATCATAAAATATAGATGGAAAAATTCATTATTAGCTTAGATATTTGTAGCTTCCGAGTAAGAAGGTACAAACTCAGAATACTGTTAAAGAAGTTACCAACTTAGAATCTAGTTGAAGAAGATATCAGCTGAGAATCTGGTTGAAGATGATACCAACTGAGAATCTGGTTGAAGAAGATAATAACTGAAAATCTGGTTGAAGAAGGTACCAACTCAGAATACAGTTGAAGAAGGTACCAACCCAGAATACAGTTGAAGAAAGTGCTAAATCAGACTCCGCTTGAAGAAGGTAGTAACCCAAAATCCAGCTGAAGAAAGAACCATCCCAGAATCCAGTTGAAGAAAGAACCAACTCAGACTCCGTTTGAAGAAGGTAGTAACCCAGAATCAAGCTCAAAAAAGAACTAACTCCGAATCCAGATGAAGAAAGTACCAACTAAGAATCTGATTGAAGAAAGTACCAACTGAGAACCCGCTTGCAGAAAGTACCAATCCAGAATCCAGTTGAAGAAGGTATCAACACCGAATCTGGTTTTAAAAGGCACCAACTCGGAACCAGGTTCTTGAAAACTGATGAAGAATGTGAAAAAAAAACATTTTAGTAAAAATTAATAAAAATGTTTTGGCAGTATTATCCAATTTCATTGAAATAAAAAGAAGCTGCGCGAGAATTGGTACCTTTTATCTTGGGTTCTGAGTTTGCACCATTTCCAACAGGATTTTAAGTTGGTACCTTCACCAATCGGGTTCTGAGTTGGCACTTTCTTCAACTGGATTTTAGGTTCTGAATATGAAGTTTAAATTTTTCAATCCCCTTTTTAAATATCATATCCACTTTTCATCCACTAATTCTCCACACTATCCCAAATACTTTATATCCTTGATGAAACACATAAATATTGATCCAATAAAAATTGAATTAATATTTCCAAAGGAAAGACGCTGCAGAAATTTCGGAGGCAGAGGGAATACGTGACAACCCGTGAAAATTGACAAAAGATAGGAAGGAATGGCGTTCCAAAGAGCTTGGTTGCGTTCTCGCTACCGTGGGATTAGATGCGTCGCGTCTCCTCCGAGATTTTTCCGCGCCGACGTGCCGGGGATTTTGCGCGTCGTCGATTATTCATGAGATTAATGCGACTCGAAGGCACCGACGACTTATTTGCGAACCGTCGTGGTTTCGCCGCGCACGTGCAACTTTGGTATAAATTAAATTTTAAAAAATGTCTGCCTCACCGGTAAATACGCACTAAATGAATAATGCTTTTAATTAATTAAAAGGAAAGGATATTTGAGACGCGCCGCGCTCCCTGCTCACTTTACGTTCCATTATTGAAATTCATTGCAAAATATTAATTATACTCGACGGTGGTATTAAAAGGAAAATCCCATTATTTTCCGACGCGTTGAATAAACTGTGTGAAAACTTCGTTATCCGCCAAATTCGATAATTTCCAAGTTATTCGTGTAAATGCAATATTTTGAATTTCGCATAAAAAAAAATTTGATATCCGGTGAAAGCATCGAAATTCCATCATTCCCGCGGATATTGGAAAGCAAAACAAAAGGGAAGGCACGGCAGGTGGCGCAGCTATTCCGCTCGATAAAATGTGCGTGAAAAATTGCGCGAAATATCGGGCGGCGCGCACAGGTGAACAGGCCATTGTAACTTGAAAACCCGAAACGTAACTCGAACCGCTTTGATATCGTCGAAACAAAAGCCGTCGCCTCGCTGTAAAACCAAGGGTCCTTAAGACCTGAGGCTCGTGTGCTTTACAAAATTTTTGAAAACCCCTACGATGTGTGCTTTTAAAGAAGTGATTTTTCTTAAATTCAACACCACACGGTGAAAAATGCGCTATTAAAACTTAAAATAGTCAATTTTAATGTTTTGTCGGGCTCACAAAATTGGAGAAAGTAAAATAATTTCTTGGAAAAATTATTCTAGTTCCTTGGAAAAAATTATTACAGTTTCTTGGAAAAAATGGCTCTAGTTTCTTGGAAAAAATGGCTCTAGTTTCTTGGAAATATTATAGTTTATTGGAAAAATGACTACAGTTCGTTGGCAAATTAATATAATTTCTTGGAAAAATTACTATAAATTCTTAGAAAAGTTACACAGTTTGAAAAATAAGTCCAATTTTACTATAGCTTTAGTAAGTCTGCCAAGAAACTATTGCAATTTTTAGTAGAGCTTTTTTATCTCCATGAAAAATCTTTTCATTTCGCACCGTAGCGTTTAATAAACTTTGCGTCCTGCTGAGGATCGACGCGGTGATGGAAAGTAGGTCGCGTAGCGTCGTCTTAAGATCAAAGCTTTTCAAAACATAATATCCGTAAAGTCTTAAAAAGCATCAGCTCGAACCGAATAAGTTTGCATGGAGCTCGGCGGCAAAAATTCTTTAAGCCGCTTTGCGCGCGTCCCTTTTCGAATAATATACTCTCCATTCCAGGGCGTCGAAGAAAGAAAAGATGGAGGAAAGGAAAGCCTAGGAAAGCGAAGGAAGTATATACAATTTTATTTCTTCCTTCTAGAAATCTCACACGGCCTCCTGTAATTAGTCGCGAGTCAGTCTTTGACCTGTCAGGTCGACTTCAAAAGAACTTAATTAATCAATTTACCTACCAGGATTATCAACATTATTATTGTATGTACCTGACTTTGTGCGCCGATGAACTTAATTTTGAATTAACTTTAGCTCCCCCCGGCGAATTTAATTATGCATTTAATTTTGCAGCCGCCCTCGACTTTTTATTCACCTTTGCCTCAGAATCCGAATTAAATCCAGAATTCAGTGTAGACGAAACTTTTGCTAAACATTTTAATCTCGTCGTATATTTATATCGAATTTTCAAAATTTATTCGATCATAAATAAATAATAGGTAAATAATTTTGCATTAAATATAATCATGATGATCATACAATCGGTGCCTATAATATTTTCCTACCTCTTTCGAAAATGAAAACGTTGCAACCACTGCATAATAACGAACGTAAAATTAAAAAGAAATAAAGAAAAATCAAAAACTTTTATGGATAGAATTTCCACCTTTGAAAACGTTCCAAAAGATGTTATAATCAACGAGTGAAATAATTTCTTTTAAAACCTGTCATAAATTTATAGTAACGTTGCAACATTGATCAGCGGGTTCAGAGAAAAATAAATTTCTGAAAATACTATTGGCACTTATTAGAAATGACTTAGAATAGCAAAGTAAAAAGTTTACTAAATAACGTATTTAAAAAAATCTCAACGTTATAATGATTCTGAAAAGTTTCTAAAATGTAATAAAAACTCACCAAGTAACGTTTCTTGGATTCTGGAGCCTTGGTACAAAAACGTTTCACTTCGACCTAGAAAGTCATTTCTGACTCCTTTTCTCGTTCCTTAATCTTTTTCTTTGCTTTTTCAACGTTATCAGTACTTTTACACTATTTCTTGTATCTACTACTTTGCCGTTCCTGAAAACGTTCTAAAAGAATTTATTTAAAAATTCATTAATTGACAATTTTGCGCGGGAGTTTCAAATAACCAAAAAAATTTATCAAAGTTCAAAGCTGTGAGCAAAGCCTTCATTTTATATTTAAGAACAAACAAGTACATTTCAAGCTGCTTGTATTTCTTCTTTCCTCAGAATCTTTTATTTAAGCAGTCACATGTTGTCATCGCGAAACTCGGGACTTTAAAAAGTGGCAAATAATAAAGAATTTTAAATGGAGCAACCAACATTTACTTTGCCCCTCTTAACTTGTTATTTATTCCCGCGAACTCTAGGAATCTTAAAAAGCGTCTAAAGCATTTCGCGGAGAAGAAGCGCATCGCTGTTGCATATTCAGTCGGGTTTTCCGCGTCTCGCTGCGTCGAGCTCCATTAATAAGCCGCGAGCCCCCGAAGAAAAACTGGCGCTCCTGAGAAACGAGAAAAAAAAATGAGAGAGAACTCGGAAGCAGGACGGTCGAAGATGTCGTCCATCTCGGCTAATTGCAGCATCGGGATTCGCCCGCTCCCCAGGACATCAAGACGTTTTTATCTCCGGGCCTTGATTATCCATTCGCGGGGAGGAGCAAAAACGAGGCGCTTTTCGCGTCCGTGTATGTCGGCCGGCTTAGCTCGTTTCAGAGTCGAAGCCCGGATAAAAGTTCCGACGGAAAAAAGCTC
>JAXIUT010001635.1:3722-21291 GCA_035586675.1 Eurytoma californica | reverse complement strand
CACAAAAATCATGTAAAAGACGTGGCTTTACGTGTATATAATCAAGAATTAAATATAGAAGGTCTCCTTATATTCATGTAAATCCACGTGTTGAGATGAATAGATAAGAAGAATTTTTATGATAATTCACGTATTTCCATATGTATCCACGTACTTAAGTGAATGTCAGGAGAATTTTCGCGTAAATTTATACTGAGAAAAAAGTTGAGTAAAATTTTATAGTAACCAAGGGATATACTCGATTTAAACAGAACATATTACTATAAAGCAGTAATTTTATGCTACTATAAAAATAGCAATATTTACTACAATTGTAGTAAATTATTCTAAAACATTTTTCTCAATGCACATATTTCCACGTATTTATGTAGGGGAGAGCGGAACATAGTAGGTCACGCATACGATTTTTTAGAGGCATATTGTGGGCCACCTGTTCATCCAAATTTAATCCGCAACCCCCAAACTTGAGGGTATCGCACCAATTATATGTTAAGTTTAGGGGTTGCAGGTCAAATTTGGATGAACAGGTGACCCGCAATACTGCTCTAAAAAATTGCGTTCGCGGCCCACTATGCCCGCTCTCCCCTAAATATAAGGAGCATTTCTTTACTTGCTTACACGTATTTTACATAATCTTCTCGCTAACGGACCCATAAAAAAAGCGAAACAACGAACAAAAAATTGAACGGAACCACCTATATGTTTTTTTGCAGATCGAGCAAAACTGGCGCCGTTCAAGCTCCGCTTCTCGAAGATGTCGAAGTCGCGCAGCGACAGCGAGGGCGGCGGCAGCGGCAGCAGCAGCCTGGAGGAGGCGCATCCGTCGTCCGCGGAGCAGCGGGCGATCGTCGAGCTCGGCAGCAGCGAGAGCTTCGCCAGCGGCGAGTGCACCCAGACGACCGCCGACGCCAGCAGCGTCGTCAGCGCCAACACCGACTCAACGATGCCGGCCTCCTCGCCCCCGCCCTCCTACAATCGCATCATCGAGGAGATACGCGATCTCAGAGTGGGTCTCGCCCTCGTTTTCTTTCGCTTTGAAAAAACGATTACCGTCTACGTTTGCCTCGCGCTTGACTTAACGACCCTGCGTCTGTTCGGTGCTCGAGATTTGTACCGCTGTACAGGGGCACTATAGATGTATCGAGGGAAAGGAGACGTTTTGATTGAAATTTTTTTGTTCGGAAGGAGGAGAAATAGCGGGGCTCTTAAATTACTTTTTAAAATGGAAATTCAAGAAAAGAAATGTTTGAATAAAAAGATACTTGATGGTGTTTGATAGAGATCAAATATTAAGATTGTATTATAATAATATTTGATATCAAATATTCTTTAGTGATACGCATTTTTTTTTTATTTGTAAATTTTAATTAGTTGACTGCACAATCTGTAACACCAAAATTAACAATTACTGGACCATCAAAAGACTAAAACTATAAACATAGAAAAAGAAATATTCAGCATTCAAGAATCGCTGGTGGATACTCTTAATTGTGTTTTGTTATATTCCAAAATTATGATTAATTTAATAAAATAAACGTAGTAGGGGAGAGTAGGGTCAAGTGGGGCAGGAAATGCAATGGATCAGCAGCAGATTTAAACTCAAGTGTGCACTCTTACTTTTTTATATTGCAAAAATATCAGTAATTTAATTAAAAAACGTAGTGGGGAAAATTAGGGTAAAGTGTGGCAGCTAATGTAATGTAATACTCTTCCCTACTTAGTACACAATCGTTTAAGCAAAAGTGATACCTTGCAATATCAGATTTTTTAATTACAAGCACAAAAGTTATGTTTAGAATTGAACGTATTTCCAACTGTACATTTTGTATACTAAAAATGTAAACTAAAATCGAAAAATTGTTATGTAGATGAACAAGAAACAAAAAGGAACGGCGTCGGACGACGAGGAGACGGAGACGGAGAGCGAGCAGGCGGCGCCTCCGCCGAAGAAGGCGCCCATTCTGTACAAGTCGAGCAAGGACTTCTACAGGGCCATGGCGAAGCAGTGGGGTATTACCTGCAAGATGAGCGACAACTGCAGATGCCTCGATTGCCAGGTAAATCCCGAGGCTCCTCTCTTATCGAGTCGTTCCACGGTTGGCTGGTATTTGTACTTTTACGACGCCACTTTTACTCGCGCGAATAAGTAATAAGCCCGGGCTCGAGTTTCGCAAGATCGTAAGATTCGAAGTTTCAAAAGTCTTTACATGCTTTGTACTTTGAACTTTTGTTAAGTCGGTAAAAAACTTTTATACGTCTCTATGTAACGTTATTTGCTTTTTTTTAGATGTTACGAGGGTCGTGTTGGAGGCGAAAATTAACTCGAGTTAAAAATATTAATTAGTTGGCTTTTTACACGATGGATGTAATTTCTTTTACTTTGAAAGCACACTAAAACTGTTTCAAGAGTCTTGAAGGTTTCAAGCAGTCATTTAAGAAATGCTTAAAAGACTTTAACTTATTACATGACTTAGACGAGAGTTTCTTAAACGAACTTTTAAATTCATTTAACATCAGATGAAGTTGTAAAAAGTAATCGATTTTAAAAAGGTTTGGATTCTTTTTATTAAATAGTTTTACGAATATCAAGAGTATTCAAATATTAAAAAACAATCGATAAAAACTTTTTGAGAAGTGGTGTTCGCGATAAAACGAATAAACGGCAAGAATAAAGTAAAACCAGTATTTTAGATAGAAAGTGAACTGTATTTTTATAAATAAATGATTTACAGAGCCGTTACTTCGACTGCGGCTATGAGAAGTACCAGGACTACGACAAGTACCACGAGCAGTCGGACGGTGGTCTGAGCGCAAGCACACCGATGTTCGTCTCCGAGGTGATGCACGGCTCGGCCTGTCTACTCCTTTAAAGCGGGACGCCCGGCGTATTCGCATATCCTCTTTCCTCGCGCGGCTCGGCCGTAGCACTCCCGTTCCATCGCCCGAGGAGGGATGGATCTACTTTTGTCGCGGACCATGAGAGCGACGCACTCGCGGTGGAGCCCCGACGAATTTTGTTCGTTCGTCTATAACACGGACCCGGTCGTGATGGGCGGAACCAGTTGTCCATGTTGTCGATCCTCGGCCCACCCCGCCAACGCATACTGAACCGCCGCTACGTCGACATACCCCTAAATCGTTATATTAACCTGTGCGAGGCTCGATCTCGAAAAATTGAGATAGTAGGAAGGGACGATATTTCTCCGATCAAAAGCGATATTCTTTGATAATTTTTAGTATGATGCATTTAAAGATCTGCGAAAATGAAGTTGGAAACGGATACGCATGTAAATGAAACCTAAGATTCGAATTTAAAACCTTACATCCGAATTCTAAACCTTAGGTTCGAATTCTAAACCTTAGGTCCAAATTCTTAACCTTAGGTCCGAATTCTGAACCTTAGGTCCTAATTATAAATATTTGATCCTAATTCTGAGCCTTAGATCCGAATCCGAATTCTAAACCTTAGATCAGAATCCGAATTCTAAACTTTAGGGTTAAATTCTAAACCTTAGGTCAGAATTTTGAAACTTAGGTCCGAATTCTAAGCGTTAGATGTCGAAAAAATAAACTGTGTAAGAGGTTCTCGCTTAACCTCGAGGTTTTTTTTGTATGGAGAATGTAAAAAAAGCTTCGAGATTTTGTTGGCATCGAGAGATTCTCAAAACAAAATTAAAACTCGCAATATGTATCGAAAAATCATATCCAAATACATAAAGAATCTCAAGAAAAGATTTTGTTTATGACGAGACAAAATGAGGAAATCTCGAAGCTTTCGTTGCCCCGCACAGGTTTAACAGCCAGGTTATGGTATATTCTGGTAGATGCGACGTTCCTAAAAATGTATCCGGAAACTGCCCACAACTTACCTACTCGAGTTAACCCCCTTATATTAATTAATTTCGTGCGTTCGCGGGGGCGGCGACATCGAGGGATCGCAAATTGTACGCTATTTGTGTAAAACGTGCTATGTGTGTCTGAACGTCTGTAAAGCGCCAGTGCCTGCTTAATTGGTAATATGTCCCTTTTTCACGGCACAGTAATACCTTAGGTGATCATAGTCGCCCTCCCGACGTTGAAACGGACAGGATGAGACGGTGAAAATTATTTTTTAACTATTTTCAGAGAACAAGAAGGGAGGAGAAATGAAAATAAAGGGGAGTGCGATGGTAACTTTGGTTTTCCTTTGGTTATTCGCGCGTCGCTTTGCGTTTCTTCGTTTTTATTGAAAATTAAAATTCCGATAAGTCTGCACCCATAAGGCTGATTTAATAAAAAGATTGTTGTGGGATGCGAGGTGGTTGAAGAAGATAAACATTGTTCGAAATAAGGCGACTGTATATTACAGAAATTAATGTTTATTAAATTAACACACAAAATTAACATGAGAATAAATACTCAAATGTGTAAAACTAGACACAAATTGGATAGTTATTCAAAATGAAAAATTTATATCAGTAAGACAAAATTTGCATTCTTTACATATTGTTTTTAACATTAAAATATTTACTTGATCGATTAATTGATCGATTAATTGTTTTCACTTAGTTTTGTGTGCAATTTTAATACACATGAATTTACAGTGCGGATTTTGCACTCTATTGAGCAAACGCATAATCGTTTGTGACTTCTTAGCGAAAGGTCGGTCTGAAGCTCAAATACGTCGGTGAAGGAGACGCGAATTATTTATGAACTTGTAGAGACTTAACTTAGCGAATGTATTCAAGCACGTATCGTTAAAAAAAATTTCACGAAATAGACGCTGAAAAAAAGAACCTAAAAAGAGACCAGTACTTAGGGAAACACTATAAAGCAGGTGTGCGTTTCTCACTAATTACGGCGTATCTAATCTCATTGTGAATATACGTTGGAGGAAAAAAAGTGTCGCGTCTATTTCCTAATAGTCAATGTAACACTTACGCAATTGACTTTTATAGGATGAAAACAAATTTAACCTATTTTAACGAGTAGAGCCAATTTAATGGAGAAAAATAAGCAAAAAAAAAATAAGTAAACAAAAAAAAATTCCACTTTTTAAATTAAATTAAAGAAAATTACACCGCGAAATCTTGGAATCTCGCGCTTGAAACAAATGAAAGTAAATCATTGACGAGTGTAAAAGTCGCGTATTTGTCTTTGCAAAACAAGAGAATCGCGTTACTTTAATGATTGTACTATGTACTTGTAACAGCGCACACTTAAGTTTAATTAATATCGCAAAGAATAAAAAAAAAATAACTGTAACTTCTAAGAAACTCTTAGGTGGTAATCTTAAGGCGCCTGATTTTTTACAATGAGAAACCAAATATGCTGTACGGAAAAAGGACACTTTTCTTTGTCATTTCGAACTTTTATTCGTTAACTCCCTGGTTAAGATTCCAGACTTTAAACGTATATTATTCGTGGCACTAATGTATCGTTGTATATACCTTAGAAGTGGAAAAAAGAAATCAATGTTTTGATAGTAGCCAAACTTACGGATTCATTCCTTTTATACTTATAATCGAAAAGATAAAAATATTCTGAAAAAAGAAAACGGGTTAAATATGAGACGTTCATTTATTGAGAATCTCTTTTCGCTGTTATCATCCCGACGTGCACTGAAAGGCATTTACAGATTTTTATAAGGATTTTTTATCGTCAAAAATAAAAAAAGAACAATCCAATCAAAAAAAGCGTTCGACTTGCATTTAATTTTTTTTTTCTGAGATCTCAGGAGGTACTACATCCAATATACTCTCGCTAATGAGATACTACTTACCACAAAACCGCAGCGGAAGAAAAAAAAATCAGAACAAAATTCTCCGCGAGTGTCGGGGAAGTAATCATATTCTAATAGAGAAGAAAACATAAATAGTGTGTACCTGCCGAAATGTAAACTCGAAGCTATAATCTCACTCTCGACTTTTGAAGGGAGAAATATATAAAGTTAGCGATTAATCTTCGGGTGATGGGGGAGTAAAAGCTGGTGAATCCGATGGTGGTGATAGAGTCAAGAGTGCATCCAGCTGTTTTTTGTACTGATAATCTAATTACCCGGCCAACACTTTTTACGAGCCGATATTGTATTCCGTAAGATTAATAATTGCGATGATCATACGACAGTTGACTATACCACAATAGTGAGATGATGTAATAATGATATAAAACTTAGTGAAATAACTCTTCTGATCTTCTTGAGGAAAAACTTGACAAACTTTTTATGACGCTGATCAATATCTTTTATGAAGCATACTTTATTGTTCTTTGAAATTATGTTACCAACTAAAATTAAATTATATCTTTTTACATAGTCAATTATCACACTTCATACCAAATGTTTACCGTAACTATCGAAACTCGATCGCATTTCCCTGATAGAAATTTGACCATAAATCAGTCAGAACTGGTTAATTTGGAAAGAAGTTAACCTTAAATTGGCCAATTTATGGTTAATTTTCTACCAGGAGAGAACAATTACACAAATGAAGGTACTAATTTTAACATGTTAGTGTGGAAAATCTTGGCGCACACATGCGTACCATAAACTATACATTGCAGTAAATTTTCAATGTTAATTTTTTGGTAGCTATTTTCTTTAATTATATCACTGTAAGCTTCAAATATTTCCAACTTTAATCACGGGCATTTATTATTGTAAAGATTAATAAAGTTTGCATTGTCAAGCATATTTCCCAACGTGTTAGAAGCACTTGCTGATAAAATTCTCCGTAAAGTACAACTCGTGAAAGGCAAGTGATGTCTATAAGCTACATGTCCAAAAAGTATAAAAAAACTAACCAAAAATAAATAAAAAAAAAAAAAAAGAACGAAGAAACATTTCAAAGGAAGCCTCAAGACAAAAAGCGAATATAATTTCTCACATACAAAAAAACTAAGAAAAAAGAAAACTACTTTGTGCTAAGAATGAGAGTGTATTTGTTTAGAATATCCTAAACACGCCAACACAAAATGACTGTCTAGTATGTAAGGGTAACCTGTGAAATCTATCTGTGCTCTAACGTCTAGGAACAAAAAACGAAGTCGTAGAAAACCGAGACAGAAACAAACAAAAAAGTCCGTAGTGTCAGAAAAAAACAGTTCATCCGAAACAAACAAAAAAATAAATGGGAAAACGATATTTTTTGAACTCTTCGAAGGCGCGTCCGCGCGATTTGCAAACTTTTTATCGACTAAGAAGCTGAAAAAATGAGAAGAACCGGCGGTACGCTCGCGATATTTTTTTCCCGAACTTTTCGAAGACGAGAGAGATGCTCAGTCAAACGCGTGTGCAGCGCTCGAGTGGATTGTCAAGCGGAGCGAGGTGTGCGCAGCGTGTTACATTCAGCGAATTGCTGCTGTGTGGATTGCGTGTTTGAATAGATGTCGAGGTGACGTTTATTGTACTACGATGGAAATTTGTTGCAAAGCACTTGTATTTTAAACAAACAGCACCGAATAAACAGGGCCTAATTACGAGAAAACCGATGGATTTTATTTTTATAGATACTTCATCCTGCTGCGCCTGATATGAATGCTACCCTCCGTGCACCGGGGCACGGCGCAACGCTTTGCGACATTTGGGTCACGCGAACATGTCTAATTACTGCGTACTAACTTGTTTTATTTTTGGAAAATTATACGTAATTAAAATATTGGATGTATGTACTAAGAGTAATTTCAAGAAAAACAAACTTATAAAATTAAATTGATGGAAATTTAAGGAGAGAAATTTACAATACTTCAAAAATTTACAATTTTTTAATTATCATTATAAAAATTGGTTTACATATTTGTAATGATAAAAGAAGTTAACGACTAAATTTTCAAGTTATTATATTTGTTATTTTAAAAATTAGAAGCAATTTTGAATCTTTTTTAATGATTGAACATATAGATTTTCAAAATATCTCATGTGCATACAGTTTCGACCAATAGACTTTAGATTAACTGTATTCTGTTTTAATTTTTGCGTAGAATAAAAGTTGGTACTATTTTTTAATTTCATATTATACTTTTACAAAAAAAAATCAAAATTGAAGATTTGCGAAACTCTCCACTTAAGAAACTTTAGTCACTAAAAATGATAGTTCGGAAATAGACTACAGATTATGCAACTGTACACTATAAAGAAATTAATTAAAAATTCAATTAAAATGAAATAATTTGAAATGATTAAAAAGGAGCTCATAAAAAAATAAAAGTTCATTTTCCCTATTTGCTCGGTATATAAGTGAAAGGAGTGAGGCTACAAGAAAGGCCGGATTAACGACTCATAAAGCCCTCAATCGCGAGCAATCGCCTCGGCGACAATAAATTGCAATTCGCGCGGCGACTTTCCGCGAATCGGAGCGTGCAGGGGCGCGACCGCCAGCCGCACGTGACCCTCGCGGCGCACGTGCACGTGCTCCAGGAGTGCGAACAGCGCGAACCACTCGACCGTCTTCGTACACGGGTAAGTATAGCTATATGTACCCCTCGCGCTCTTCACCTTCGGTTCGGGAAGAGCCGCGCGCTTTTGAAATTGGGGAACGAATCGTAGTTCCTTGCCTCTTTTTCAGCGCGAGATGCGGTGCGAATTAATTAAATTAGATTTTTTTTTTGGAGAATCTCGCTAATGCGGTATGAATTTACCGCAGGGACGAATGAGACCTTTCTTTTGATTCGCGTGCAATAAGGAGGGGATTAATTTTTAGGTGAAAATTACTGTAAGTTGTCAAATGTGAAAGATAAGAAAACCATTCGTCAGGAGTGATTTTTTTGCTATTTCAACTCTTAGATTATCAGAGTGAATAGTAATCTTGGTAGCAAGTGATCTGTTTATTCAAAATTATTCATGATACAGTGTTCCAAGAGTAAAATTAGTGTAGGCTCTCAAAATATGAAAGAATAAAAAACTATTCGATTCGAGCGACAACTGAACAAATCAAGCTTAGGTTGGAGTGATTTTTTCTAATTCATCCCTATTCCACGTTATCAGAGTGATTATTAATCAAAAGATTTTTGATCATAAGATTACTAATCACTCTGATAACCATATAGAGTTGTAAAAGCTATAAATTTTAACCAAATTGTGAATAATTAAATAGTGAATAATTAAATAGGTAGTAATAGTAGGTAACATTAGTATTTGGTAGTAATAATAAAACAAGTCATTGATCAATACCAAGAATACTCTGCACTTGCACAAATACGAGAGTAATTTTTATAAAAAGTAATTCTCTTCAGAAAGAATTGAATTTATTCTGATCCTGCTTGTAAGTTTCTTTGATTTATTATATTGGTAATTGTTGCACTATATTAATGTTAAAATTCTTAACAATGAATTTGACATTTACTGCACAGTCCAAAAGTGATTTGTGCTATTTACAAAATGTATTATCAGTACAATTAAAGTTTAATTAATTCAAGTAATATTTTCATTTTAACAAAGAGAAATCACAATTAAATAATTATGTAATTTCTTTTTAGTTTTCTTAATTTTTTTTTTAGTTAAAAAACAAAAGTTTATCTTCTGAAAAGTTTATTATAAAATGTTAACATCACTTGGAACTTCTCGTAATGTGGAAGAGTGAAAAATCACTCGATTCGAGTAAAAACTGAGTCAATCCAACTTTGAGTGGCTGAATATTTTCTGAAAAAGATTGATTTTTCACTCGAATGGAGTGGCTGTTTGTATTTTTCACTCTTATGCATTATGAAACAATGAAAGGCCAGAGTAAGTGCAAATGAGGTAAGTCAAAGTTCTTTAATTATTATACTGGACATAAACACAGTCTAGAAACTGTCCCAGCAGTTTAAATTCCCAAGAAAAACACCGTAACTCTATAAATTCCTTAGCCCAGCGAAAAATCCCGCACCAGCCCCAAACAAACTAACCAGTATAAACACCGTCTGAAAAATTCGAGTCAGCCTAAAATCCCGCGCAGCTACGTCAAGAGCTCCCTCCCCCTCCCCTCCGTATATCCCCCTCCTCCTCCCTCCCACGGCAGGCCCTGAGCTCTTATCTGCGGTGGCGGCTCGCGGGGGCCGTGCGTCGCTCGCTGCCGACACACGTGCCCGGGCCGTCGCCGACGTCGCGCCGACATGGGCACCTCCTCCAGCAAGCTAAAGTCCCGGCGCAGCCAGAGTGAGTATAGTGTTAACCCACGCCATGCGCGA
The DNA here is from genome assembly GCA_035586675.1 of Eurytoma californica. Lineage (NCBI taxonomy): Eukaryota > Metazoa > Arthropoda > Insecta > Hymenoptera > Eurytomidae > Eurytoma > Eurytoma californica. The sequence goes on along the minus strand of JAXIUT010001635.1, from coordinate 11,151 downwards.
TCAGCTGATTTCTCGCGAGGTTAGGCGCGGCCGGAGGAGCGCGCCCCATCGATCCGCAGGGGGGGCGCAGCCCGGATAAGAGATCGAGTGATAAGGAGTGCGAGTGATTGATTGATGGGTGCGACGTGATCGACGAGAACGTCGGGGACGACGGGATGGTCTCGCGGTGTTTAGGTAATCTTTTTTGTAGACCACCTTGCCCCAGCCTTCGACAGGTATGATTGATTGTCTTTTTTTTTTTTTAAACTTGTGGATTCGATCCGGGTCATTTGTTATGGTGCGTGTTTTTTATTTTTTATTAGACGTTTCTTGATTGTGATTATTTGGAAAGTGGAATTTAATTGAAGAATAAAAGAAAAAACTTTTGCATAAGTTTAAGAACATTGCAGAATTACGAGAAATAATTTATTAAGATTGTAATAAAGAGTAAATGAAGTAAATAAAGTAAATAAAGAATAGTTAAAGTTAGGAAAAAGTTTTATATATTAGGTATATGAATAAAATATTCTTTTAATTACAAATTTATATGGCTATGTGATTTTGCTGATTGAAGTCTTAGTGAATTTAATTTCTATTAATTACAAGATATACAAAACAATAAATGTCAGGGGCAACCGTTTGTTATGGCATCAAATGAATAACTAATCGTATTAAATTGACTGTAAGTAACACAATTAAAATCACATCAAATAAATAAAGTTTAACTTTTCACAGTAAAATAAATCTTAGATTAAAAATTGTTCAATAAGAAAATTAATTTCGATAAATTTTATGCAGTGGATGATCCCAAATGCAGCGGATTTTTAAAATAAATTCTCGTACCTTTAAAAAACAGTTAATAAAAATATTTTTTTAAATAAATTGTAAATATTAAAATTACTCCTTAATTTAAATAAAAACATTCTTTCAACGAATTTCCTGCATTGGGAAATTCCAAATATAATACACTTTAAAAATAAACTCTCGCGACACAAAAGTTGGTGCATTTGATTGCAAGAATTTCTCGGCGTATTTACTTCATTTCACATTCCGCATAACGATTGCACAAAAAATTACACGAGACGGCTTCGAGACGGCATAAAATATTCGGTAAAAGTAAGATTTTTCTTTAACATTAGCATACGAATAAGCGAATCGATATGTCAGAGCAAATACGGGAGCGTACCGATTCTTCCGAGAAACGTTTATCCCGATAGCGCCGTTACGCCGGCGAGCCGCCGCAATTTCGCGGCTTTTATCGCGGTGAATTCTTATGCATCTCGAATATAATTCGAGGCTGGAGGGGGGCAGGCCAGCGGGAGTCGCGCTTGAAATTCTAATCGCGCCGCTCAAAAGTGTCTGCTTTGCATTGCGACGGCGCATCCGATATCCCGCGAATCCTCTCCCGAGAGCCTTCCTTTCGAGACATGGAAAACGAACGAAGTCGCGTACCCGACTCGCTTTCTCTTCGACTTAACGTTTCTTACCTTTTTGAATTTGAAGGGATTCTCTTAGTTCTGCGTTAGGTTCAATTTTCAATTTTAAGAAACTTTCTTTTCTATTTAAAGCGCGAAAGAAATATTTTGTAATACGAGAAGTTAAATTAAGTATTAGTTAAATAAAAATAAATAATAATTATTAAATTTATTATTACACGCTTCATTTAAATTAGTAAAAGATGTCTAGTAATAAATGAAAGTTACTAAAATTTGATCCATTTGAGAAGACAAATGAAAAATTCCATTAGATATTCCATATTAAAAATATTTAACACCTATTTTTTGTTTTTTCAATTCAATTTTTATTTACAAAGACATCACAAGTGTTATTAGCAATACCTTAGGTACTATGATAAAACCAAATAGGTATTATCGTTTACCGTGTAAATGAAAATTATTATTTGATGATTAAAATTAAATTTTGTTGTAACTTTTCAATAATTTCAATTAAATAAGTTGCCATTATTATTAGTAATTAAAATATTATTAGCAATACCTAAGGTATTATCATCTACCCAGTAAAAATCTCGCTGTAATAAGTCTTAAGTTTGAACTAAAATATTTAATTGCAAAGATGACAATATATATTTTGATTAAAATATTGAAAAATAATCGACACGTATTTTTTCTTTTTCCTATTCAATATTTATTGACGAAGACATCACACTTTGAAATTACGTGTAACGATCACATGCTGCTATACTACACGGGCAATTTAAATCTGCAACATCTTCGTCAATAAACATGAAATTTTAAAAAGAAGTAAAGACAAATAAAGAAATGTTCATTTTTTTCCTAATTAAATGGTTACTAATAAAAATAAACTGAAAAGTAACATTTCAAGGCGTCACTAAAGCAATTTAAAAAAGGCACGACTAAAATTTATTATAGTTCTTATCGAGGAACTGCGCGCTTCCACGAACGTGCAATTATTTACCCAAAGCATAGCGTACCATTTGATCACCTCGCGGTGCTTCTCTTATCGCTCGGCCTTTTTCCTCCGAGCGCGGGATCTCTATAGCGACGAAAAAGTCTGCGTGTACTCTCGTAATTCAGGTGTCATCGACTCTCGTTCCGGGCGCAGACGTCGCGGCGAACTTTTCGCGCGCGCGACAGCTGGGCAAAGTTCGTCAGGACTCGGGAGTGCGAGGAGGGATAGAAGAAAAAAAGGCGACAGAGAGCGACGCCGCGGACCCGCGCGCGCGTGAAATAAATCGATGCGCTGGGTACGAGCCTCATGGAGATAGCGCGTCTGTGTGCGCAGCCCGATAGCGGAGCAACGGCTTATCGCGGAGGTGGCTAGGTACACGCGCTGGCTTCCTTTTTTTTCAAAGCGCGCTGACGAAGTTGCACCCACGCTTTTCGCGACATTCGGCCTCCGCTTTTTCGCTCGGCTTGAAACTCCTGCATACGGAGTATGCTTTTTAAAGTTTGAGTTTAATTCGCTTTGAAAATATATTTAAAGTTAAAGTTTTTATTGGGTCGTATTTCAATGAATACTGTTGATATAGTGAATTAAAATTTCACTGTAATGCTTTAATAATTTCAATAAAATAATTTGTCATAATAAAGTCATATCTAAGATTTTTTGCAGTTCCTTAGGTATTATGATAAAACCTAAGGTCGTAATTGCAATATCGTAGGTGCTGTGATCTAAGATTATATTCGCTTTAGCTTAGACACTATGATAAAACCTAAGGTACTATTCGCAATGCATTAAATATTAAGATAAATCCTAAGGTATTATTCGCAATACCTTAGGTAGTACAACAAAACTTTTGGTATTATCGCCTGCAGTGTACACATTTGTTTTTTTAAGGAATTAATTTTAAACTAAAAAATTAAACAGCAAAGATCGCTATATTTTGATGCTTCAAACACAAAAAATATTTTAATAATTTAACATTACTTTTGTTAGTTCTTTTAAAATATCCATTTACACATACAATTTATATAAAAAAAAAAAAAACAAGAATAAAACTGTTGATCAAGTTTAACTACGGTTTATCGCGAATCAACATCAATAGTGCAATTTATGTACAATACAAATTGGAATGAACGGGTATCGATAAAAAAGTAGTAAAGATTATTGAAGCACTCGTGATACTCCAGTTTCATAAACGGCATTGCTCGATTAGGCCTCGCATTGCACAAAGGCGTCGCGTGCAAATTGTTCGCGAGCGGCGCGCGTTTCTTGCAACGTGCACAGTATTCCATTGAATTCGATTTCTGCGAGCGTTGCGTAGGCGCCGTACATCGCCGCCGCTTTTTTTCATTCCAAGAAGCACGCCCTCTCTTTCCTTCTGCTCTCCGCTCTTGTTTTTTTCGCGTTCGAGGAGTGCTCTTTCCAGCCTATTGCATTTACTGCGCTGCGCTCTTTTATTATGCATGCCACTGAGAGCTGTGTTTACTTCTGGGTTCTTTTTTCTGGATGTTGGCTTTGGCAGAGCACAAATACACGAAAAAAGAATATAATTGATATTTTCTTCATTCGGGTTATTTATGATTTTGCTTGGAATAGTGACAAATTTTTATTTAAATTCGTTTGAGTTTAAATGATAACATCAAACAGGGATGCAATAATTGTTCAAATGTTTTAATATCCCGATACCGATGCGAGCCTTAGGTTATAATTTAGGAATGGCGTATAAAAGCATTTGGTTACAAATTGCGAATAGTGTGACTGCAGCCTTATGTCTAATTAGGAATGGGGTATGAGAGCCTTAGGTTCTATATTAGGAATGGTGTATGCGAGATAGCCTTAAGTTATTAATTAGGAATGCCGGATGAGACTTAGTTTCTAAATTCTGATTGGTGTATGAAAGGTACCTTAGGTTATAAATTACGAATGATCTATGAGAGCCTAAGGTTATAAATTAGGTATTTGGATATATTAATGTTTGGAGGATATTCGCTAGATCGTGAAGGCCACTTGGAAAACAATATTTAAAAAAGAATCCATCGGTCGCGTTAAAAATTTCTCATGAAAATGTATACAATGCGCAGGTATAGCATGGAGCTTCCGTTTCCCTTCGGCGACGGGCTTGCACCAGGCGCTGGGCACCAGCCGCCGGCGCAAGAAGCGCGAGAGCGTCGTGGTCGTCGCTCCGACGAGCTCCATCTCCTGCCGGGATCTGAGCCAAGCGCGCGAGGAGCCGGCGACGGGAGCTGCACTCGGCGATGACTCCTCCTACCTACCCTCTCGTAGCGACTCCACCGTCACGCTCAGGTAAGCTTTCATACTTCCATCTCGAGTTCGCGCGAGCGCGCACCAAAATCCCTGTAAAATTAATACGGTGAAGCGGACTTGCTAAATGGGTTTAGCAGTGGAGTTAAATTAAGTTGGTATTTGTTTATAAATTATTTACTCATTTACAAAAAAAAATCTTCGGAATTCGTAATTTTCATTAGTATTTTTTATTTGTTTGGAAATACTCACTAAAAAGTGCAAGAAAATGATAATAAAATAAAATAATAGAACATTTCACAGGGTTTAAACAACTAACAGCATCACATTTCATGGATTCCCTTCATAAACAAAAAACAGCTTTTTCTTCGGGAAAAAGCTCCTAATGTACTTTTCTTCGCAACAAAACTTCTCAAAGTGCTCTTATCTCGTGGCAAATTTGAATTATATTAGTTTTCGTTGCAAAAAATGTTACTTCTGAAGTATGCTATTTCATCTTTAAGAAAATTGAGATGTGTTTTTCTTTGTTAGACAAAATAGAATGTGCTTATTCTTCTTTAGGAAAACTGAATTATGCTTTTCTGTATTAGGAAAATTGAATTGTGCTTTTCTTCGTTAAGAAAATTGAATCGAGCTTCCCTTCGTTTCATAAAAAATGAAACGTGCTTTTCTTCATTTGAAAAATTCAAACGTACTATTTGCTTACGGTAAACACCGAGCAAACTCTTGAAGGCCGTCGCAGCAGCAGAAATCCCTAAAAATTGACTAAACATCGCGAGTCCGGGTAGGCGTGCAGTGGCGGACGGGTCGAAGTCGGCACTTGCAGTAAGTATGAGCGCCGCGGCGAACTTTAAAATCCGGCACGCGCGCGCTCCACCGCTGAGCCGCGCCTCTTGATCCCCCGTGCCGTCAAAAGCCGGGAGACCGCGCGTTTCGCGCGCCCGAGTGACTCCGCACCGGCGAAAGGGCCAATCCCCCGTGGCTTTGCTCCTCTCTCTCTCTATCTCTCTCTCCCCGCGAAGCAGCTCCTGAACTTGCATTCAAGCCTAATTACGCTACTCTCGAGGACTCGCTCGGAACTAACGTCTTTTGTTTTCCGTCGCTCGGGACTTTTAGGATGGCGCTGCCTGCACCGCGATGGTTATTGCAGTATCGCTGCGCCGACAAGCTATTCGCTGCTACGGGATTTAAAGTTTACATTTAAAAGCTATTTTTGTAGAGTTTTCAGGAACAGTTTGCAGAGAATTTGAAATTTCGCTGAACAGAATTTTAAGTTGATTAAGAGGGGATCGCTATTAAAAACAGACTACTATACTTTAATTACAATGCAGTAAATATTGGCATAGTTAAAGAAATAGAAAAAAATCAGAAGAATAATCTGTGTAATACCTTATACCAAATTTCGTTCATAATTTTTATTTTGTAGCTGTTATCGTCGCTCCTAACGAAGAAAAGCACATTTCAGTATTTTTCTCCGAAAACTATAGCAATTCAAATCTGTTACGAAGAAAGCACTTTTTGGAGTTTTGCCGTGAATAAAAGCGCTTTTCACATATTTTCCAACAAACGCGTATTCTCCGAAATACACGAATTCTTTGAAATGTGCTTTTCACGCGGAAAAACTCGCCAAGTGCTCTTTTTCCGGAAAACTTGCGAAATGAGCTTTTCTTTCCGGAGAACTCATGAATGGTGTTTTCTTTTCGGGCAGAAGAGGGGGTACTAAATGTGCTTTCCTTCACGTAGAAGTTGAAATGTGTTAATTTTCGATAACCAGAAAATTGAAAAGGCAGGAAAAATTGTCTAGATCCAGGTAGGATTTTGCCCGCTCCTTCCCGTGTGGAAATTAGATCGGGAAGTGTCCCGGAGAAACGGACCAGGATTTCCTACCTTTTGCTTATTACTTAATATTTCCCTGACTTTTTTTCCATAAGGTAGGTTTATAAGGGGCGGTCAACATCCTACCTGGATCCAGATTGTTTTCCTTATATCTACCATTTCGCTAATAGCTAACAAATCGCTAACTTTTATTACACGCGGGTTATTCACGTGCCTTATGAAAATAGTTACACTGAAAGAATTTTTCCGTAAAAATTACGATGAAGCTCACGGTAAAAATTACGGGAAAACCGTAAATTATACGAAGCTTTTCCTGTAAAAATTACGGAGTTTTTCCCGTGAAAATTATCGAGCTTTTCGTATCGTGCAAGCTCCGGATAAAATTTACAATGATTTTTCCCGTAAAAATTTCCAGGGTGGCAAACTGTCCCACGATTACGTTTTTTCCCGTAATTTTTACGGTGAGCTTCACCATAATGTTTACGGGAAAATTCTCTCAGTGTAGGGAAGCGTTAAGTAATAGGTAAAGAGGTAAAAAAAATATGGAATCGTGATCCGTTTTCCCGGGACAAATCCCTATCAATTTCTACATGAGCATCTCATACGAAAATATCCTATAGGATTTCCTATAGAGTTCCTATAGGAAGCCTACTGGAAATCCTATAGGAAACCTATAAATTCTATAGGAATCCTATAGGAATCCTGTAAGTTTTTCGCGCTAAAAATCTTACAGGATTTCTTCTTTCCCTCAAAAAATTCTGTAAGAAAACCTAGGAGATTACCGCGAAAAACTTATAGAACTACCTGTAAGATTCTTATAGGATTTCCTATAGGATGCCTATAGAATTGCCTATAGGATATTTATACCTATAGAATTGCCTATAGGATATTTATGCCTATAGAATTGTCTTTAGGATATTTATGCCTA
>JAXIUT010001625.1:0-36367 GCA_035586675.1 Eurytoma californica | reverse complement strand
TTTTCATTTTTAATAATAAATAAAATACTTATGCCGATAATGCAGATTCCTACAAGAGGGTTTCACATCCCCTTAATGGAATAGTTTTAATTCATTGATTATTGTATTTCACATATATTTATAAAGAGTACTTGTATCTTCAGCCAAAATACTTAGCGTAATTGAATTTATGATATTTTAATAATTACACAAGTGAAAAACCCCATGAATCAACTGAGAAAGGGGTTCAACGTTTTTTTTATACCAAAGGGTCTGGCCAATTTTCTGGCGAACTCAGACTGACCTCGCCGAGCGGAATTCCGCGCAGCCCTATCAATCCTCGCGGCGGCGATCGCGCGGTCACGAGTAACCGGCTCCCCGAAGAGGAATCGCCGAGGGCACGCGCGGCCGTTTGCCGGCGCGGAGCGCCAAAGCGCCGGGCTGACGAACGGCCGCGGCCCGGAGCCAAGCGGCGCGCGGGGGCGGGGGGAGGGGCCGCCGCTGCCACTGAGTCGGCGATTTTCCGCGTCCGGGCGCGCATCCGTCATTCCCCCTTTTAATGCGGGGCCGCAAATTGAGCCTTTCTCGGGACTCAATCGAGCGAGAAGCCGGGGCGGCGCGCGCCGCTGCGCCACTCGTCGCCCGCGAGAGGAGACGGAGAGCGCGCGCGCGCGCGCCACACCGTCGGCTCCGGTGCGCACGAGCGCGCGTTCTTTCCGTCGGACGCGTTTTTTTTTCGTCCCGGACGCTGCTTTTTTGCGTTTGCGATGGCGTGTACACGCTCGGTCGAATTTTTTTTATGCGTTGTTTGGGGATTTCACTTGAAGTTCAGATACGATATGGTTTTTGAGATTCAATTTTTAATAATAGAAGATCCTTTTTCATTTTCAGGGGAGTGGAGATTTTTTTGGTTATATTGAATAGGGACGGTTTTATGTTTCTTTTTTTGAAAATATACTGCAAATAAAATGTAGAGATTCTAAACAAGTTTATTTTTAAAAATGAAATAAAAAATAAATGTTTGCATTTATAAAATTTAAGAAAATCTTATCTTATTTAAGGCATTTAAAACAATCTTGTACAATCTAATAATACTTTTTCTCTTCAATAATACAATGATACATACAAACAAATGCTCTTTAAACTCTTTACTCGGTAAACTAATCTGATAAAAACTTTTTTGTTCCAGGTAAGTCGAGAAAGTCAATTCCAGGGCGGAGCGCATCAGCGTAAGTTTAAAATTCGCCGAAGCGCGCGCGTGGTGGTCCGGTGGGTGTTAGAAACTTCCGTTGCTCGATCGAGCGGCGAAACTTGGCCGCGCGTCGATCGACTGTTGGCATCGCCACATTCATAATAAGCGGGCGGGCGCGCGCGTAAATAAATCAGTCAAGGGAGATTCGCGGAGCAAAGTCCCCCGGGGAGGAATCGCGGACGCGCGCCCGTGTCTTTCTTGCGGGCAATCGATGGACGGCCGGGATCCAGACGCGACGTGCCCGCAATGCCGATGTCTTCCCCTACCGCCGCTGCGCCCGCGGCTTTTCTCCCCTTTCCTCCGGGTTTTCCCGACCCCCTCCCCCGGCGCTCGCTGTAATTTGTAATTTCGAGGGGTCGAGCGTCGTCGCCGGGGCACGGAGGTTCTTGGCACCGGGAGTGCGCTGTTTTATCCTTATTTTTTTGCCGAGTTTGAGGTTCGCTTAAGGAGCTACTTATTCGACGATGATTATGGGGGCGTGAAAGGGTCGTGTAGTTGCGATAGTTTCTTGTGCTTTTTACGTTGGAATTGACAACGTAACGGTAGAATTCATTTTTGTACAAAAATCTTTGTGTAATTTTATCTCGAAAAATTAACTGGTAACATTTATAGATATGAATATCTAATTGGTTTTGTGTTGTTAGTTAATATTAAAATTTCATGAACAAAGAAATAATCATATTCGAGCGATTTAACATTACTTAACAAATAATTTTAAAACTATAACCGAAATTGATGTTTTAATCTTTTTAAAACAGGAAAGAAAATTAGTAAAACTTCAATCCAATTTTTATGGAATTTCAAGAAGATTTACATGCATTTTCCTTCAATTTATAAGTACATTTCTTTATCTGCATTTGTTCTTTCAAGTTTGTACTCTTTTTACTGTGACTCAATACGAAATCAAGATTTGGCAATTGAAAATCTAATTCGTTTTCTACGGTACGTTTGTAAATTGTAGGACGAATTGTAGGTCATAACTTCATTTTTAATTCATGCACTTAAAGTACAGTACCTATTACATGCGCTTCACAAAAAAAGATAAAAGAAAAACACAATTGAGTGTTTATAGCTGTAGAACCATCATAAACTAAAACTTAAGCGTCGGCGCAGCGCAATAAACGGGATCAACATACAATCGAAGCGGCATTCATAGCTTCTCTCCTCCCTTTCCATTTTTTTTTATGCTGTCCGTGTAAGCGATTCACCTCGATACGCCGCAGCCGTACAATAATCGTACGAGCAGATGTAAAGCGCGAGAGTTTCCGGGACCCATTATACCGGGAACGCCAATTTTGGTAATTGAATTGTGAAACGATCGCTTCTATCTGGGATTATTATATCGCCATTACTTATTTTTCCTTTTTTTCTCTTGGGCGAATTATTGTGAATATAATCGCGGCACGTTCAATTGGATTTGCATTTGGTACTCGTCCAAGCGGTGAATAACGCTCAAAGGAGTGAGTGCTGTTGGCTCGCGTTGGACACGGAATTTTCTACTTCATAATTTCGAGGGCAAAAAATTTATTGTGCGAAACCACGAGGAAAAATATCCTCGTATATTAAGCGAGACGCGAAGTACGAGCACGTAGTGGACGTCGCTGCTGGAAAAAACGGACGGCTGGCGGGGGAAGTGCAACTTCGGTTTCGCGGAAGTTTACAAAACCGGCAAGAAACTTCGAACTTTCAACTTTTCTTCGAATCGCGTTATGGATCTAAATATGACATTTCATGAATGCTTTGCCTTTTTCAACTTTATGTCGAATGATATTTACAATGGAAATTTGACTGCTGTTATAAGAGTTTTTACATTTATGGAGAAATGAAAGCTTCAAAATTGTAAGGTACAAGGTGGCTACCGTTGGACACACTGACGTAAAAGTTTATGAAAAAAATAAGTAAGAAATAAAGTTTGCTGAAAGTGTATATTCTCTCGTCTTCTTTTTCGAATTTTCTTTGGCTTTTCATGATGAATATGAAATCTATAAATCACACCGTAAGACTCTAATGTAAAAATTTCTTCTTTCGCATCTGCATTCATTTCTCTGATCTCGGAAACATCCTTATCCACCTAATTATCATTTGGAATTGACTGATCTCTAAACTGATATTTTTCAAAAACCTATAAATTCACCAGTCATATTTTCAAATGAAGCCGAGAAAAGCGAAGAGTACAAAGCACCACCGACGGGATAAAAAGTCTAACGCGTTCTTTGTTCGCGTCTGTTCGAAGAAGGTAGGACACGTGTCGCCGCGAGACGTAACACTGATTGCCGCCGATCGCGCGGTACACCCACTCGGGGGTTCCTTTTACGTGGCGCGGGCATACGTAGCTGTCATATTTCCGGGTTGAAAACACGTGACGGGACTACGAGAGAATCGAAGAAACGCCGTGAGGCGCGACGCGCGTAAACAAGGATATATCGCCCGCGACAACATATCGGTTTTTATGGAGACCAAGTGTGTTTTACGTGAGAAAAATGTAAATGCTGAAGTCGAGGCGGGGGATTAATTGTCGGCATCCTTCATTTTTAATTGAGCGCAAATTTCAGGGGTTGGATATCAGTCTAGTTTGATATTTTTATGGATGTTTTTTTTTTTAGAAAAATACTAAATTTAGATATTAAATTCAAATAGTAAATAAACTAAAACATTTTTTAATTAAGTTTTTAAAGAATAATATTAATATTGTTTTCGGTTACGCTTAAAATAGTAACTGGAATATTATATTTACAAGTATATTTACATAGCATAAAAGTTTGTTTTCCTTTTGCGTTGAAGCGACAGCTGGATTTTTCAGCGATTTAGTATGCAGAGAAGCGATACGATTAGTTCATTACAAACGTATACCTATAATAAAAAAAAGTTGGGAATAAGGTTTTTATATTCAAGTCACGTAATTTATAGACGGTAATTTGAATCGTCACCGCGAGTTATTTAAACACGCCATTAAGTTACTACATAATTACAATATTTTCCACAGCCTGACAAGCATAATATCGAATAATAAATTACATTTGCACGTGATCGTGCATTACATTGTTACACTTGAAATTTAATTACTCGCCTAATAAGTATTCCAAAACAGACGCCTCGTTAACATAATAATGTAATGAAACTTTATCTTATCTGAGTAATTATACCGAATTAAAATGACAAACTGCCAAAATCGCAACCATCTCGAAATAATCAACGCGACCGAGCCGCGTCCGCAAAACGGAGCCTGGAGGCAGTAGTTCAATCCCCAATTCACTTTAGCGCATTAGCACCCCGGAAAAATTCGGAAAAAGCGCCGGAGAAAAAAGCTGGCCGTCGATCTTTCTCCCGTAAAAAGGTCGAAGCTGCGGAGTGTAGCGCGGCCGAGTGACTAATCGGCGGGGCGAGGGGGGAGACGGATCGTGAAGTTCGCTCGGAAAGGATTTTCGGTCGGTCGCGCTGCGCGCCGCCCGGTAATCCCGGACAAATTGCGAGCCACCTATTTATCCTCGCGCGTCTGTTATTGTCTTTCGCGCGGAGTGCGCGGCTCTCGGGCTATTTGTCAGCCATTTCTCGATTCTATACGAGCGAGCAGGGGAGAAAAAGGGCCCCGGCGCATTTTTCTCTGCTAATGCGCTTAATTTCGCGGGAATTATTGCCCCATTCAACGAAGTACCTTCACGGCTTATTAGCGCTTTCGTCACGGGATTTGATAACGATCGATTTAGTTGGACAAACATTTTCTCTTTTCTTTTCGTTGATTTTTCTTAATCGATGCTAAATAAATAAAATGTGTATTTATAATTACGTTAAAAAAAATAATTACAAAGTTAATAAAGTCTTTATTCCTTTTTTTAATTATCTATGTTTCTTTTAAATAATTATAGCACGTATTACCTAGACTAATTTAAAAATTAAAATTGCTACTATCTGAAATCACATTTCATAATTATTTATAAAAAATAATAATAAATTTGCTTTTTCTAACAAAAAAGAAGCAAATAAAAATGAAGAAATAAATCGTAAACTTTCGACTAGAAACATCGGCAAAACCTTATACATAAATTATCGCAAACGGCATCAAGATACAGCTAGCGTTTCGTACGAAAATTCAGCAAATGAACTTGTCGCAGCGCAACCCTTGCCGCCGGAGTTGCATATCCCGTCAGCAGTTCCCGGCCCTCCTCCTTTCGCCCTCTTACTCAAAACTATATGTTTTCGCACTTGTGTTTGTCTTCGCCCTCCCTCCCACCTACTTTCTTGCTCGCCCAAGGCTTCGGTTTGTCTTGGACCGCGCGGGCCCACGCGTGTGTGCGCGCTCGCGCCCGATCCTTTTCATCGCCATCTCTGCTTGTCTTTCTCTTTCCCTCGGAGGAGCAGCTGGTCGCCGTCAAGGCTAAACTAAACAAACTACGTGAATTGGCTTATGGGCAGCGCAGTGGGTAGCATCGGGATGCGAGGAAAGCGGGTCCTCGGACCGGCCTGCTCCAAGCGAATTAGTTTTCCCGCTGGACTTTTATATACAAAGCGGCAAATCGAATGAACTCGGGGCTTTTAATTTTACTTTTGCGCGCTTCTAACTGCTCCGAGGTACTCCTTCGCTCACTCGCTTTCTTTGTTTCTACTTCTCGCGCGTATTGTTTTTCAAGTTGCCAGGCTTTTGTTTACGGTTCGTTTCTATGCTTTTAACAACTGACATATTCATGAAGTTTTTTGAAGCTGCAAGATTTGTTTAGGAGAGGATACATTTTTTCGTAAGTGACTGCATGTTTTTATAAAATTAGATTCAGTGTGCTTACGGTGAAAACTATAACTTTTAGTTAATTTGCCGTGAAATCTAAGAGGAGTGTGAATTAAATTAATATACGGCAAAAGTTATAAACGAATAGTGAGTTAAATGTTGAAACCATAATCATTGAAATTTTAATTAAAAGCTTTGCAGCTAGTAACTCGAGAATGAGAAATCTCGTTGCATTACGATACAATACTTAGCATTTCCGACGATCCCCCTACACGCTATACTCAAAATTAAGCACTTTTAAGAAATAAACTCAATGTGCACTCGGTGAAATGAGCAAAGTTACCCCCTTGTCGGGCAGTCAGGCGGCGAGGAAATAGGACGAAATTCGGGGATCCTGCAGGCGAATTATGCGTACACTCCGCTACTTCCGAGCGGAAAAAGCTGTGCTTTCGGCGCTTTCCGCCGCCGAACGAGTCGATCGCACGCGCGCCGCCCGGCCGCCTTTTTCCCTTTCATCTCATTCGGAACGGCTGATTCACCGGCCGTGAATGAAGGCCCGCGGCTCGCCGGCCGAAACGAGGGCCGATCGATGAGCCGTTGTTCGGCGCGAAAAAAAAATTTCGAATCACTCCCTTCGACCGAATTCCCCTCTCCGACCGTGAGAGCGTCAATGGCTTTTTCCGATTGCTTTTCTTTATTTAACTTTATCTTATTTTGCAGCGCAGTCTCAGTGTGTGATAATTCGTCGTTATTTGCGCGTCGAAAAAAATGCGGATGTGGAAACATTAAACTTTATTAAAGAAATGCAATATAGTATTTAAGTTAACTGTACATATAGCGTCATATCGGAAAATATATTTTTCCATTTCTTTTTACGCTCTACATTAACGCAGATTAGCTGAGCAACTCGTAAAACAAAAGAGCTTTTCGGATATTCCATATTGTTAACCGTGTCAAGTTCGCGCTATCGTTCGATATCCATGAAAGTTTGCTTCCCGAGACTGCGTAAATACTAGCGCGAGACTCGCTCCATCTTAGTTTCCCAGTGCGTACGTTGACTTTTAAGCGTTTGAAAAATTTTTCTTCTCTACAGAAGACTAGATGGTAAAGTTGAAAGTTTCCAAAGAAAGAGACTACGAAAAAGTTAAACTTAAGTTTCTGGAGTGGATTCTAAGGAAATTGATCGTTTCTTGCCTGACTAAAGCCATACATTGACTACTTATAGTTGATAGTATAAGAATGTACATTGAAAACTAAATAAATGGTATAAAGAATACTAAACTAAAATAAAATTTAACGAAAGAGTGGATAGCGAAGGAAGTTATTGTACTCGCTTTAATTAAATGTCTTAATTAACGTTTGTTTTTGTACATCCGACTAATTTTGTATACCCACGCGGTCTAAGCGAACAGCCACGTTGCTATATTGACCAACATTGCATTCCGCTGTAACCAGCCTGGAAAAGAGGCGAAATTCGCGCGGGCGAACGGGATGGGCTTCCCGCGCAAAAAAAGTCGGCCCGGACGAAGGCAGAGATATATGCGGGTCGTAAACAAGGGACAGCGGGCACAGCATGGGGCGGCGTAAAAATTTTTGGCGAGAGCTAACGAGGCCGAGGGAGAGGCGTTGCAGTAAAATTTGCATCCCGCGTACATTATGTAAATCGCCGGGTCTGGACTACAGCTTCTTATAGCCCCGAAACTCCCCTTTGCCGACCCCCATTTTCCGACGCCGGGCGATCGACGCGCGTATAGGTTTTTCGCTAGGGGTGTGGTTTTCCTCGGGATCGTTTTTCAAATGCTGGATTTGCATTTTTCCGACGCTACGGAGCTGAGGATGCCCGTCTTTATTTCCGAGTTTTCGGAGATTTTTGGATCAGGGTAAATTAATCGCAGAGAAGTTTTTGGGATGCTTCAGATAGGAGATTTGATGTGCTGAAGTACATGCACATTGATAGACTTTCTTTTTTTTCGAGTTTGGAGTTTCAAATAAGAATTTAATTATCAGTTAAAAGCGACCAATAAATTGAGTTTTATTTTATGCTTAACGATGCTTGTTGCAATTGTTACAGTTAGTATTGGATTTTCGGTTAGCAAAATAATGGAAAAAGCTTGATTGAACTGTGGTTCGCACGCAATTTTTTAATCGTATATCAATATTGATTTTCGTATCTCGATAGTTGTAAATTAAAAAACGTATAAAGCAATATTGTTTATGGGTCAAAAATATACTTCAACATCATCCGACTAAACTCGTACTTTGTAGCACAAACTGCTGCTAAACTGGATGCAAAAGCTGATTATTCACTCTTATGCAAATATATCGCATTAGTTTTTTATCGGCTATTACAATAATCATCCAAGTTTCCGGTAAACAAATAAATATCCTGGCTATAGTACAGCGCGATAAGTCGACGTTTTAATACACGATCGGCCTGAGCCATTTTCCGAAAAAGAATTTTGCCATTTCTTGCTGGCCGAACTTGAGTCATAATAATAAAGCAAACCCAAGAAACTTTGGATCTCTTGTACTTTAGATAACGATAACGGCGTGATAACGATCCTTTTCATCTTTACGTGGCCTCTGCTTGAAATTTATATTATCATCTTTGAAACGTGTGCCGCGGCGTGATATTAAAAATTCCTCTGCAATTAATTGCTTGCGTCGTAGTAAAAAATTAAAACGGAGATATGTGCATAAATTTGGAAAAAAACAGTGCTTGTTATTCATCAAAACAAGAGATTCGATAAAATTATACACGTGCTCGAGTGGCCGGAGCAAAACCGGCCTCAATCTACTTAGCCACACACAATATCAACCGCACAGCCATTTTCCAAGCCACAACTAATTGGGTATCCGGAATACCTCGCACGCTGGCATCTCCTTCAAGTCTCGTGGCCGCGACTCGAAGAGCCAATAACCCGCCCCCTCCCCCGCCCCCCCCCCTCCCCACGGTTCCCGCCAGCCGGCCCTCCAGGCGCGGGTACAACCTCAATTATCGAAATTAGTCGCTCTCGGGCGGTGCATCGGCTGGCTCCGACAACGCGACACCGCGAAAACGGGACGCGCGTCCGCGTGAGGTATGCATTGCTCGCTTGATTTCGGCGATTTTGGCAAGTTTAGCTATAGTGCGCTTGATTGCTTGGTTACTTGTTTGCATCGACTGCAGACGAATCATTTGATCTTATTAATATTTTATGGGTCAGTATTGATTGATGGTGAACTATCTCTTAAGTATTTCTGTTAAAAGTTAATACTTGTGTATTTGGAAAATAAAATTTTTTATAGGAAACAATTTTTTGAAAAATATTAAAACGTAATTTCATTTTTCCCCAAAGAAGAAAATCAATTAAGTTTTAGTTTTTTCGATTTGAAGAGTAGCAAAATTTAAATTTACTACTACTACGAAGGAAAATACTTCAATGAATTTTGCCACGATGGAAAACCTTTCGTTAATTTCCTGTAAAAAAACCCTTTTTAGAATCTCGCGAAATGTGCGTTTTCACAGAAATTTCAGAAATCTGGTAAAATGTGAATTTGTCTGGGAAATGAAATATACTTTTTGCGTTGCAAGCCTGTAAATTATTCTAGCCTCCGCGGGGTGCATGAAATGAGACATTTTTCGCCGGTAAACTGAAATGTTCTTTATTTTTCATTAGGAACAACGAAAAAATAATATCCTATATTTTTTACGCACGCAGAATTACACAGGAGAGATGCATTCAAAACTTAAATGTTTTATTGGTATTACCGTATTTCATTCGAACTTGAAGAACAATTCGACATATCAATTATTTGAATAAAAATAACGACGAAAACGATATTCCAGTTTTCCGCAATATGCACGAAGAGTTTCTCACGTTCGTACATACATCCGCGAAACTTTCACGACTCCAGTAACACACGGCCAAAGTAACTCGAGCATCGAAGCCGCCCGGCCTCAATTAAGGCCGGGCGGAGCGAGTCGTTGAGTTTCGCGCGCATTGTTCGCCGCGTCGCAGTCGAGTTTCTTACGGGCGGGCTGCACCGACCCCGGCCGTCGGCCCATCGCGCCGAGGAGCGTTTTATTGCCCGTGCTCACGCTCACGGACGCGTGTTTTCCCGTTTTACGGCCCGAGCGTCCCGGTTTTACGGCCCCGCGCGGCCCGAGATGCATTGAATGCGCCGCGAAAAGGGCTGGCGTGATTTTCCTTCGGATTATCATTTCTTAGAGAGAGCCGAGGGAAAAGCACGACTGGAGTTTTTATTCAAGTCGCGGATGAACGGTTTTTAGTCGACGCGTTACTGCGGGTTTTACTTGGAAAAATGTAATTCTTATAGGTAAATTAATCCTTTGGGAGGCATTAAGTCGCTGATCACTGTGAAGATCGTGATAGTAGACTTGCGGGTTATCTTTACTTTCCACTTTCTTCATTAATTTTTTTTAAGAGGTCTTTGATGTTTCACACCGAATCGCGAGGTAGTCGTTATCTTTGTAATTGCAATCGTTACTTGAAATAACGACGGTTCTTTTTATCAATGAAATGATTTGTATCTCCATCATTAAAACTTGCAGAACCGGAAATTATTCGTCGATTCACTTCTTGAAAAGAAAGAGAATAATAATCCTTTGAAAAGTTCGCCTTTTAGGAAGTGCGACGGTCTGCACTATTCTCGAGCGATAAAAAGAGCTCGCCTCACAGCGACATCGGTTTGGATATCATTCTCCCGTTCGAAGCGACAATATTCTCGAGGGGGCGGCGCTCGCTCTCCTCAGGCCAGGTAATCCATTTGCGAATCATCGGCCACAAGTAGGCGTTTACGCGCGGCCTCGCGCTCGCGCCATTTGAAAGTCAAACCTGCTCGAATTTACGCGCGAGCTGCCGAGTGCGACCTCGATTTTCCCCGTCGCCTCTCGCGCGGCAGTTGCCCACCGAGAATTGCCGGGGCGGAGGAGGAGACAGAGGGAAACGCGCGACAAAAGCAAAAAGGTGCCGCGCGAGAGGTGGAAATTGCGTTCGCTGCAGAAAAAAAAAGAAGGAAAGAAAGAAAACGAGGAAGAGGAGGAGAGAAAAGCTCGCGCGCTGCTCTCTCGGATACCTAATTCTGCGAGTGGCAGTGGTGTGGAAAAATTGCGAAATTTTACTTCGCTCGTCGCCGGGTATAAGTATATCGTTTGTCCCGTCAATTATACCGCGCGAAAATTGTAGTAAAATGTTTTATTTAAAGTGGCGCGATAGCGAGCGGTGAATTATGAACGCGTCACCGGGGACTTTTCGGGCGCGACTTTCGATTCGAGTTTGGGATAAAATAGGAATTAGTTATTCGTAATCCCCAATGTATAATGATTTCGCGTTACATGACAAAATAGCTGATCAGATAATAATCGGCTTTCCAAAATCAGCTTTGTTATCGGAAAGCTGATTACGTAATCGTACTGTGATATATATGTCTAATATTGTCTCCAGACGAGCGAACTCCATTCAGTGGTAATATTGTGCAATTTATATAACTCTATTTTCTGAGGGCTTAAAATAATTTTACCCCGTAATTTTAAATCTTGCATATTTAAAGAGGCTCTTCATGCCCTATTCACAATGCTAAATTATTATTTATCTGCGTTTAGGAAGCCTATTATTTTTAAAAATAAATTTCAAATAAGCAAATATGCACGATCCACTTGCTACATTTATTAGAAATGATTACGTATTTTACCTTTTTGAACAAAAAATCTGATACCTCCACTCTTCAAAAGTGTAATATATTAACAAATAAAGGGTAAGCAGCCTTTAGATGCTAAGCCTATGAAAAGAAAGAATGTCGTGAAACTCCGCCGATTCGAAATTCTCCACCACGCTTCAAGAATCAGAGATATCTAACGTGATACCACTGAGCCACAGAGCGTGAGGTCGAGGCTGATGAATTATTCTTTGAATCATCGTGAAAGGAGTTTTTACTTTTTTAGCTTGAAAAGTCGCAGCTCCAATTTATAGGAGGTGTAGACTATTCCCTCAACTGATCAAAATTATTCTCTGATTAGGAACTTTACAATAAGCAACATATAAAATATCCGTAAATACTGTTTCAAATAGTAACGAAACAGTTTTTAATAAAGTTTCTTTTTCCTATTATAATTAGCCGTCGGTATGAGGGCACTTTTACATCCAGGTACCTAATTTGTACTCCAACCATTCGCACGGCCAATTATTCCTTCATCAATCGAACAAATTAAACGACTGGGAAGCGCGGTGTCCTTGATCGAAGTAACGAGCGCAGCTCGAAAAAAGGAACCTGAAAAGACTTAACGAGCTGCGACGGCGAACCGTCGACGTGACACCCGGAATAAAATTAGAGAGAAACCGAGACGGGTCGAAGTGAAAAGGCGTGAGTGACCACGTCGAGCGGCGAGTGGCCCTACAAAAAAAGGCGGGCAGAGAGAACGGCGAGAAGCCGCGCCGGTCGTTAATAATGCACGCGTCGTCAGGTGCGCGGCGGCCGATTTACCACCGCCGTCGACGTCCTCGTCGTCGCGCCACTGTAGAGGCACTGCAGTGCAGGACCCGGTCGATGCTCCCGGGGGGTGTAAAGCTGCAAGAATTTTCGGCGGAAATTCGACGCGACAACGGAGGTCGAAGTGACGGAGATTATCCATGAGGCGCGATTTGAGTAGTTTTTTTTTTACGAGGTAATGGTGAAAGTTTACGTGACATTTTTATTGCACGCGGTTTCAAGAAATGATTAGATTAGACGTAAGAGGAAAATTGTGATTTTAAAATATACCTAATTAAATCTTACAAAAAAATTGGAAAACTATAATATATGCTTATAGATTTTTTGCTATCTATGAACATAAATCTAATATACCTCTACCAGATTTACATTTGCAATTATAATTTATAAAATATTTTGGTCAAATAATTAAGCATTTAAAATAAAATAAAAGTGCTCATAGGAAATTTTAAATCTGCTTTTTAAAATCCCAAGCATGTCAAGGAGCCTCCAGGATTTATTTATCCAGGTATTTATTTAATCGCCGAGCGAAGGGGCGAGAGATCGTCGCTCGGACAAAGGCGTTCCCTTCAGTTTATAATTCGCCGCGGCGGTACGCCTTCTTACTCCCGACGCCGCCTTTGTTTCGCCTCGCGGCCGGCGCATCGATCTCCAAGGCATCGTGTCCCCCTCGGCTCTTCGCGCGCCCACTCGTTCCGTGCGACTGCCCGTATCTTCACTACCTTCGCGTGCTGATTCGCGTTTGCCGTGCGGAAGCGAAGACGCTGGCGGAAATTATGGCATTAGTAAATGATTGTTTAATTTGCAGTTCCATAATAAAAGCTCGGAGTGGATAGATAATCATAGGGGAGGAAAGTGCAATACGGTGTCTTAAGGAAAGTAGGTTTCCATCGTTTAGAATCACTTTAATTTTTAAATAATATACACTGCAATTAATCGATCTTTATAATTGTAGGATATATAGGTGGAGAGAATTTTCTCCTAAGATTTAGGGGAAAAATCTTGTTTTTTATTAATGAAATTTCACGTCAAAATTGTAATGTTTACGGTAAAATTCTCTCTGAGATAGTTTAATATTAATTTACACCAAGTTTTATTTTTTATAATTTACGTAATTTACCTACAACCAAAAAAACTAACGAAAGCAATTTTCCCCAGCGAAATTTTGCATCGCACACAGTATCAGTTCACTTAAAATTTAAAGCTGAAAAATTCGCGACAGTATCTAAAAAAAAAAATCCGAAGGACCGTCCGAAAACCGCAATCTCCCGATACGCCGTGTGGGCGGGCGGTGGGTGATCCGTCGCCGTTCCCGCGAGACGGTGACACGCGCGCGGGTGTCTCTCCCGCGGGAGACCGAGCCTCGGCCCGGTGGCCGCGCGCGACGCTAGCGGCGCGTCATCGCGTTATATTTAAGCGGCCGGCTATATCCTTTACCAGTTCCGAGGAAAAGCCTCGCAGAGCCCGGGCGTTCGAGGATGCGCGTTGCCGGGGGATGCGGATTTTTCTCGAGAGATCGATCGAGGACTTTGGAAGAGCAGACTTGAAGGGTGCACTTTGACTTTTAGATATTCTTTTCATTAAATTTTTTTTGTTTATTATGCCGTGCACACGTAGTGCTTGATTCGTAATAGTTCAAAATGAAAAAGTTGCGTAATTTGTGCCTGACCAAAAAGTGGTATTTCTACTTCATTTTAAAAATCTAATATTCTAATCCTTTTTACACTGTTGATACAAGCTTTAATGGAAAAAGTAACGCAGAATAAATTATAACAACCGAGACACTTTCCGTTTTATAAAATTAATTTATTTAAGATACCTTTAATAAGCAGACCATGTCTACAAGTAAATAGATATAGTCACGAATCTCTCAAAAGTAATAAATTAAGCAAAGTCCGTGATTAAACAACGTTCAAAAGACTTCGCTTCTTTATTAATAGAAGCATTTCTAGTACTGATAGGTAGGATACAAAAGGAATTAGACTTCTTTTGTGAGAGCCGAGAAAGAGGAAAAAAGGAAGAAAAAAAAGCTGGCTAAAGTGGGGAGAAAACGAAGAAAAAGATTAGACGAGAGAGAAAGATTTCGAAGACGAGCAGTTGAGGAGAGACTGATCCGTCGCGGGATAAGCTTCGAGGCTCTGAAGTTGCTCACTATTGAGTCTCGGCGCGATTTGTCGACAATGCCGCAAGAGCATGAAATGAATCTGAAGAGCCACGAGCCGGGCAGTCGCGTTGAATCCCCTTTTCTTTTCTCGCGTTTGCAGAAAACAGATTTACAGGTATTAATGTTTGTTTGTTTTGTTTTAAAATGCAGGTTTAATATCAAGGTCAAGTTTTCTACTCCGAAAAAAATATTGCCGGGAGTAAAAGCTCTTTGACGAGTTTGTCACAAAGTATAAAAGGGTAGCTTACATGAGGGTAAAAATAAAAAAATCGTACTATCGATAATAATGAATTACAGCCAGGCTATCCGAACGCGATGAAAAAGAATCGGAGGCACGTTTACCGTCGTGCATCGTAGACCGATGCCTGATATTTCGCTCGCCTGGTCTAAAGTAGG
This sequence comes from Eurytoma californica, assembly GCA_035586675.1. NCBI lineage: Eukaryota > Metazoa > Arthropoda > Insecta > Hymenoptera > Eurytomidae > Eurytoma > Eurytoma californica. The sequence goes on along the minus strand of JAXIUT010001625.1, from coordinate 21,370 downwards.
GATCGACTTGACCTATTTTTGCATCGGTAACTTCAATTAATGTTACTCTTACATGCGCGCCGCCGGTATGGGCCGGTACATTGGAAAAAGCAATAATGGTCGTTATCCAAAGAAATGTACTGCTTCTTCCGAGGTTTCTTCGGAAAACAAGATAGATGAGAAACTAGAGGAGGAAAAAAAATGCCACGGGTCTGTTTCAGGAAATGAGATTTTTTTGCCAGGGAAACAACTATAGGTTGGGAAACTATAGGTTGGAAAATCATTTATAGGTCGTGGTATGAAGAACTGATAACAGAAAAAGTATAAATAGAGTTTCTCGGTAATAATTGAGAAATGCGTTTTGTAACATTTAATTGCGATATCTTTCTGTCAGTGAACTTGAGAAAATTTATAAAAATATTTGACCACCTTTATGAAATAAAATCTGTATCTTTTTAATTATATTACGTCCAAACTTCATTCCATTGTAACTGAATACCTACGTAATCGAGTTACATTGAGAAGATTTTCTTTGAGCGAGGGTAGCGAACTTGTGAAAGAACAAAGATCTTTGTGCAGTATCTTGAGGTTCGTTGTCCTGGTTTAAGGAGCTTTCGAGTTTGTAAATATAGCGTTGTCTTAGCGGGCGGGGGAATTACCGCGGTGAACCGCGGTGAACCGCGGTGTTTCGACGGCGAAATTGAAATTGTGTTTGCTCACCGATAAGTGTCTGAAAGAGCAGAATTCTACAAACATTTAGTCAACGTTTTATGGAGATCGATATTGCTATCAATTAATAATAATTATTAATTAAGATCTATTGATATCTGATATTTTTTCTTAAAGATTTCTCTATAAAGTCTTTTATTCTAAATGCAGTAACAGTTCTTGTAAATATAAACAAAATTAATAATAATTAATAATAATCAAAATAATGTGCATCATTTCTCAATACGAAAAAACATGTTTTCGTAACTGGACTAATCCAGAAAAAAATTATTTTCATATGTATCATTCGACATTAAACTAGCCAACACAATGAATTTACAACCATTTTTCACTCAAAACAATAACTATCGCAGTGTCCGCTGCTAAAACTGCAATTTCTGTTAATTCTTCCTTGAAGAGCGAAATAATTAATCTCCAGTAAAAGCCCTAAATCCACCCCAATCGCCGTACAAACTCCCTGGGCCTGGGCCACTCGTTCTCCGGTTTAATCCGTCCCTTAATAAAACAGGCGGCTTAAATTCAGCGAAATTGCCGTGGACCGTCAAAAGCGAAGCACCGTCGGGCCCGCCTCAAGGATTCACAAAGCGATACTCACGATTTTTGCCCCACCCCCCACGATTAGCCCTGGCCGACGGCGAAAAAGCAGAGAGTTGAGCGAGTTTGCTCGAGCACCTGCTGCTAAGCGCCAGTACATCGAACTCGCGCTTCGCTAAGCCTGATGAAATCTTAGTCGGAGTTCCTTTTGCTTCCGCGCTGTGAAGTTTGAAATAGCGATGAGAGACTGTGCTGGATAGTAACGAATTTCACTTTACATGGGAGAGAATAATTTGTTCATTTTACAAGGAGTAGTTGTTTTTGTTTAAAATGTTTAATTAGATTATGTATAGTTTTATATCATGATTATAAGGAAGTTTATTTATAAAAATGAAATTATATATTAATTGCTCTATAAAGAAAAATTAACATTCCTTTTTTCTTAATTAAATATGTGTAATTATTGGACAAATTCATATTGATCGCAATGTCTTGTCTAATTTGTTCTTGTAAGTGGAGTAATTGACGCTTTCGCGAGCAATACCCAGTGAAAAATTAGAAAATGAAAGCATCAGAAGTACAATCTCAATTTTAACCCGCAATCTCATAGCGTTCTACGGGTGAAACAATTACAAACAACGAAGAAACAAAGCAACCCAGATACCCCATCGACGCAATAAGAGAGCGCCCGGAGGACTAGGAGGCGGCTAAACTCGTCAATTAGAACGGCTCGCGAATCTGTCCGTATAAACTCGGCCGAAGGCTATACGCCGGAGTATCACGAAAGACGGTCCGCGCTGTCTCGCGCGCTCGCTGCTCAGCGCCGGGAGTAGGCTAATCCTCTTAGTGCCGCGCGAAGCTTGGAGAGAGTCGTGAAGGCCACGAGAGAGAAAGAGAGAGAGAGAGAGGAGAGAAAGAGCGAGCGAGAGAGACCGAAACAGAATTTTCGCAGGGTATCCATTATGCCTGGACCGACTATGAGGGGCGCACGTGCGCGAGGCGGGGAGCAAAACAAAAGGGTCGCGCGGCCCTAGCGCCGACCGGGACGGCCGGCCGGATTAGGAGGAGTGAGAATAATTTGCCACAGCGCGATAGAACTTATAAGCTAAGGCCGAGGCTGCGACTATCAAAGTCGCGGTTAATTTCAACGCAGAAAATTTGACGGGCAATGGGTCTTACCTTGAGTTTTGCATTATTTCATTCCGGAGATACTAGCCCTCGTTGCGAATGAGTGTGTGTTGTTATCTGTGGACATATGTTTTTCGCAAAATCATAGCCTTATAATAATTAAGTGTAATACTTAGTTAATATTAATAATAATTAGTTAATTTTTTTTAAAATGACAATTGCTATTAACAACTTGTTTATATTTAAGTAACTTCATCTTATATATAAGTAAGCAATGGTATTGGAAAAGAAGATAATTCCTGGACCTTTGATGTAAATGCCTTCGTAACGGCAAATAGATCACCGCACGCCGCGGAGGGTATTGGCGTAAACAAGACGCCTCGCCGCGATAAACATCGGTTCGAGGCTTCGCGCGCCCCAGCCGTACGTATATGCACCGAGTGTTTGAGAGGCGGCACGGCGGAACCTATAGCCGAGTGGCGCTCGAGCACCCAAGAAACGCTATTCGAACACGTTATAGCAACGTACACCTAATCTTCGACAAAACACTTGTTCCTTCGACGCTTAATTTATTATATTAAATTTCCATTTTAATTGTGAGGGAATCTTAGCTGTTCCAAATACTACTTATTCTCTTTTAACTGGTATTTTATTATAGTTAATTTATGATCAACAAAAATTTAATTATTTGCTCGATTATTTGTAAATAATAAAAATGAATATTTAAGTGTTCACTAACACAAGAGACATGAACGATTACACAATCAGAGCTAAATAGAAAGATAATAGGAGGAAGAGTAGAATGGATGATATGTCTGACTAAATTAGGATCTGTACTACTAGAGCACTAGACCGGATTGATCCTGAACAAATAATTATTCTTGCTTGCCCAATGGAATCCTCAAACATCGAGTCTGCTTAGTTAAGATAATAACGTAAACAATTTATTGATGTGCACGATTATTTTCTGCTGATATTTTAGCGACTCGCTAGAAACAAATCACAAGTCATTTTTCAATGATACACAAATTAGCCGGGAAAGAAAAGAGCCGGGAAAAACAAAGGTGCCCGTCCACCGAATTGAAAATTGCACATATACTAGATCAATAAAAATCGATATAAACGTTATTGTAGATGGTCAAAAATATAATGAATCCGCAATTCTAAAAGACTAAAAAGAATAAGACGAGCGATTCTTAAGCTAGATGGTGATAGGATGCTCTTTAAGAGTTCGTGAAACTAACCATCCATTCATCATCCGGTACAGTTTGCTAAAGTGCAATTAAAAATTAAAAAGAAAATCTGATCTAAATGAATCCTTTTTTTCTCGGCCGGGCGGTACGGATCGTTAGCGATTGATTAATTTCAATAAATCTACAAGCCAAATGCGAGAAGTTAGTCAGGCGAGTTCACCGGGAGCAGGTTAACGAGTCAAGGTACTGCGGATCGGAGTTACGCGTTCGCTCTGTTAATTAATTACGTCCTTGGAGTGCGAAATTGTAACCGCGGCGTTCATACTCGAAGAATTGCGCGAACACTTGCGCGACTTTCTGCACTTACTTTGATGGAGCTCACTATCTGCATCAATCGTAATTTTAAAATTGCATTTTTTATTACTGCGCTCTATCGATCGGACTACCCCGTGATTCCAAATAAAATAAACGATTCCGGAGTCGTTACATTTTTATCATAATTGAGCGAGAATTTTTCTCGATTATTCACTAATTTTCAGTTTCCGTAATTACAGTACAGCTGTAAGATAAATCCCGCAAGTTCGTAACGCGTCGCACTTCTCAACGATAGCTAAGTCGATCGGAATTAATCACGTCGAACTTGGCCAGCTCACAGTCGTTCTCGCGGCTCTCGGAGCTATCACCGTCCCCGTTGGAATCATCGAATTTGCCGGAGAATTAATCGCCGCAGTGACTTCACAACGCGTCGCGGGACTCGCTTGCGACTAGTCTAACGCGAAAGGACGCGTCACCCGGACGGAAATTCATCGGCGCGCCGACCGCAAATTAGGTTCGAACTGACGCGTCACCTCCGCGTTCCGGGCAGAAGTTCGCTGCTTTCGGCCCAGGCTGCGGCGTTTGAGTATGAAATATGTCTTGTCGATTAACACTTTAACTTATGTGGGTCCCAATGCATTTACTAATGCTCGAGGTTCCTTAAATTATAAATTATAATGGCCAATAAGTTTTCGTTATTTCCAAACCGAAATGTTAAGAATTGAACAAGTAGGTACCTACTTCAATACCGTCAGAAATAAAATCACATACTCCAGCATCGGAAAACATCTCGAAAGAAGTACACAAGTCAACACCCCGACGAAACGAGAGCAAAAAAAGAATCCACAATAACCTGTTACTCATCCGCATCGGTAAAAAGGGACAGCGAGGAACCACCGTCTGAATTTCAACGTAGCCGAAAGACAGAGCCGAAGATGTGGTCTGGGCTCTCGGCGGAGACAAAGCCGCGAGATTATACGCAAGCACCGTTCGAAAGCGGTAAACAGCGGAGGATCTCCTCCTCGGGCCTCTCGAGCGCTCGAGAGAGAGGCGGGGAGGGGATGAGGGGGGTCTTCTTTCGCTGGGCCGCGAAGTGGCGCATCCACTCCGGCCCGAACAAGGACGGCTCTCCTCGAGGGCGTTATATAAAGCGCGCCGATAAAAATAGAGCGCGCCGCGTGTGCGGCCGCGTCGAGAGCCCATCGCCGGCACTCCGGGGGTGGCTCCGATCAACATTTTGACGCGACGCCGACCGGCGCACACTGTTGCGCTCGGCAAGCGCGAGGTACCGACGGTCTCGGTTCCGCTCCACGAGTGCACTCGGTCAGCTCGTTTCGGGAATTACAATTTTAGATTCAAGAGAGTGAGGCCCGAGTTAAAGGACATTGCTCGTTTAATAATATTGCTTTAAAATTTGACTTTTTGTATTTTGCGAAGTATTTCTCTTTTGAAGGTTATTTAAGGGCTTTTAAAACAATATTTTTTATAAACATTTCGTCCATATTTTTTTACCCAGTGAAAAATTTAATTTAGTCTTAAATACACAGAAAAAAGGCTTCAATAAAAATAACTTTCTTTTTTTTGCGAGAGCGCTATTTGTAAAAATTGCTAGAAACAATGGTGTCATAAAAATAAATTTCATTAGCAATTCTTACAACGTTGCTAGACAGTTTTTACAAACCAGATCAAGATTACTAAATGCACAGAAATTTTTACTGGATAATCCTTCTCATCGAGAGAGACAGTAAAAAAGATTGAAATAAATTAATAATATTGTGAATCAAAATTCCGCACACTGAAAACAAAGTGTAAGAAAGCAGGTAGCGTTAAAATCTGTCCATTCATTTCTAAAGCACATTTGTTACACTAGTACCGCGCGAATGTTTCTCGTAAAAACAGCCGGCAGCCGAAAGTCTGAATAGCAGGCGACGGAGGCGGCGCGAGAGTCGCACATAATAATTCAATTTAATGAAGAGAATATCTCTAGCGCGCTCTGATGAAAATTCGCACTCGACAGAAGTGACACTCCTCGCCGAGTGCATAAACGCGCGCGACGAATGCCATATTTAAACGAGCCGCTTCACTTCTAATCCCAGATTACGGCTTTCATTCAAACCCTCCTCCCCCACACACCCCTCAAATATTCATTCGCATAAAGCGGCGTGCAGCTCGGGGGCTCCCTTTATTCGTAGAAATTCCGAAGCCCCGATTTCTTTTTTCGTCGAAGCCGCCGGCGCGCGAAAGCCTATTAACAATCGCCGCCCGAGTTTACAATTGCACTCGCGCGGCGTGACTTTTTTATGCACCGGAGTACCGGAGCTAAACATAATTTCGCATGCGATTATGATAATTTGGTGTCGCGGTACCCGCGCGCGAGTTTCCTCCTGTCGGGCTATCGAAAATGACCGGGCGATACGGTGCGAGCGCACGCTCCCACTCTGCTCGCTTTCCCACACAGGGAAAGTCGATGGGATCACGATGCCGACCCGCTGAAATTCTTGTTTACTTGCGCGATCGATGTGTACTTCTTTTTTCAGCGTGCTCATGTGTATTTTAGTAACGTCAATTTTAAATTGAAGTTTTATTTTTTTTAGAGTGATTATTAGATTAAATTTTACTTTATTTTTTGCAAGCTCTTGAAAGGCATGAAATTCGAACTTTGTGAGGCTATGTACATGGATAGGCCAATCCGGCACTAGTCGGAAGTAGGTAAACATTTTTATTTATCTACCGAGTATCTTGTTTGTTGACTAGTCACGCGTAATAACATATTCTCCTATATTTACAAATAACATATCCAAAGTTGTTATAACAGTCGCCGAACTGTAAATACTAAATTTGAATTAGATGATTGTCAATGTTTGATATTAAATTTTTCGTTATGATTAAGATAATTTGGTTATTAAATTTTTTCACCTTTGCACCTTTGGAAATTTCATTATTATTTATTTAGGTCAAAATCAAAATTTACATCAAGTGTCAGACGACATCAAATTTTCTTATCATCAGATGAGGCACGGCCTACTTCTGCACTTTCATAAAATGATAATGAGATTCTTGAAAATAATAATAATACGTTAAATGAAATTCATAATTGACTTTAGAAGCAGATTCTTTTTCTCATCCTCTAAATAAATAAAGAAAAAATAATTCAAACATCCCGATAAGAATGAGATCGTATCAACGTCCTTCTTTCCAAGCCCACATTTTTTCGATTGAAAGCGCGCGGCGGCGGCTCTGAAGTATTAAAATTTAAAAAAATTTAAAAAAAAAGAAGGAATAAATTGTCCGTCGATGACGTGGTATTTTTCTTGTGCAGGAAATGTAACGATCTCGAAGCTTCCTTTTCTGCACCGAGCGAATATCGATAATTCAGGCTGAGGGTCTATTTATATTTCATAGTGAGATACCGAATTGGGTTGGTATTTCGGGTCGACGAATCGGATCATCCGTCTATTTCATTTATTACTCATAGCTTAACGAAAATTCGTTTTGTATTCGTTCCGAGGCTTTTAGTTGCATTTACTAGATTACTCCGGAGATTATTTTTATATACCCCGACTGAAAACGCGCGTTATTTGATGTCATTTAATATTTCACCTGGGGACGGTGCATCTTTTACGAGATCTGTTAGACCGTCGAAACGAACAATATTTATTATTACAGCTGCTGTTTTTCTTTTCATTCAATTATGCACAAGTCGAATTTATGTTCTTCACGGGCTTTCTTCGAAATTCGGAGTTTTTATGTAAACATCATTTCTTTATTCCAATATCTAAGTTATTTTAACTAACGTAGTCATCGCGAATATTTTTCCTCGTTTTTTTGTTTAAATAATGCCACCATCCATAAAAAAATTCAGAAGAAAAGGATGAAAAAGTTAAGATCGCGCTTATAAATCTACGGAGAGAACCATTTTCCGAAGACCCTCCTAATTGTAAGTAAAAAATAGTCGCCAACAGCCACGGTCTCGGCCGCTGCGCCTAATTGTAATTTATTTCGAGCGACCTCCTTTTCCACGATCCCATTGACGCGCAGCCCAATTAGGAAGACCGCCAGGCGTCGGCTTCGCGCTGGTCTTTGAAAAAAAGCCCCGGAGCTTTCGCCGCGCCCTCTCGCAGGCTCACCTGACCCGAGAGCCGTGGCGAGCTCGAATTTTGGGGAGAGTCGATTAGGGTCCTCCGCCGAAATTATTTCCAAGGCCGAGTCGTTAATTAACTGCTTTGCAAGCGCTACCAAGTTTCTCAAGGGATCTGAATTTTCGCTTGATTTTGATCGATGTTGCCGCGAATATTGCACTGCGCATGTATAAGAGAATTTCGGTGAGTGATATGAGCTACGCAGAGGCTTGTAAACATAGTTCTGCGGCATAAGCACATAGTAAAATGTTAATGCAATCATCCTTCTTTAGGTAGAATTTCAAAATAGCCCGAGCTTTTTCAACTTTGCATCTAATTAATTTTCGAAAATGGAAGTCTAACACTGTTTTCGAAAATCTGGCAAAGTATACTTTCAGTCCATATCCTCACTGCTCCTGACACTAATAGATTAGAGGATTAATATTCGGCGTAGGGTGTACGGTGGGACCTTGTTAAAACGAGAACACAGCCCGCTAATTTTAGTGTTTTCGCTTTCGCTTTTGATTTATTAATGCATACGGTGAGAAATGAGTATTTATGCGGATCGCTAAAATTACTAACGAGCATCACTCGATCGAAATTCCCCCTGTCACTCAAAATCCTCGCGAAATTCCACTCGGCGATCTCAAATTATCGCACCGAGATGCGTCGTACAATAGCGCTGGAAAATTCTCGTAGCTTGAAAAATCGAATTTCGTGCTGGTGAGAAATAAAGGTAGTCAGGCCTGGGCGAGAAAAAGTTTACCGTGTCCGTTCGTTAATTCACGAAATAGAGAATTCCAAAAATAGCTCGACCGCGGCGTAATTAAAGGAGCCGCCGCAAAGGCCGAACATTAATTTATCTCTCACCTTTTTGCTCCCGCGTAGGATTGAATATTTTTGCTCCCCCAAGCGCGAGTGGGCGCACTGGCAGTAGCCGCAGTGCGTGCGCGCTCGTCAGCGAATTTTTTTCCCAATTTATATTCTCTCGATTTTTCGTTGTATAACTAGCGGACGTCATAATTGTTTGTGGAGTTTTATTAGTTAAAAATTAAAAGAAAATTTTTTAGCTGATAATAGTGTTGAACAATTTTACTAATAACACGATTTCAATGTTATAGATTTCTTTATTTCTAAAAATTATTATCGCACTTACGCTCGTCACGTGCCTGGCATTAGGCTAAATCCCCAGACTAACGAAGGCCCAACCGACACGCACTTCTTATTAATATTTATCGTATAGCACCGTTAATGAAGTTGCGGAATGAAGGATTGCGCAATTCGTGCACGTGAACGTGTAATAGGCCGTTACCTCGCCTTCATAATTTCCCAATGATCCTGCAAGTTCGTGAAATGGAATTATTGCATTTAATTGGATTCAACATCACACAGTATACAATTTGACCCCCCCTAAAAAAAAAAACAAAAAACAAATTAAACTCGATAAAAAAAATAACTATTCGCTTCGGTTATTAAATTTTTGCATTAGCGCTGGCGTAAAGCAGCAACCGTTTGGGTTGCATAAAGACGGTAATGGAAGGTGAGTTTGAAAAGAATCTATCGGCGCCATCGACAATATTGTCCACGTCAGTACTTGGTCGTTTCATTGCGCTCGTTTCGCTGTTTAACAATTGCTGCCCATTTACAAGCGTTTTCAGTGCACATTGTTAAACTTCATGTGTCGAATCGTTCGCCGCCGCAATATCTTTTAGCGGGCGTTTTAATCTTGATTAAAAGGAAATGCGAAAGTTACAAATTTCATTCTTTCCGCTTTTTAAAGAAAACAAAATTTTCACAAAACTTATTTTAAACTTTTAACGGCTTATCGTTGAGAGAAAAGTTCATGACCGTTGATTCGGTTAGAAAAATTTAAAAGTTCGTAATATGAAATGGAGTTTACGCGCTATTCTACAAAAGCAGCGGGGTCGGTTAAGCATTTTCCTTAGTTTGAAAGAAATTTTTCCCCGATCGATGCCGAAAAAAACTTTGGCGAAAACACTTATTGCTAGCTAAGTTGACGGGACTTTTTGAAGGCGCTGTAGCTAAAATGTCAGATCGGAGAGAAAAGACGCTTGGACAATTTCCTCGTCCAGGGACTGTGAATAAAATGTGTGCTTTTACGAAATCGTTCGTGCGATAATCGAGAAACTGCCAGCGTGAGGAGTCATGAAGATGCTCGTAGAGAAAAGGACCCTGCATTAAATTTTATTTTTCTTTTTTATCTTTTTATCTTTTTATGCTTTTTCTAGAATGTTTTATCCTCCATTCAAGTTTTTTTTTGATAAATTTATTTTCATTTAAAAAATAAATATTATTTTTACGATTCTAAAATAAGAAATATTAATAAAATAGACATAGAAAAATTGTTCGCAGATAATAAATACTGTTTCGTACCAGATAATTTAATAGAAAATCAAAAACGTGTATTTTTTATTAAAAACAATTTTATGCTACTACTTTTTAAAAAAAATTTTAATCATATCATAAATCTTCATTTCAAAATAGTCTTCTTCCTGACGGAGTCAAGTGTTTCCACAGTCGCGGAACGAGCGATACGAATGCACACGTCGAAGGAGTCGTTAACACTCGATAAATACGTCTCCTAGATGCGCATCTCGACGCCGCGCTCTCATCGATCTCCCGCGGCGGCACTCGCCGCTCCCCCATTTGTGCGCCACCGCCGATAACAGTCCCTTCGCCACCGCTGCGACTCTCCCTCGTTCTTACTTATTAACGAATTTTCCTCGCGGCTCGCAGAAAAAAACGCGAGACCCAGTTTTTCCCATTTCCTCGCTCCTTCTGTCTTTTATTTCGCCGTAGGAAGAGAAATGGAATTTATGTTGATGACGCTTTTGACGACGGCCAGCGCCGGGACGTCGTCGCTTGAATTATTAAGGCTGCTGATCAAAGATTGAACGAGCGCCGGTACTGTTTATTATTTTGATTAATTTAGTTTTGGAATAAATAAGTTTTTATTCCTTTTTTCGGGGAAAATGATAATTGCTAAAATTTCCTAAGATTTATTAATACATGAATTCGAATACGTGTTTTTGCTACTTAAGCTTTGGCGGCCAAGATTGATGATCGTGTTCACGAAAGTTATCGTATATTTGATCATTTTCACCATCGGTCGTTAAAATTGAAAGTTACAAGTTTTTCTGCGTTAGCTCATATTTCCTCTTCAATATTTTGTTCACGGTGATTTATCTCGTTGTCTTGCAGTTTGTTTGTGTAAGAAAGGACTATATCTGCAGTTTTTTTATTTCTCGATCGCTTTATGTAACACTTAAAGTGTACCTGATATTTTTGATATTTCCTACGTAATCCGTCGGGTTTGCGTGTTTTACGTGAATAATTCTATAATTCACCAGCGAAAATTGTTTTCACCAAAAAGTACTGTGAAGTGTGGTATCCCCGCTTGGAAATTTCGCCATTCGCTCTTATCCTCCCCGTTCATTTATTTTACTCAGATAATCGACGGAGGAGCGTAAGTCAATTAAAATCCCCTAACGCCGGAACTTTTCGGCGCTGTCGCGCAACGTCGCAGCCGGGGGAAGCGGAAATTTCATTTGTAAATCAAATATTTAATTCCCCCTACAGCAGTGCTCGAAAAAAGAAAAAAAAAAGAAAAAAAATAAAGGAAGGCAGCCGACGGAAATTTACGATTTCGCCTCACGCTCCAGTTTTCCCGAGGCTGCACGAAAACCCTTTGAAATCGGCCCGTCATTAGCCCCTTCGTTGCAGCGGAGGAGACTTAACTTCTACGTCGGCGAGTCACGTTCCGCGCTCCAAATAAAGATAAATCGAGGGATAGGCCTGCGCGCGCCCAGGGGGTAGGGCAAGTAGACGTTGGTGGAGAGGAGGGGGAGGGGGGTCTTCTGCAAAATAGATAAGGGAGATGAATACGGCCGGCCATTCTCGGAAAGGGTCTCGTGATTTATTCAGCGGCCGCGAGAATGCGATGACGAGCTTAATTTTATCGGCGGGCCCTTGATTGTTTATTAGCCCCGATGTCTAAGCAGTTCGGCGATCTTCTTCTAAGGTTACTCGATTTTTCCGAGGATTTTTCTTTATAGGAATCATAGAGAAAATTCATCGATGGAGAAACGAGCGCAATTCGGCTGGTTGCGTCTTTTGTATTCGGCGACGCGCGGGGAAACGGAGCGCGCCGATGATGAGGTTTTGATGGCCGCTTTTTTCGGAGACGAAATGAAACCGGGATAATTTAAATAACTGGCTTGGAAAGTAGGTGGGGACGCAGTGCCTCGAAAGATGTAAAAGTTTCAACGCGCCATGTGAAAGTTTAACGGGAGGTAATTTACGTCGATAAGACTTTGGTTAAAGTCGACGAAATAAACTTTATACCGCTGAAAAACTGGATGGATTTAAATAAATTTAAAGTTCAGCACTGCAGTTATTAGCGCGAGCTGATAAATTACTCGCCATTGTCTTGAATTATTCAGAAAATTTGTATTAACTTTTTTATCGTTTCAATAATACCGGATAATAACACTGACGATAAATATTACTGTACCTTATAGAGATTGAGCTTCATTATCAGTATATTTATTTTGATTTTAAAAGTAAAATGCTAATATTTATTTTATTTTTGTTTCAGGTTCGTATTTGTTTTACTGACAATTAACTTCACAAATGCTACTAATTGGTAAGTGAAGCGCAATTAAACAACTTTTCAATTCTACAAAATTACAACCATTTCCGCATGCGTGATAAAAAAGAGTGAATTTACGTGAATAGGCTCTTTTTTTTAAATTTCTTGGGAGTGCTAAAGCCGAGTGGCGAGAAGAGCCGAGCGTCCGTGCCAAAAGTAGCAGGCTAGCAGACGCAGAAGCTCTCCCGCACGCCCGAGAATATCGACTCCGTCCGAGCCGCCTACTCCCCCCTCGCGAAACAAGAGTAAGCGCCAGAGAGAGAAAGAGAGAGAAAGACGCAGTGACAGAGCGCGTAACCGTAGAAAGATGGGGATACGAGCCTAATGGCCGAAGTCGAGGCTCGAAGGGGTGTAAGGGGCGGGTAGCGCAGTCTCTGATTGATAGGGATTAAAATGTTTGGAAAGGATTGCGTTATTGTTTCGCCGCCGGCGTAGGTGTCACCTTGCAGCCGCGGAATTACTTTCACGTGCCGCTCTCCGCTCCCTTCCTTCCTTTTTTTTTCTCTCCCGTTTCGATGAGTCATTAGGGGATCGGATTTTAATTATGAAATGCTCTCGCCTGTTTATTTATTTACTTACCCTTGCGCAAGTTGTTTTTATTGTTCAGCCGTGCATATAGAAGCTTTAAATGAAAAATGCACGGGGAGATACGAGGCGGCGAAAGGCGAGGTGATCTATGGCGAGGCATTTAAGCATACGCACGATAAGTAGTAAAGGGCGAAACCGGTCAGCCGTGCTCACGTGCGCGTGGTTTTCCCCTGCTGTTTTTTTTATGAATTCCGTCTTCGAGACTATTTCTCATTTTCTTCCGCAGCCTTAAACGACGCTATATATTTCCCTCGGATTCGCTCCGGGGCTTATTCAATAATATTTAACTACGTAAAAAAGAGCATCTTTACGTTCGAACTTGATAATCTTGTTAAAGCGGGAAAACTAACGGATGATGGGGCGAAGGGAAATAGAAGTAACGATAATAATTCGATTCATTACACCCTTTTTGTTTTAAATCAAGAAGATACACTTTAAAATTAAAAGCCTGCATAATTATTTGCCCTGAATTATTAAGCAATCCGTGCTTATAAACAAATTTTAATTTCCACTAGCACGTAGTGCCCTGTCGATGAAGCGAAAAAAGCATCTACTCGGGCCCTTACACCGAATTGACGTACTAAAAAGAAAAAAGGGAGCCGGGAGGAAAATTCGGCTCGGCGATCCCGGCGCGCGCGCGTGGCCGGGGGACGCCGGCCGCCTCTCCCTGCCGCCCGGCGGCGGCGGCGCTCGGCCGATATCGACCGGGACGCGCCGCTGCGTCTCTCCCTCCCTCAGCGCTATAGAGACCGGCTCCGGGGGAGGGGGCGGCGAGGCTGGCGCGCCGGAGCTAAGGTCGCGGTTACGACTCTTGGCCTCGGGAGCGCGCGCGCGCCGCACGCCTCGCGCTCCTCTCGCTTCTCGCGATTCACATCGAGGGCTCGCCTCGATTGCGAGATCCCGCTCGGCTGCGTCTAGCTGGGATGAATGAGCGATCGTTTCATTTTATATTTCCAAGCGAAACGATCGCGCCGTTTATTCGGTGGGGGGGAGGGGGCGATGTGTACTATAACTTGCACGTTTACTCGCTCGGTTAAGACGCCTGATGTACCGAGTGTTCTTCAATATTGTATTATTGAAAGTTATATTTTCAATGAAATGAGGGTGAGAATTGGTTTTATGAATTCTCTTAAATCGTTAATAGCCTTTTACTAAAACGAGTTTATATCACGTCGAATTGAAATTAATCTTATCTGCACCCAATTACTTCTTACGTATATGGGTACTTAAATATATAACTTACATTCGATTATATCCATATTAAAATGAAAATGTTGAAAAATTTATTTTTTGCCATTATTTGTATAGAATGGTGCATGAAATCTTGATTTTTCTACTTACTTTAGCAAATTGTACTTTTATTTTTCTCAACTTTCTCTTAATTTTTCGAAATTAATTCTTGTTAATTTTCTACTTTTACAAGCTCTATAAACAATGTCAAGAATCTTGAAAGTTTGTATATTTTCTTAATGATAAAAATTCGTATGAATTCTCTTGTATCCTAACCTGTTTTAACTTGATTTTAAAAAGCATTACTATTTTTATAGAAAAAAATTGCTACGATACTAAAAAACTTTGTATAGAAATATCAATTTTTCGAAATATTATAGCAACTTTTTTCATGTTTCGTGCCCCTTCTCAACGAATCATAGAATTTCTAGTAATTTTTCCAACCTCATTTTTCTCAGCGCACATAAATAATTACCGCGTGTGGAAGAACTCCGCAACCATTTCTTTCATCCGTCGAGAAAAAGGCGCAGCGTCCCCATCAGCGTCGGTCGATCTCGCCGAAGGTCCATCTAAATTAATCAGTCGGCGAAGGATTACCGGCGCGTCCCTCGCGCGGTACCAATCGAAGCCGCTCGCCCGGCGGCGTCGGATCCCCGCGAATACGGGTCATACCACGGGACCGCTAAATTTACTCGGCGACGCAGTACGTTATTAGCGGTTGAGCGCGAACCTGCCGAATTCAAACAAACAAGTGGCCTGGCGATTAATTAATGCGCACACAAACGACCGCCAGAACTTTCGATGCATGCGTGCCATCACCCCTGCGGACTCGTTCTGTTGGAATAAATAATTCCTACCGGATTTAGCACGAAATGTTATTACTTTATTATAATTTTTTTTATATTATTAACTTTTTACAGGATTCACTTGGAAATTTCATTAAGAACTGAGACGAAGTAAACAGAGAAATCGAAAAGTAGCTTCAACGTCAAGTAGTATGAGTCCGCGTTTGATAAGACTGACGCGATAATATCGTTCTCCCTTTTTCCGACAACTCGACACATATTTGACGATGAAATAAAGTGAAAGTCATCTTTCAATATGAGATCGATCGGTCAAAATAAATGTCTGGAAGAAAGGAGTCCGAGACAAAAGATTTTGCGATTCCTCACGGTCGAGATTCGAGAGAAGCGGAATATCTAATAACTTTCTACAATGGCGAGTCGACGAAGTCGATCCCCAAATTAGAACGAAATTCCTTCCAGACCTCTCTCAGGCTCCCCGGCGATCTGCGGTTTGGCCGAGGAAATGCACTTGATGGGATATTGTGGCAAGGGAGCTGGAAAGTGTACTTCGGCTTAAGAACGCATTAAAAAATTTTCTTTTAATTTTACGTAGACGGTGGTTTATTTTGAATTGTAGATTTTTATTAAAAATTAATTTGGAGTGATGTTATTAATTTTTCTAACAAATGCATCAATTTGCTCACAAATATTTTTTATTAAAGATCATAAACAGTAAACGGGAAATAATATCAGCAGATCATCAATTAAGCTAAATAACTACAAGTTTGTAAGAAATAAAATGTACCGTAAAGTACAATACATCGTTACGTTTGTACAACAATAAAAAGCATGTTGATTTAATCAGCGTCATAATACGTTCTACGGAATTAATTTTCAGTATAGTATGGTCTGGGAAGTTTAATCAGTTTCGCGTAAGTCATTTCAGAAAACTCGAGGGAACCGGGACCGGCTGGAATCGTTGATTAGTCATAATTCCAACGAGCGTACCGTTCCTCCTTGCACTGTGGAAAATGGATGCACACCTTCAACTTCCAGCGCTCATAACCGTCGTCGAACGACTCGGTTAAGCCTCGTAAATTTAACCTCTCCTACCTGCGGAAATAAGTAGCTCAGGAACCATTAACTCAGACCTGTTCAACTACTTCTTCGGATATACCGGCAAATTTAATATCGTATTATTGCTGTTTCATTGTTTTTCGATAAACTTTATGTGCGCTGTTAAATTTTTATTTTTCTACCAGGTGTCAGTTAAATAGTTTGATCGAAACATAAACGTAGATTTATTAGACATTTAGAAATTGCATTGGGTCTTCACTAAAAATTTATACGAAAAATAAAAATCATAAATAAAATCTTCTGATCCCTACAATTATGCTATTACCAGAGAAATGAAACTGAAGTTCGATCATCAATACATTTCTCCATCACTGTAACAAAAAGAAAAAGGAAATTAATGTTCTAATAACCTACTCATTATTTAGTAATTGGCCCTTAATCAAAGAACATTGCCAACATGTGCGTGAAAAAACGTAAAGTAACATCAGCCCGGAGTGACGTAAGGCTGGAGTTATTCTTAAACAGACCCTCGATGGCGCGAGCTATCAGCGGCGAAATAAAATTCCCGAAAGCATAATTGTCTCTATTTTCGTGCGAGAAATTTGAATCTGCGCCTGGGCGGCGGCGGAGCCTCTCGCGTACACGTACGCGCGCATACAGACTGGAAACGCGACTCTAGTGGCCTCGTTAGGGGCTAAGAAGCGCGGCGCGCGCGTAGAGCAAGACAGACCGACGGCGAAAAGGACATGCGCGATAAAGCCGGGGCTGGCGCGTGAGCCTCCCTTTTAAAAATAGAGCGAGCGAAAGGAGGGGGGGAGACAAGGTCGTAATCAGTTGTAAGCGAGTCCGCTGGACGGCTGTGTTTTACGAGACTTTTAACGGCGATGATATTCAGTCGGTGCTCGAGCGACAGTTAGGCACCCCTCGCTAATCTCTTTTACGTCCTTTATGGCATTTAACCCTCGTACACTCGCTCGAATACTTTTTTTTTTGTAGCCCCACGTGGGATTGGCTCTTCGCGGAGTGACGGAGTTTTAGCGGATTGGTCCGTTACTTTGTTTATTGGCGCGCGAGAGCCGGGACAACTTTATTGTTTTTTAAGCGTTTCAATTTATTCTCTTTGACTTGCGCGAACTTTTTTGCGATGCCAGTCACTTCGAGTTACCTTCTAATTCGTTCGAGTGCCGAAATTATTTATTTGTGCGTCGGTGTTTTTTATTCGCTTCGATTTTAATGCTCTCTTTGAGCTGGGTAGAATCTAAACGAACGAATGCATTTTAATGTTCGTCTGCTAGAATAGATGGTGGAAAAATTTTATTAAAATTATTTAGCAGCATTGTTTTCGCGCCGTGGCACGATTTGACGATCATTCTTCTTCGACGGCAATGGAAGAGAATGCAGCTGTCGAAAATAAAACTGATTATTGAGGCAAACTTTTTTTTTAATGCACTCTTTTCACCCTTCCTTTGTGACGCGCGATAGCGCCGACGATGACGTCGCGCGGGGGTTCAGTCGGCGCGAGCTCGTATTTTCAAAAGTAAGTGTTCTTAAAAACAGTGGCACAGAGCAAATGTAACGGCGCGTTAGCTTTTTGCCGCGGATGATGAAAGGATCGCTCTGTGTGCCGTTGAAATATAGGCCAAAACGAAAGTAGAAACGTTAAAATGAAGTTTCAGAGACATGTGTGATATTGACACACACGTGACGTACACACAAAAAAATTGTACGAATAGCCTTTTATTCTCGAAAGCTCCGAGACTTATTCTAATGCAGAATGTGAAGACTAACGGTTGAGTGAATCACATATTGATGACTTAATTCTAATAAATTTTTGTTCGGATTATAAAAACTTGCTGTTCATTCATTCTTCACAAACGCATTGGATAAGTAACTAATGTTTGGTTTTTAGAATAATGCTCTTTCCAGTCCATCAGCTAGTATCTAATACCCTTTTCAAAACTTTTTCTTTATTTTTAAATTCTTTTCATTTATGAGTTAAACGGATTAGATCATTGACACTGAATGCGCGAAACTAAACACCGATAAATTGCGCGGCCACGTTACCCAATATCGGTCAATCTGCGGCAAAGGACACGGCGAGGAAGCAACTCGAAAATAAATACCATCGGTCCACCGCGGCGAATTTCATAACGTCCTCGTATTTTGATGGATTAGCGAGAAAATAGCGGAGTCGCGCGCTGCCTGCATGAAGAAACGATGAGACCCGGAGAAAAAAAACAGGAAAGGGGCAGCGCGACTTGCAAGATTGAGTGCCGCGTGGTTATTATCGACCAAACCAGCTACTCCTTCGGACGAGGTGCTCGGGGGATAACTGATGGAGGCCCGGAGCACGGCGGGAAAAGAGAAAGCGCGCGACAAATTCACGACTTCTGCGGCTGAAGGAGGCCAAGGAAAAATGACGCGCGCTCTCGGAACGAGAAAAAAAATTGCGAGAGGTCTGCCGGTACCGTTACAAAAACCCGGGTATTTTGAAAGACAGACTTGTGGAATTACAGCGCGAGAAAGGATATTTATTGGAAAGTTCGTTCGCCCCGCGGAGATTTTTTTTTTCTTCGACAAGTTGTTTATAAAATTCTCTTAATTTTTATTCTATTTCTGTTAAATGTTTTTTGTTTTCAAACAACTTTTTTAACGATTTGAATTAGTCACTTTACAGTCCATTATTGTGCAATAAGATGCACGCGTAAGTGTATTAAAGCTTTTAAAAAATTACACCATGATTTAATTCGGTGAAAATTGTCATAACAAAAGTTCGCCTCGCTGCGCTTGTATCATTCCTTTTTGTGCAGGCACAAAAAAAAACGTGTCGCACGTACGGCAAGCAAGCAGAGCTCACGTAAATATAAATAGAGCTCGTCCGAGCTGCGGTCGATTTCGTAGCTCGCGGGTATCAACGTTCTTTTAAATAGAACATCCCCTCATTGATGTTTCCGGGCTTCTCTCCCTCTCTTTTTTTTGCAAAAGTTCGTGAGGATTTTTCGAGGAAAAACACAACTGCAAAATAGCTCGTCCGAAGTTACAAAAAAGTTTGTTCCATTTCCGTTTTCACAAGTTTGACTTCCACGCTGAAAGCGATGTGGGCGCGATCTACATTTACGTTTAAACTTTGTAAAAGCGAAAAAAGTGTATTAGATGATTTACTTTAGATTACGTAATTAACAAGGATTTTTTCGCTCCAGCACTGCGTTAAAGATAAAAAGAATTTTGAGATAATACCAATTAGAACGGTTTTAGTACGTTTAACCATATGTTCGATTTATTCTATTTTTACATATCACCATAATTCAGATAATTATAAGCAAACTTTAATAAAAAGATTTTGCGTGGATTTCACTTAAAATATATCAACTCCTTTATCTTTAAAAGCATCAGAATCAATAGAAACGAGGAGACAAAGTCGCGCAAAGTAGCCGCGACATTTGAGGAGTGGGTGGGGGTGAGACACGCGCACAAAATGATGTATCTTCTCTTTATCGAGAATTTCGTTGGACGCCCGTGGCAGCCTAATTCCGCGACGTCGGCGGCCTTTGATCTCTAATCCTGACTGTAACAGTGAAAAAGCTTGCGACGTAACACCTCGTCAGTTGCCTCGTTTACATATTATTAAAATTATTTAAGTTTGATTTCAAATACTAAAATTATGATTGAAAATTTAGAAAGTTTTAATTACTCTTCATTTCATTGTAATTTTAATTTTGTTCTTTTCTTGTGACAATATATAGAGTTAGGTTTTAACATTACAGATACCATTTTCACAAAGTGTTATCAGTCAACGATTCTGCTGATTCCTAGTCTTGAAGGAAGAATCATACGTTCCTTCCGGAAATCCCCCGACCGAGAATAAAAATCGAAAATCTCCATCATTCAGTCGCCGCCATGTCCGCACTAATGTCAAGGCCGAATCCTGGGTGCAAGGACGGAAAATCTCTCACCTCTATTAACCTATTCGTGAATTTAATAACAGCGCCGGATAAAGGCGACATCGGACGTGCCTTTTTGCTGTCGGTCAAAGATCAATGGGCAGCAGCGCGGCCAACGAGTGTTTTCGGCGGCCTTTGTAGAGGGTCAATTAAGTTTCGCGTTTTTATTGTTCTCGAGATAAGAGGTGTGCGCTACCACGTGGGCTCGATTTTGTTTGCTTTTTATCGATTGGCGGCATAGGAGTGGAGGCAATATTTATGGCGCAACGAAAGATGATTTTATGTACCGAGTTTTTATGGCAAGTGAATGCTATTGCAAGGTTTTAAAAATAAATTGAATGTAAACTGCGATAATGCAGCCGAGATGTTAATGTACTGGGTAGTCGCAGTCATTCAGATTACAGATATTTAATGCTGAAGCTCAAAAGCTTCAAATTAACCTTACACCCGTTATTTATTTTTTTTTATAATAACAATGGAAATATTGTGCATGAGTGAAAAATCATCAATTTCAATTTTATCGGACTCTAAATGTATTGAAAATATTATTATATAGTATTCTAAGAGTACCCCTACTTGAACTTAACATATTATTATTTCAGTAGACAAATAATCTAGTCAAAATTTCCCAGAGAAAGATAGTTATAAAAACCATGACTAAATGATAAAAACTTACGGCTTATCGATTGCTTTCAATATACACATCATATAAACATAAAAGAAAAATCAACTCTCATCGATGCTACTTACTTGACACAATCCCTTAATAAGTGCTAAACTTTAAAGGGCCTCTGAATGAGACTGAATACATTTTGATTTGTGAGTCAAATGAAATTGCTAACTATACATTTACATTACGATCGGTCGATGTATACGCAAGAAGAATTTCCGCTGCACGCTCGGCCCGATGTTTGCGCACGTGGATCTGAATTTTTAGTTTACGTCGCGCTGCCGCTGTGTTTGTTTGTTTAGCGGTTCGCCCGTTTGCACAGCCTCGCGAAGACAGAGAGAGATAGAGAGAGAGAGAGAGAGAGAGAGAGAGAGAGAGAGAGAGAGAGAGAGAGAGAGAGAGAGAGAGAGA
>JAXIUT010001616.1:4347-36376 GCA_035586675.1 Eurytoma californica | reverse complement strand
GCTATGAATTCTAATAAAAACTAGACATAATTAATTATTATATTGTTTTCAAAGATTTTAAGGTAGGCTGACCCCCTGGAACGTATTTTCGGGATCTCGATTTTAGCTACCGTAATTTCTGAGATCTCGATTTTAAGGATCTCGAATTTAGGGATCGTATTTTTGGGATATCGATTTTAGCGATCGTATTTTCCCGGATCCCTTTTAAGGAAATCTCAATTTCAGAGATCGCATTTTCAGAGATCTCGATTTTAAGGATCGCAATCTCATGGATAACAGGTTCGGGGACGAAGGATCAGAGATCGCCGTTTCGAGATCTCGAATTTAGGGATCGTATTTTCGTGATCCCGATTTTAGCGACTTTATTTTCGGAGATCTCGAATTTAGGGATCGTATTTTCGGGATCCCTATTTTAGCTACCGTTTTTTTCCTTACCCCTTTTAACAAAATCACGATTTTAGGGATCGCATTGTCAGAGATCTCAATTTTAATGATCGCAATCTCATGGATAACAGGTTCGGGGACGAAGAGTCAGAGATCGCCGTTTCGGGATCTCGAAGTTAGAGATCGTATTTTCGGGATCTCGATTTTAGCGATCGTATTTTCGAAGATCTCAATTTTAAGGATCTCGAATTCAGGGATCGTTCTTTCGGGATCTCGATTTTAGCGATCGTACTTTCAGAGATCTCGATTTTAAGGATCACTCCATTATGGATCGTATTTTCGGGATGTTGAATATGGGGATCGTCCTTCCAGGATCTCGATTTTAGCGATCGTACTTTAGGTGATCTTGATTTTCAGCATCTCGAATTTAGGGATCGTATTTTTGGGATGTCGAATTTATGGAACGTATTTTCAGGATCACTATTTTAGCAATCGTACTTTCAGAGATCTCGATTTTAAAGATCTCGAATTTAGGGATCGTATATTCGGGATTTCGAATTTAGGGATCGTACTTTTGGGATCTCGATTTTAGCGACCGTACTTTCAGAGATCTCTATTTTATCGATCGTACTTTTAGAGATCTCGATTTTAAGGATCTCGAATTTACGGAACGGAGTTTCGGGATCTCGATTTTAGCGATCGTATTTCCTCGGATCCCTTTTAACAAAATCGCGATTTTAGGGAACAATCCAAATATAATCACTAAAAATTGTGAAATTGCGAAAATACCTACTTACTTAATAAATATTCGTAATCAGTAAAAGTAGTTAGCAATTAGATTATCATACCTTTTTAACTTCTTCTTAAGTTTATAAATTTAAATATTCTACTGAAAAAGAAAATATTTTCAGAGCAATTCGCCTTTTATGCAATTGATTTTAAATAAATAATAGTAAATATTTAAATCATAAAATATTTAAGTGTATTTATGGTTTTATTTATCTTTCAAATTTTTACATGGTTATTGAAAATCGATCGACCATTCGGGTTAGTTACAACGAAAATTTTGATCGCTATATACTCATTTAAATTAAGCTGCACTAACGTCTAGATTAAGTGCTGTATACTACCTGGTGAATTGACCGCTAGGGAGACTTTGTGATACCTTTCCCTGTAATGAGTTTGTTGCTCCAATTTTATATAATATACACTAAAAGTTGGATGATTGCGCCGTGGAGAGTGCTACTATGTAATTGGTTATAACAGATTATATAAGAAATCATATAATATGAACAAATCACCAAAATTCTTATAATCATTGTAATCAAATGTCACTAGAATATAATTGAATGGGGTTTCATTCTCTTGAGACCCTTTTCTTCTTTTCTTGACACCGCTTGTAACTGAGTAACTGTTGGAATAGTCTCGCGGCCCCTGCTGTTACTTTTGTTTATTATGCAAATTTTTCGATTACTCATGCAAAATAATTTTTCGTCCATTTATAAATCTAACTTCGACGTTGAGAAATTACTTAAAGTGAGGAACGAGCGAGCGAGAGAGAGAGCAAACCCGGTAGAATACAGCAAATCGCTCGGATTCTCCGACACTCACCGAGGCGCTTCTTCATTTGTATGTAAATCATTGTTTTCAGTTTACTACCCGCGATTTATACTTATCCATCGCGATAAATATCATTGGCGCGCGCGCGGATTTTAAGGAGTCCTTACCGGCGGCCGCGCGTAGAAAGTACACTGCGCCGGGGCTGATTTATGGCCGGTGGGCCCCGTTCCGCGATGCGCGGCGCTTACATAAAGAGATAAATCTCGCATTGTCTCGCGTAAATTACAGCTACATTATTAATAAGTTAACACGCGTACGCGGCCATTGTGCGCGGCTTAAATGAATCTCGCACGGGAGCTTCGATTGTTGCGATTTAACGGTGCGCCGGTGTAACTCTTAATTTCGTTAATAAGAGCTGTGTCAATGTCCAGCGATGTTCGCCGGGGTTGAAAAGCTTTTTAATGATGACGGAAATAAATATGCATTTTTTGTTAAAAAAAAAAAAAAGAAAATTAAAAAGCTGTATCTTCTTGGACAGCAAAGAAATTTTTTTAATCAACGTCTTTCTTACACTTGCCATAATGGAAGAATTTGAATATTATGCAAGGAATTAAAATTAACATTTTTTTCTCGTTTTTACGTAATGCAGTAATTTTTTAAATAATTTTTTAAAATAATGAGATGCAAAAAGTTTGCTAAAAGTATTAAAATGCAAAGTACAGAAAATTAAAAAGTTTTCTCCCAGTCAGTAAAGATGTTGCAGCGTTTTTTTGATCAACAGCTTTCTTAAATTTGCAATAAATTATGGTCTTATTTTGTGGATGACACATTGCTAAGTCACTTTCTTGATTATGCGGCCATCATTTTTTAAAGTAACCGCACTTTTTTATCCGCATTAAATTTACTTATAACACGTTTAGATGACACTGACACATTGTCCTGTTCATTGGAACTAAGGGTACGAAAGTTCATAAATATTAAGTTTAAATCATTGCGACTCGTTCACTCCGACATGGTTTGTTGGGATTTCTGTGGTCAAGCACAAGAGCAAGACTTGACTGTTCGCAAAACAACCATCGAAATATTGTACGTGCTGAATTAGCTCCTCAAAAGTAGATAGAAAGCTGTATATGAAGTACAGTTTTCATAATTTGTATACTATTTTTCATTTTTCAAAATTTGCTTAAACTTGCTTATAAATATAATATAAAATTTATAAACTTAATATAAAGGTTTGTTATTTGGTTTAATTATCAACTGTACCTAGAGAATCTTTGTTATTCTAGTATTCTCATATGCTCGAAACTTTTCAGTCGCATATAAAATATGTAATATTAGTAACAATATATCAATTAGATTTGTATGGCACCAATATTATTCGTGACAGTAAATTTCAATCCGTCGAAAAAAAAAAATTATAATATAGGAATACTAGTAATACTATCATAAGTAATAGTATTACTGTCATAAGTATATCGTTAGTTTCAATCTCAATTTTATTTTCATAAACTGGTTAATCACAGCAAATTAATTAATTTAATATTTTTTCAACTAAAATTTATTTTCAATATTTTTTAAATGATTGCTTCGTGTAGTGCAATGTTGAGGATAATATTATCTTATGCCTTTTGGAATATCTTCCAAAATGTTCCGAAACATCTGCGATGAATAAACTGATTATGTCTGTTATTTTCCTCAGTGCAGACTGTTTGTGAAAGTAGAATTCCAAGACGGAAATGGATATTTAGTGGGTTGTTACCGTAAAACTCCAGAAACAAATTTTATGTAATCCATACTATCATATTATTTAGATTGATTAATCACTGTAAGAAGATGCATTATGCAAATAAAAATGACGTTGTCCAGATATTTATTTAATTTATTAATTCACATAAATGTAAATATATTCAAGTTCAACTTATTCCTCGGAAAAATCATGAATATAAGTAAAATTTATCGCCTAATCCGAGAGAATTCACGAGCTTCCCTCCGCCTGACTGAAACACAGATTGACATGAAATATTAACCATTTGAAATATTTTAGTTCCCGTCGTCGACTCGAAAGAAGAATAAAAAAATTCCCTTCAAATTTACACCGCGCAACCTTATCCCATAATCTCCCACGGCAATAAGTAACTCCCAGCCGACAAAAAAAAATGCATAGAACCACACATCCGCAGCATCGGAAAACTGCGCTCTACGGTGATTTACCGAATAATCGCACGCAATGGGGCACATTAGAAACGTACTTAGCTTTCTTTCGCTCGCCATTCAATATCGCCCGGACCTTATCGATATGCAAATGCGCGATTTGCATAAGCCGCGCTCGCGCGCACGTATAAATAAGATCGTCCAGCGGCGTCCCCCGCATCGCGCCGAAAGGACACGATCGCCGCGCGGCTTACGTAAGCCCACGGCGCTTTCCACCTCCGAAATCGGCCCTAAATCACCGGCGCGACAGTATGGGAGGCGCGGAAAAAACGCCGCGGCGAGAGTGCGTTATTAACGCGGCGCGTGACTCATCGCCGCCCCCGCGCGTGCACTTCCGCGCGGTGCGCTCGCCTCATTTGCGCGGGGGGGCGTGCCTCTCCCCTCTTCGTTTATCATCATTAGGCCGAGAGCCTCGTTATCGCGTCGCCGGACCGATCGAAGCCCGCGCGTTCGTCTCGCTCGATCCGTTTGGCTCGTTACGCGCGAAGCCCGCGCGCGGTGATGCATTGGCGAGAGCGCGCAACGCTCCGCGCTTCCTTTTTTGCGGAGCCGCGATTTCGAGCGGTCGATTGCAATTTTCACGGTGATTTTCTTTCTTTTTTCGGGGAGCTCATCGTTTTCGCACTGGTGAAATCTTTTTTTGTTATTCTCGTTGCGAAGCTGAGTGGATCGAACGACGATTTGTTCGATGAAAAAAATTTGCAGTGTAGTTTATGTATTTATACGCGGAATAAAAATGCAATACTAGAATTTTAACTGATGTTATTGGAAATAATGCACATCTTCTTAGTTTTTGAGGAATGTGTGTCTTTCCATCAGTTATTATTTATACAGAACTAAATTAATATATCGAAAAAACGTAATAATAAATAAAGTAACTTGAGGGTTTAATAATTATCTTCTTTTTGATAACGAGTATCTAAACAAATTTGATAATAGTAATTAAAAAATTATCAATTTTTAAAATTTTGCAAATCTTCTAAGAAAATATCAATTTACGTTAAAAGGGTGTGTGGACTATCTTTCCAATTTTTTTTTTTTTTTATTGTAATAATTGTAGTAAGTGTATTTTCTTGCTGAGAAAACTATACTCAGATCGAAAAGTTTGTAATATGATTATAATAATGACAGAAATCCTACAATCATTTCCTATAAGTATAGATTTTTTCTGTTACAGTTAGCATATGTGATCTCTCTAAATCCGAATATGTGAAAATTGACATATTTCATGTGAAAAGTCGTTCACATATGAAATATGTGAACGAATTTTCACATTTAATATGTCAATAGTCACATTTTTGTATGTGAATTTCACAGTTTTCACATATTCAGATTTAGAGGGATTGTGAATATTTTTACATAAAACAAAAATATTCCACTGAAAAGAAAATAGAAATTGAAAACTTTTTTTTCTCGAAATGTGAAAGGAGAAAACGGGCAGTCTCAGAGATTGAAAACAGCGAATTGGACTTTAATATAGTTTACTTTTTATATGAATAGATTTTCACTGTTACACATGTGTGTATTTAATAATATTTTTACCATAAACACTGGTAAATTCACTGACACAAGAGAAAGAGAGAATGAGATTAGAACATTTTACATTTTAGTACGAAGAATTTAATTTCTTCAAAAATTTCAGCCAAAGAAACAGTTACATTCAGAAAATCAGATTACGATCTCCAGTCCGAAATATCCGACCGTTAGTCCACGCACTTAACATCCACTACCTGCATCCTCAAAGTAACATTACATCCTCCCGAATTGAGCGTACAATCATTGCAGCGCGTGAAACGCAGAAAAACGCTAATTAATGTTCTAAAAAAAAAAAAAAAAACAAAATATGCTCTTGGCACATTTACCTAGACACCATTACCAGGTCGCTCAGAAGAGCGCGAGTGCACTCACGTCGGCTAAATCTAAATGATAAACAGCCTTTTTCCGAGTAACCGAGTGCGTGCGCGAGGGTATGCCTCATGAACGCCGTGGGAAATAAAGTATAGTAACGAGGAGTCCGTGCCTTTTGTTTCCCTCCCCTCAGGGCCACCGCGCCGCAGACGTTGATCCCGCACATTACGAAAGATGGGTTGTGCGCACATCGCACGCACGCGGCTTCTTTTTCTCGAGCTTTTTCTAGCCCGCTGCTTTACTCGCCGTCTTATCGCTCACCCTTCCTCCTTGACCTTACTGCGCAAGACGTAAGCATTTTTATTCCACGCATCGTGCCCACTTTTTGCCATTAGAGCCTTCCTGCTTTTAGACCTACTGGTTATTTATATTTTTCAATGGGAGGTTAATCTCTTTGCTAAGTTTAGACGCGGCTGTCCATTTGGTTCAACTCCTACGTTTCAATCTACTAATAAATTGCGAGGTAATAATTCGCATTAGAATCTTTAAAATTCTTGAAACTAAAAATAGAATGAGGAAGAAAAAAGTGAATTGCAATGTAATAGTAAAATTAAAATGATTAGGTTTTCAAAAAATTACTGTTTGAAGTTTTTATGTTTATGTATCAAATTGTCAAAGAGATCAAATTTTAGATTTCTAACTTTTTACTACCATAATTTTTACTAATTTTCTTTTAAAAAAAGTCAAAATTACTATATTTCTGTTTGATTTTTTATAGCTTCAAATAAATCCACTTATACAGTATTATAGTATACCATAATAAGTGAAAATATAATTTTCAATGACAGTAAACTCCAACATCACCGAACAGTCATTTTACCTCATTTCAATTCCTGGAGTCTAATTTACTCAAAATGATACAGTAATCGTGTAAAAATCTTCTTCTGTCTGCAATCATTCGTCATTAGAAAAATCCTTATTGACAGCAAAAAACCACCTTTACCGTGCCAGCAGAAGATCGCTCGCAGCCCCAGGCGCTTTGCAGGCGTACCTCAAACACATTTTGCTGCTTCTATTCCGGCTCATCCCTGTCAAACAAGTGCACATTTTTCAGTCCATGGAATGCGCTTACACGGATGCAGTTTACAGCACGCGTTAGTGAGCCCGTTTGTTCTTTCGTATAGTTCACTCGGCGTAATTTGTTTGTTTATGCCCCGGCACGTCCGCCCTTTCGGAGCATTTCTATGCTCTTTGTACAACATCTACGTCTATTTGACAATTGTTTCTGGTATCTGGGTAACTGCACGGTAAGGCTGCAGATGTACGTTCCGTGTTAATTTTATTTCAATAAATAACAGGGAGAATAAAATAATATTTCACAGTTTTGTTAAAAATTTGTTGAAAATTTAAATTGTAAACGCTTTTTTTTATGGTACATACTGTAAACTTGTACTAAAACAATTTAGGCGAAAATCATATCAAAATTATACATAGTGTACAAATGATTTAAAGATTTAGCGTGTATTATTTCATCAACAAGTGAACTTTTAAAACGCGACAAAAATTACCATAAATTTTGTAAAAATTATATTACGACAAATTTTACAAATTTTTTTTTGAATTTGCAGTACGTCCTCCACCTCGAAGAATTTATAGCAAATTTTTCTCTACAAATTTTCTCAGAGTAATAACTATTGATGCAAATTTAAAAAAATAAACAACAAAGTTTGCTTAACTTCAGTAAAACATAAGCACGGGTCTTTGACCGAAAGCAAACGACAAAATCCCGAGAGGGAAATTTGTTTATCGTACGCGGCAATAGAAGCGAAAATAGCCCGTCCGGTACAAGAGCTTCCCAGAAACGCCAAAATCGTAGAGGCGTTGAAACAGGTGTACGCACAATTTTACTGCACAGCATCTTTACACTCGGGCCGTGCGCGCGCGAGGCGCAACGCACACAGCTGCACGCGCGAACAAGCCGAGATTGTTTTAGCACGCGTCGACGGGATCTGTTTCCGTACAGCGTAAATATGTGCTTTGCATATATTTTCCTATACGCGCTCACTTCGGGCTTCACTTCAGTTACTTCAAAATTAACGCATTGAAATTTGAGAAGATTCACGCAGTTATTTTGAGAGAAAGATTGAGTGACTTTAATGTAATATCGATTTTTCTAGGGAATTTTTCTAACATTCAATTTTTGTGAAAAAGAATTTAAGTGATGTAGTTACTTATGAACAATAGAAGAAAGTACAATAATAATAAAAAATTAATACTAAAAAATTTTAGTGGCATTTGATTACGATGATTACTAACGATTTATTTAACAATTAAATTGCTTTTTATGACAAGTTATAGTCGTGTAAATGATGGAGCACTAGTAGCTTTCTTCAGCACTTATCCAATAAAGTCATACGGGGCTGATATAAAACTGAAGCAGCATACCCGTTAGTGGGAAACATCAGATTTAGAGTCCATCTGGTGGTACATATTTTAGGTAACATATGGCACTAATTGAAAATTCCGGAAATTTAGCCAAATATGTTTTATTTACATAATTTTACCAAATTATTTAAAAAGTTAAGAAAATATATTTAAGAGAACAATTTGAATCTTGTTAAATTAATAAATCTTATTAAATGTCAATTCATTTCAAAGTCATTGTGAATACAAAGATCGGTAATACATCTGAACTGGCACATTTTATGTACAGCCGATTTTATCGTTTTGGTTACAAATATTTTTTAAATAAACATTAATTGACATTTTTAAACTACAGTTTATCTCTTCAAATTTTATTAGGCACCAAGAAAATCACATTAAAAGGCAAATACGTACTAAATTACGGAAATTCGTAACAAATCAATTTTTAATCATATAGCCCAAATAAGTATAGTAAATTATCAGCTTTACAATTTCGACTCCATAATCTGAAAAAGAAAAAAACATTTGACTGACATAATCTACCAATGGAAATAGGAACCCCTAAGCAATCCCCTGGTGGGTTCGCATATTTTTCCGACGTCCCGTAGGCACGGAAGCCGCGAGCGCATCTACCTCTCGGCCGGAGACGGACAGGGTCCGACCCACCGCTGCGAAACCGGTCCCGCGTTGTCTCGGCGCACGTGGGCGTCTCCCTCGCCCTTCGGGCGGCTCTGTATTTTCCCCGCGCGATTTTCACGCCTCGAAAGAGAGAGAGAGAGAGAGAGAGAGACAGAGAGAGAGAGAGAGAGAGAGAGAGAGACAGAGGGAGAGACAGAGAGAGAGAGAGAGAGAGAGGAGCCCTTCGCGTGGGCGGCGCGCGCGCTTTCAAGGATACATAAAGGGAGAGAATTAGAAGTGCGTCTGTTTTCTCGGTAAATACTCGCGACGGGGTGTATCGTGGCGCGATTCGATGCCTCCTCGAGGACCGAGATTTATGCGCGGCTTCTATATCGTGCGGGGATCATAGTCGGATAGTCGGATGGATTTGGGGGCACGCCATCGGCCCCAACCGGGGACGTGACCACTTCGCGCCTAGGTCTTATCGACCCGTTACGCTCAGCAGTGGGGATCATTGTACAGTCGCCTTTTTTCAGAATATTTAGCGGAAACATAACGGACCGTCAAATTTCATCTACATAATTCCGTAATTTTATTTGCATACGGTCTTCACGGCTCCGCAAATTGACCTTTCGCGTCCGAGATAAAAATAGCTTGATTCTTTAAAAGGCGTATATATACATACTTCATCGGCGTGTTTAAACTCAGCCGCGGCGAAGTAGCGGGAGAGGCACGTAAATGACAAAGTTAAACACAAAGGTTTTGACCAAAGAGAGACGTTTTCGAAAACCCTCGAGTTTTCCTCCCTCGAACTTTCGCGCTCGGGTCTCCCGAATCGGCCGGTGTTTACTTTACTCAAACGCGCGTACGACTGGCGAAACAGCAGCGGCGCGATTCGTTAGCCCGGCGAAGTCCTCCCTCGACGGAGTGTGTGCCCGAGTCGTTGAGGAACAAAGCGCGATTTACTCGCGGCTGGCCGAAAAATCGGAGAAAAAAAAATTTCGCGTCGCAAAGCGAGAAGAGGGGAGGCGGCGCAGGCGCGAGTTACAAATTGCGCGGGTGAGGCCGCGCGACGTGACAAATAGCGACGCGCGCAAAATTATGCGAGTCGCTCGCTTGCACGCCGCGAGCATCCGGCTCCATGCGACACCGCCGAAAGCCTCACGCTCCTTCTCGCTGTGCGTCTTTTTTTTTTCTTGCTCTAATCGGTACCGACGTGATGTCGCTTCAATGTTTTCGCAATTTCGTAAAGCGAGCGGAAGCGCTGACAAATTTAGCGGGAATTTATTATGAATTTTGAGAAAGCGCTTAAGACAGCTTAAAAAATTCTTTGTAATTTGTAAGAGAAATTTTACTCACTTAAGTCTAAGTCTAATTTTTATATTAATGGAATTAACACAAACCGGAACACATTTGAAGTAATTATTGTGTATGTAAAACTACGCGATGGAATGAAGAATGGATATGATTATTAAATGCATATGGAAATTAAGTTAACTCTGCTGTTTCAATCTATTAGCTCCGTCGAGAATTTTCAATCTAATACATATCTTCAATAATTTATTTCATTTATATTTCTAAATTTCATAAATTATTTTCTGGCAATGATACATCATCTATGAGATTCAGAAATTCCACAAAAAGGAAAGTAAAAAAGATTATATTTTGGTGTTTACGTCACTATCTTCAAGTGTGATAAAAATGATGATAAAAATTTCTAAAATACTCTTTTGAATTTATATACAAAATAACTGATATAATAATCACATATCGTATTTTATTACCTCCAAAAACTGTGGTTAATCACACTTTACTTACAATGCAAATAAAAAAAAATCAGCAATTATGACGTTAAGAACCTGTCCAATTCCGCTCAACGAAAAGTAAACTAACCATTATTTGATGTCAAACCGATACTCGAGCAAGAACGTGCAAAAATTTCGCTAAAAGCTTGTATAACTACCGTGGAACGACAGCGGGCACTAACGAGCAGTGTCATCCCTCGCTCTCCTTCTTCGTAAAAGCCCAATAACTTCCTGTATTCACCGCAAATACGGGCTCCCACATAACGAGTGTCAAAAAGCTTGATGAAAAAAAAACCAGCGTCCGGTTAATTCTTCGGGCAATCAAGAGAGACATTCCGACTTCGGTGGAAGGTATATAGAAACGACTACAACCTGTTTTTGCCCTCCTTTGCTTTCGGAGAAAAAAGCTCGAGCGCGTTGCTTGTATCCCCTGGAAATCCGACTATTATTCATGTCGATTCTCGCGCAAGCCATTTTTTACACTCCGC
Organism: Eurytoma californica; assembly: GCA_035586675.1. Lineage (NCBI taxonomy): Eukaryota > Metazoa > Arthropoda > Insecta > Hymenoptera > Eurytomidae > Eurytoma > Eurytoma californica. The sequence continues at coordinate 25,038 of JAXIUT010001616.1, read as the reverse complement.
TGTCCTCCGACCCGCCCTGGCCGGGCGCTTCTTTTATTTTTCTCGCCGCGCAGTTTCTTTTTTTCTCGTCTACGTGCCATGGGGTCTCGCGCATTGTGCCGGAGGACGAGACATTTAAAAGGATCCTTTACCTCGCGCATAGTCCGGGAAGTTTTTTGGATAAACTGAAATAAACCATGGGATATACTGTGGTGTTACACAACCAGAATTTGAATAACTTTGTATTTCCATTATGAACAGGTGAATTTAAAAGATTTAATTATTTTACTGAAAAAATAAAGATTAAAATAAATTATGCAAGTCCAAATAACATAAAAAAAACATCTGAATATCATATGCATAAAAAAAATTTTTGATTTATGGTCTCCGGTTTGCACACAAGAAAAAAATGCGAATATCCATATCAAGTTCCATGTGGTATAATATCTTCCGTTACATCTATATTTGTAGAAAATGTAACACATTAACAATATATTTTATTTTCGAAAAACTTTAAATTTTGTTTTCGAGTCTAAGCAGTGCCTTTTTTAAATTTTAGGCCCCACAGCCGCTTACGAGATGAATTTAAAAATTTACCTTTTTATTTTAAGATAAATTTCTTCTAGATCTGTCTAAATTTTTAACCCTTACAGACCTGAATTTTTTCCCTGCAAGAAAAACTTCTAAAAATATTTCTACATGATATACGATCATTTTTTAGTCAATTTTTTCAATTTTTGAAACTTCAATTTTTTTCTTTAGTGCTAATTTTCTCACTTTCTATTGAGTCTAGAACAAGTTATAACCCCCTTACGAGATCGAAAATTATTCACTTTATTTTATTTTTTCTATCACAAATTGGTTCGATGAAAAATAAAAAAATCAAAAATTAGTTATGAACATTCCAATGTACATTGGGTCTGAAAGGATTAACATTTTTGGCCCGAAATGTGAACTTTGATCTTTTACTTCTAAGATCTACTCACTAGCTCTTATAAACGTAACAGACAGAATTAAATGTGATTGATTAGAGTACATATTTCAATCTAAATTTAAATTTATTTTGACAGAAACAGAAAATTACCTCAGTTAAAGATAGAGAATCATTTGAAATCTGCTTGCCCAAATTTTATTTAATTAACAATTTGCTAATTAGGAAAAACATTTAAATCGGAATAATAAAGTTCCTTCAATTACTCGCAAAATAAAGTTCGAAGCGAGACTAAAGCAAAAAATTTCGGAATTAGCCAAACGCACTTTAAAGCTGCGACGAATGCGGAACCGAGCGGACTCCGGTACCGCTAACAAGCTCTGCCCGAGCCGGGGATAATAACTCTCCCGAGCTACATCCCCGCCTAACGAATTTTCGACGGCGAACAACGACCCGCCCCGTGGACATACATCATACCGGTACATCCGCGGTCGTTAACGCCCGGGAGGAGGGCGGACGTCGGATTGACGCCGCTACGGAGTATCAGCCGCGGCGCACGACGAGGGGAAGCGGAGTGCGGGACGCAAGAGTCAAGAAGACGATCACGCAGTTTCGGACATCCCCGCCGTCAATTCGCCGAGGCGACAGCTGTCCGCTCGTTCCGGCTTCTCTATAAGCCTGTGTGCGTGGGGTCGTTTACCGGGATTTCTGGCGGAACGGAGACTAATGTCGGCCAGAGTGTCAGATCGACGTTGCGTATGGCTATTGCAGAAATCGATTTTATTGCCGTCATCCGTTTTTCATTGGACGGGAGGAGTTGCTCTAAGTTTAGATGTGCGACCGGCTCTTCTTTTGTGAAAATTTAATGCCACGATAAATGATAATGGGCTTTTTCAAAAATAGTTTTCGTTCAAAGTCGGATGTCAACTTTAAAGAGTTATCAATCAAATTGTTTGTCTGATTACGTGTGAAGTGAAATCAATATTTGTTGGTTTTTATGTGAATGGGTGCAAGTAAAAGTGAAAAATAGTTTAAATTTATATGACGGAGGAGGATATTTTTCTAACTTGGATATTTCTCTTTTATTCCTTATATATCCTATTCATACATTTTTGCATACATAAATATACACGCTGTAATTTTAAAGTTTGTCGTTAAATACTCTCACTTATTTCACTCTACGCATCTCTTTCCTATGTATCTTTTTCCTTTAGTCTTCTTCTTCCTCTAGTTCATCATCTTCTGCTTTTTCTTCACCATCTATTCCGTCTAGTCATGCGAAGTATTCTGCTCTTAGTTTTTTTATTCATCAATTCTTTTAATTCTTATTCCTTTTCCAATTCTTTATTCTTCTGTTTCTTCTTCTCCTTCTAGTTCTTTTCTATCTAGTTCTTCATTTTCTTCTTCTTAATTTTTCTTATTATTATTTAATTCTCTTAATTCTTTTGCACCACATAAATCCTCGTATTATTCTTCTAAAACTTATTCCTTTTCTAATTCTTTATTCTTCTTCTTCAGTTCCTTCTCGACATCTGAATTCTTTTACGTTTATTTCATCTTTTTATTATTTAATTCTCTTCGTTCTTCTGTCTCGCAAGACCTGTATTATTCTCCACCGTATACTTTGACTCTATTTATTCACATGATTAATTTTTTTTTCAGAATCTTTTTCCTTTATTCTTCTTCTGCTTAATCTTCTACCTCTAGTTCGTCTTCTTCTTCTTCTTCTTCTTTTTCTTCTTCTTTTTCTTCTTCTTCTATTCCGTCTAATCATGCGAATTCTTCTGCTCTTACTTTTTTCATTCTTTAATTCTTTTAACTCTTATTCCTTTTCTAGTCCTTTATTCTTCTCCTTCTAGTTCTTCTCCCGCTAGTTTCTCATCATCATCTTCTTCTTTTACATCTAGTCATGGGAATTCTTCTATTCTTAATTTTTCTTATTATTTAATTCGCTTAATTCTTTTGCACCATATTGGTCCTTGTATTATCTTCAGCTTTTTTAAATTTACTCTTCCATAAAATTCGAAAAATGTATGCACCACCTACAAAGTAAATCGCGACTGAACCTTGAGGAGAGAAAGAAACGTGCATTGATCTCGAAATCGTGCAAAATCAGATCGCCCCGTTTTTCATTATCCGGTGGTGTAACTCGGAGACGGCCCCCTCATTGTTCGGCAGCAGTCAGTCGATCTCTTTGAAACGGCACGAGCACGAGAGCAAAGCGAAACGCGGCCGTGGCTCCCCTCAATAGAAGCAGCGCTCGCCGAAGAGAGAGAGAGAGAGAGAGAGAGAGAGAGAGAGAGGCTCTCGCAAAGCAGGAGGCACATTCTACAGGTTGGCATTGCTCGTCGCGACCGAGTCGAATGAAGGTCGCACCGCCGCGGCTGCGTTACAGTTGTATCCCTACAGAGAGATGGAGTTGTCGGGCGAGTCGTGGACGACACGTGCGATTTGCTGGCGATATCACGCGAGAGAGGGGTAATCGACGCACCTTACCGCCCGGCAATTATCACGGGAAAAATGCCTTCTTTTTCGTCACGGCCCATTGCGAACTTTCCGCGAAAGTTTACTGGGACTCGGCGATGCCACGACTGATAATTGACTTGTTACTCGGCGTTCCAGTATTTTTCTAGGGCAATCAAAAGTTTTTTGTACTTTGTCACGCTTGCCTTTTTTGTATGTAAAAAATCACTGTTTGAGAAAAGTTTGAGCGGTAAAATTTGCTCGTGCGCAAGTGTAACAAAAAATCTGTAGTTGTTTTTATACATTGTAACGTTGATTGTTTGCAATCGCGTCAATGAGGTTTACAGCAATAGCGAGGCTTGCGAGAGAGAATGCCTTCGTGAAGCTGAAAGCTGTTTCTGTCTCTTTGCGTAATACTATTGATAATCCTTTTGTATACAGGCAGTAATCCTTGAAAGTTCGAAGTTAGCTTACAATTCATTGTTCCTCCTCACAGTGTCAATATTGTTCATTCGACTTTCATTTAATAATCTCTCTTGCTGTTACATCTATTTATAATATTTTACAATTTACAATTTGACTTCAAACACCTATACTGAGAAGAACAGTTCTTAAAAAAAAGTGAATTTAACAACTTTATTTCTTCATGTTGTAAACTGTTATAAAAGATGTAAATAATTGAATAATTATTAGGTTTATTTAATTCCTTTGATAGAAAATGAAATAACTAATGTTTTTTCTAAAAGAGAATCAGTGAAATTTGATTGATTTCCAGTACTAGACAAACAACTCTCGAGTCAACGAAAGATTACTGTTAATTAGTGTACTCGACCTGATTTGCACCAGTTTTAAGTGAAATTTTGTATTTTTTCTATTTAAAATTTTGCAATTTTTCTATGATTTGATTGATATCAAAATACTTAAATAAACAATTTAGTAGAAAAAGAACGTGCATTAAAGTATCCAAAAATTTAAAAACATAATACTTTCCTTATAACAGGTGAAACTTTATTTTTGAAACAGTTTGAAACTGTCAGTTTCCTTTGGAACTCGAAATTCGATATTCGAACGATTAAATTGCCATAAATCCTAGATCGATTAATTAAAAATTATGAGAAATTCTTGTGTAATCTCTAAATTTATCCTTACAGTTTTGATCTCACTTGATTGAAAAGAAAATCTTGAATGACCGGCGATGCAATCTGTTATAGAATCTACGACATTCGAACCACAATTCAAAAGAAATCAATATAAAACAAAATGTCTAATAAAAACTCGTTTCTCTCTCCCCCTCTCTTTCTCTTTCTATCCCTTTCTCTCACAATTTTTCCACTAAAAGGAGAAACGCCTCATGAGAAATATTCTTAATTTCAAAAGAAATAACATCAGCTTTCATTTCCGATTCACTAAGTTATCTGTCTAATTGCAGAAAACGATAAGAAAATTCGCGTCGAGAAAGTCCAAGGAAAAAATGTTATTACGACAGCCGAGGCGCGATTACGGATCAATGAAGCCGCGATCTCGCGCATGATTTATGCGAGCGCGCGGCGTATCTCCCCTGCCCCCGTCGCACCATTACCGATCGCGCGCGAACTCTCGCCTCTCACGCGGGATGAGAAATGATTCGTCACGGCGATTCTGACTTTATCGGCGCATAAAACACTTCGCATTTATTTACCGGTCTAAACAAGCCCCTAACGACTCGCCGCCGAGTCCGAGGGCCGTGCGCGCCGCTATACCCATATAATTACGTCGCGATGATGCGGGCCGGTGTGTGCGTGCGCGCGCGCATCTTCCGATTTCTCTCGCTCTCCCATTGTCCGGTGCTCGCTCTTCCCGGACGATCCCTCCTCTCGCCTTTTTATCCCATTCCGCCGTGTCATTTTTTCCTCGGTCACTTATATGGATATTTCATCTAATTACAAGCTGCCCACGCGCTACCATATCGGTGGGCTCGAGTGGCGTGGATGCTTTTCTCGGATCTGTTTGTTTTCGCTGCTGAGCGCGATAAACACGATTTTTTTCGTTTGTCCTTGCGTACGGATTGCGAGGACGGACCCGAGGCTTTTATTTCGTGGCGCTATTAAACATTTGCGTATTGCGCTTTAAAAATGACTATAGTCTTCATTAGAAAGAAGACAACCTCGCAACTTCAAAAAAATTAAATAGAGACTAGTAAATTTTTAAATATTGTACTATGGTTATAATAAAATTTACTATATTTATAAGACTTGCTAATTCATATATTATTTAATTTTTTTATTTAGTCGCAGTATGCTTTCGACTAGTAGCATAGTCTTCACTAAAGAGGACAAACTTGAAAATTCAAAAAATCGATATAGTGACTAGTCATTTTTTAAATATTTATATTATGTTTTATTATTATAGTTATATTAAATTTTATTACATTTGTATCAACATTTTTTTATAATTAGTTGTTTTACTAATGTTTTCTACTTTTTGAGTTTGTCCTCTCTTTAATAAAGACTGTAATAATTTTTAATGCAGCATTTTCTGCGAGTAATTGAGTAATGCGTTTCGTTATAAAAGTACGTACTATTAATAGTCGCGTTAAATAACAGCGCGAGGTCTTTAAAGAGCTTGAAAAGGCCATTCATATTAGAAGCCGACAATTTTCGAATTATGCCTTTTTTAATTTATTGCACGTCCATCAGTTTTTCCAGACACCACTTCCTCGCCCTTTCTCGCTCGTTTGTTCCCCAGTTGTTAGCCACCCACGTACCATCACATTGATTTTTTAATAGGGTTTTCCAGGCTTTGAGCATAATACCATCAATCTATTATTTTCTCCGTGGGTGGAAACTCACCAACTAACTCGACTTCGCGTATACCTTTATTCAACCCCGCTTCTCCTTCTCATTATATCCTTTAAATGCACCTTTATATAGAAAATCACACGTTTGCCTTATTTTTCTTTTTCATCCTGCATCATTCTCTGAATACAGCATAGTACCACTTGGAACATTTCTTATTAAATTCGTGTCAGTTTAATAAACAATGAATATAATACTTGATTTTTCGCTTAATAACGATTTCTGTTACTTCGAAAGTAAAATATGATAATGACATCATTAGGATGAAATCGGAAATAATGAAAGTGGCGCAATGACACTACACTTCATGCGATTTAATTTCACATTCGAATAAAAAAAGTCATCGTTCCGATCATCAACGAAGCCTTAGAGTATAATTTTATAAATGACGCATTCTACCTCACCATCGTGACGTAATTCGTCACGATTCGAAATAAACATCAAATCTCCATAGAAAATTAAACTAATTACTTCAATTCGCAAAGTCGATGTCCACGATAAATCGCGGTCAATGATTTTAACTTTCCGCTTACCTACTTATCTGTTGCAACCGACCACGCGGGTACTTCCTCCTTGAAAATAAACGATTTTCCCGACTTTCTCGCGCGGCGTGAATTATTTCATCCGAACGACAATTGAAGCCGCGATCAAAACTTGCCAGGCTCTCGGCCGTTACGCCTTATGTAGATCGGGCCATTGTATGCAGGAGTCGGCCGGTAATTTAAGGCACTTTAGCGCGAAACTTCATTTACATGGCGCTGAGGATGCTGCGCACGTGGCTCTCTCATTGTCGACTGCATATAGGCGCGCTCCGGCTCTTTCTTCGAAATTGCACTCTCTCGCGGTTAAACCGAACCGCCGGTTACTTTTTCTCCGGCCGTATACACTCTCCCGGCCGGTGAGAGTCCTCGTGGCTTAACGAGCGTCGAGCATCGGCTCTGATAGTGAATTGGAATTGTGCTCTTGCTAATTTTGCCCTCGGTCGGAAGGATATTTTAAAAAATAAATCTCAATGTTTGAACTGTTGGTTCACTATATTTTGAGAAAAATATGGAATTATCTTGGTGAAAAAAGGGAAGGAATAGGTTGTATGTGTTATTTATGAATGGTATTTAGTTAATCTGGATCTGATATTTAGTTAATAAATAATGAGTCACTTTCGAATTCGAAAACTAATTGTACAATTCCATCTTGACAATTTTTAACCATTTCAAAAATCTTGCATAAAGATTTTTGAGCAATTTATGAATTATTGAAGAATATCTTCATTACAATCAACAAATTGCAGGGTTAAATTTCAGTTTTTTACGCTCCTATGTAAAAGTTTTTATACCTATAAAAGTTCTTTTATCGATATCCAATGCATAAAAGTTGGCTATTTACATGAATCCTTGAAGATTCCAATATCATTTTTCGTGTCGAAGTTATCCATCGTAATAGATGAAACCGATTATCAGCGAATAAGCGACTTGGCAAGTATGTCGGCGATCGATCGACTGTACCATCTTTTGCTGCGAAAAAAGGTCTCGGTTATTTTTAAAACGCTATATTATCGATATCGCCGGGGAAATTTTCGCGGTTTGAGGGTATATTGGTGTTTCCATTACCTCACTCCATTATTATTAACTTTCCAGACTTTATAAAAAATCCAAAATTGACCCGAAACTTTGGTCGTGCCAGAAAATATATCTGCAACAGTATAAGTAAAAATATGATAGAATTAAAGCTCTTTAATTACATTATTAAGTAGAAAAAATTTCAGTTTGACGGCAGTAATGTATATCATGACAGCAATATTAGCATTCCTAGGATGCCTATTATCATAAGGTATGGCTGATACAGATTTTTTTTTATTTCTGACAGGCACTATTTATATGAGTATTTTACGAAATGCATTTTTCATCATTAAACAATATTTTTAATAAGTTTTTCTTTAAATAGAAAGACATTCTCTTAATCGCTAGTCTAGCTAGAAAGGATAAATTGGCTATCTTCTGAGAAAACAAAATTAGTTTAAAAATAAAGACGTTAATTCACAAGTTTTCTAAAACGAGTGAAAATGAGTAAATTTGACTGAGGCGCTAAGGTAAAGTGCTTCTTGAGTGTTAAGAATGCTAAAAAAAGGCAACGCTGATGTTTGACAGATAGAGGATTGACGACTTGGAAGCAATTTTGGAACAAGTGGCCGAATGTTTTAGCCGGCAAATGACGTAAGAATTAGTTGCATACCGTTGGAGTAGGTCATGGCTTTTAAGCCGTTCGTTTTACTGTTGTTTTTCAAGTTGTCGTATTTTATGTAGGTGCAGATGAAGACGCGATTTTACCGGCTGGCTAAAAATATTGGACCGGGGGTTTTTACAAACTATTTTGAAAACATTATATTATGCACCTCCGACGTCACACCTTGCGTCCAAAATTAAACGATTTTTCTGCCCCAAAGAATATTTAATGGGAAACTGTACAAATTTTGGCAGAATAATCGAAATTTTGTTGTTGTCTTATCGTATTATTTAATTAGCATGATGTAGAAAAAAAGAATTTCTGTTATTTATCTCGATTTATTTTACATTGCGGTTTTGAGCATCTTTATTTTTTCACTTTTGAAATCATGTATGCACATTCGATGAATGGATACTTGTCGGGGAGCAAAATATTCCTAGTAACATGTACTTAGAAAGTTGGAATTTGTTTCGAAGGTACGTGTATGTAAAGCTTGTTGTGAAACATTGCTCCCAAGCACCAAAAAACAGGCATTTTTCAATTTTACTTGTTAAAGTGTTGGAATTTAATTTCAGGCATATTATAACTATAACGGTTCTAATGAATGAAGATAATATTCAAGATGTATGTAAACTTGTTTCTCATGGATTTCATTTATTAACATTACGTACAGGTGATTTCAAAAAATTCTGATTTTCCTTGCAAATTTTTATATATTTTGCAATAACTAGCCGAAAATATCACATAATAAGATATAAGAATGTATGCGTTTTCTCTAGCATCTTCATATAAATATTTTCGAAGGCAATTCTAATATCTTCGCACAAACTAAAAATATTTTGAGTGTGATTGAGCTTCAGGATAAAAATTTTTGAAAATTTACAAAGATCCTCCTTGAGAGCAATAAGCGTAGGCGAAATCATAAGATATTGCGAACACTCGCGAAAGTAATTGCCTTATAACGATCAATTTGAAAATTCGTAAAACTCCTCGCGCGAAGGCGTACAAGCGCCTCGATCTCCCGCAAAAAAAAAAATCCAACGTATAAATCATTTCATTGTTCTTGGGATATAGGCGAGCGACGCTTTCACCGCAAAAGCGACATTTTCCTCGTCGTCGTGGGGTCGAAAAATCGGCGCTCGAGCAGGAAACGATTTGCATCCACGCCGCGACAAATTTCAGTCTTCGAGGGGTTCCCCCCGAAGCGCGCGCCGCCCATTATGAGGTACGAGCGGCGAAACACGCGGTTGCGACAGCCGGGCAAAACAGCGCGCGCGGAAAACTCCTAAACACGAGAGCGAATTAAAATTCTTCCCGCTCATAATCGCAGTCGTCGTTAGAAAGTAAATGCAATATATCGCGCGAGCGCCGCACCGCCGTCGGGCAATTTGAGCGCTACAAGTGCCGGGGCCCGAGTGTGGGTGAGGCCCGCGCCTTTTTTTTTCCCTCCTTTACGACGGGAACGCGATGCTCGCCGTAAAGCGTATACTACACGTGTACGGCGGATTCGGTCGGGGCACGGTGGTTCGAATCCAAGTTTTTTCGAGGGCGCGAAAAGCCCGGAGACACGCACTTTCTCGGCCACTCGTGTACGAATTAGTCTTTATTTTTCCTTTTTCGCCGGGATTTTTAGTGTACGGCGAAATTTACATGGCTCCGTTCGAGTGCCATATTCTCGAGGAATTTCACAAGCGATTTTTTCTCTGGTCGGCAATTTTAACAGCGTCGAGTCTGGGAGATTGGAAATTCATTTCTGAATGAAGAAATTGACTGTTCGGATAAAGTAATTCAGTATAAAATTTTCATTCAATGAAGTGAAATGCACGTAAATATTATTAAATTATGTAGGTATTATAAACAGTAGCAGGTACAAGTAATAGCAATATTTGAAAATAATATAAGGATTTTAATTAAATAAAATTTAAATTGTATTTAAAAAGTTAAAAATTATAAGTTATGTATCAATTACTAAAAGGAAAATGTATTGCTGTCAATTAACATTTTTAAAAACGTAATATTTTTAAGTGATTACAAATGATGGAGTACGATCAGTTTAGTTTAGTTTTTCCATGACTGATTCTTTTCATTGAAATCAAGATAATAACTTTTATCTTGGAAAATGTAATATCTATCCACGTTCAAATTAAAATAAATTCTTCAATTTTGAAAGACTAAGTATAAGATATAATTTTCCAATATTTGATTCACATCGTTGCAAATATTGAGGAGTGTGTTTATTCGTTTTTCGCCTGGGATTTTATAGTGCAGACCGAAATTTACGCGGCTCCGTTCGCATGCCGTATTTTCGCGCAATTTCACAAGCGATTTTACGAATTTTTTCTCATAGGAAATTTTTACAGTCGAGTCCGAGAGGCTGGAAATTCAAATCGCCCGGCATTATTCAAAAGTGCAAATGCAGATAAGCGCGTTGACAAGCGATTAGCGGAAATTGAATAGTGATTATTCCCGTAATTGCGGCATACTCGGACAGTTTCTGCGAAATTCACGTGCGCCGCTATTGCGGGGAGCCTTTCCGTGAGATTGCGCAAATGAAAAGTCCTCTCGAAGGGTGGGGGAGGGGGGCTTTGGTATTATACTTGCGAGAGGAGCCCCGAGAATGGGCGAGCACACCTACGCGCGGGAACTTACAACCAATTATCCGACAAGCCCGTGTTCCATCGGCGAGAGATTTTTGAGGCTACGATGGCTACTGCCTCGCACATTGTGACATTGTTGTTTGTTGAGCTTTTTACTCCCTCGAGTACGCGAATTTCTGAAGTTGAATAGAATGGAAGCACCACCATTATTTAACCAGTGGAAATTTCCTCATCGTTGTGCTTGTGAATTTGCGAATATTGTATTCGATTTACTTTTAACAATACTACACTGTGGATTTTTAGTTTACAGAACACAACTTCTTTCTCCCATTACTCTTACACTTAACCTTTTATTCTCCACCTTAAGATCGTGACAATTACAGTGTCTTAAATTTTCTTTCAATCGAGCTTTTTTCCAAATATTATTTTGTGATTTTTCTGGTTTTCTCGATTGTCTTGAATATTTTACTATTACAATTTATTATATACGTAACCTGATAATCAAGGTTGTAACATTCATAAATTTATTATAAATATTTTATTCGTAAATGTATTATTGGAATTATTACTAAAAACATGTGATAAATTTCTTTTAGAAATGTTAGTTTTACGTAATACGGATGATTAAAGGGTTAAAGGATTAAATTCAATTTCAGGTGTGCTGTAGGTATTTACATATTTGTTTATTTCTTTTTGGATTATAGGATATTTTAACAATTGAAGATCAAATAAATATAAACGACCGTAGGAATAAAAAATTACTATATCCTTCTACTAAACACAACAGAAGTACTAACTTCATCAATGAAGAAATCGTGAATTTTTTATAGAAAAATGCAATTATTAAAGAAGTGTATAATTTGATTTGACATTGTTTAAATAACTAATTTAGGTAAAGTACTTTTAAAATTTACTTTCTCAAAGAATTACATCCGTTGAAAGATTCGTGATTTCCACAATACCTGGATTGCTTTGTATCACTTTAAGGTTTTTCAGGTTTTTATCCTAAGGGTTTTGCCCTGTATGGCCCAAACTAATAAAGTAAACTGCAGTATTTACAAAGAAGTAGTCTAATGAGTCCAAATTTCAATGAATAAATAATTAAGGATAGCACAATTTCATCTTCCATCAAACAAATTTTTTGGAAGTATAATGTATGCGGATGAAAGATAAGAAAAAAGAATTAGCTCATTTAATTTTCTCGAAAATGTGTGTGAAGGTCAAAATTATACTTGCAAACCCCTGTGAACTTCCGAAATTCAGCTTTTCAAGTGTCCAAGACGTGTAGTACAACCGTACGGTATAACCGCGAGACGCCAACGTAAATTAGCGGGGGAACAAAGAAGCATTCAATCGTGCGAACGCGGGCCCAGGGTCGGCCGTTTCAACGAAACGTGAAGGGACCGTACATATTTTTCCGGGCCGCCGCTCGGTGGAAATTATATATAGAGGCCCGAGATATCGAAAAGGCTCTGCGAGCGCGCTTTTCACAATTGCATCACACCGGCTCGCGGTATTATGGAGATCGGAGCGGCCGCGGCGGCGGTACATTTGAGCTGCCGCGATCTCGATCTCGCCGATTTAAAATTCAAATGTCAGTCTCGCCTCTAATTTTATCGATTCACATGCCATTTGCACCGCTCTATTAGCAAATATAAATATTGATTGCCAGTGTAAACAACTGGTTTTTTCGCTCCTTTAGCGGGACTAAGCGGAGCGTGTCATTCGTGCGAGAGTATTGCGGAAGCAGTACTTTGTTGTGTTTACGTCATCTAGGAAAATAATGGACGAGCTTTTATTTAAAGCCATTGTTTACTTACTGTAATTTTCGATCGATTATATTTTTATTGATTACTATATTGATTTATTTTGAGGCTACTGATCAATTTTTTTATACTGATATTAGATCAGTTCTGTCTGATGTCCAATTTTAACTTTTACTTAATTCTAAAAAATACCTCTTTGTAATGGAATTTTTTTTATTTCTCTGATCCTGAGTGATTGAATACAAAAATCTCTTTCTACTTGTAATATACCACCGATTAAATTCTATCCGCATTGCTTGCTTCGAATCAATTAAAAAATAGCGACAACCTGAATGAATAATTTTTTTTCTTCGAAACTCTATTAATATTGTTCAATTGTTCAGCGCATTTCCATTTCTCATCCCTTTCATTTCATTATTCTGCTCCAATAAAAGAATATCTACGGCAGTATCAATATCTTGGACAAGTTGAATGACGATGAATAGTTTATTTTTCATCTTCAAATCTCCGAATGAAGAATAAAGAATTGATTATTCAGATAAGATACTATAAAAAATTTTGATTCCATGTAGTGATGTTCATATAAATATTATTGTAAATTTATATAGGTAATATAAGCAATACAAGTAATAGTAATATATGAAAATAATAGAAGAATATTTAGCGAAATGAAAATTATAAAAAGTGTTAGTAAATATGAGTTACATTTGTATTAATAAAAAGATAATTAATTTTCTGCTGTGTTAATAACAGTTTTCTATGATTCATCTTTAAAGAAAATAAAGTTTATTGTTTTTACAAATATCTAGATACTTTTTGCATGTAAATAAAATAATATTTTTCTTGGCAAGTATGTCAATTACTAAACTCAAATTGAAAAAATTGTATTTTTAAAGATTAAGACATAATTTTCCGATATTTTATTCTCATCTGTTAAAATATTGATGATCTCCCTTAAATTCAAAATCTTCTATACTACCTCATTACTAATACTTATTTAGAAGCATATAAGTATGACATAAATTTAAACTAAATTTCGATACCTTGCACAAATAAAAAGAAAATTGAATTCGCAAGTGTCAGGAATATCGTCGGTTAGGCAGTCCACCAGCCAGTCAATTGCTCCCTCGGCCGCAGTCGATATCGGGGCTATCGCACCTCATCATCGGCTCGCGCAGGAAGCTCCGGGAAACGACTCGGCCGATTTAATTTTGCCGGCGCGCACCGCGGCGTTCATGACCCGTTTCGCGCGACGCAGCCTTGAGTGGATTCGCGAGGCGTTACGTTTTCTATCGCGCGCCCCAGGTAAAAGCGACGCGTCAAGGCGAGGAGCTTATACGGCCCGCAAGCTCGGGGATTCCCCGCGGCTTAACGGCGCGCGAGCGAAGCAAATATTTCGAGCGCCGGCGGTTGCTGCTCTCGGTTTTATTCGGTCCCTCGCGCGGGTTATTTATAGAGACGTTCGGTATTTCCCGATTTTCGCATCGGGGCCTTATAAAACCGGCGCAATAAAACTTTTACGCCAGCGACCGGCTGATTTAAAAGGTGCCCCTCGCTTAGGAGTCCCGTATTAGAATTTTCAAATAAAACGAATATGAATTTTACATTTTTTTTTCTTCATTACGAACGTCGCAATGTTTTCTTTTTATATATAATATACACGTGTCTATATATCGCGGTATTATTTACGGCGGTGGTAAATTTTATTCGGAAACATTGCGAACTCAAAGTTTTCAGCGTTAAAGCGCGATAAAATGAGCGTTAAACAGCGCCAATCGCTGTCTAATAAGCACCGAAAATAAAACGGAACGGCCGCCGTAAAATATTAATGATCGGCGTTTCTCCAATAATGCGCAATCCTTTGATTACTTATTGCCCAGGCGCCGTGGACAATTTCGATTCGCGCCGATGTATCCCCGCGCGTCGAATTCACTCGCTTAATTTAGGACGTCGTAAAGCAGGCGAAAAAGGGGCGAAAAATGATCGGAATTTTTTTTACTTTCGGGGCCTCCTCGCGCCGACAAAGCATAAATTAAAAACTTTCTCCGTTCGCTTTCCAGCGTCGCGTCGAACGCGCGAGGAGGCGGCAGGGAGATCCTTAACCCCGAAGCCGCGGCGAATAACTTTTCCCATCCGTCGCGGCGCTGAGCGATCGTTCGCGCCGCAGTAACGCGCGCGCTAAATCGCTTTGCGATTCTAATGGAATTCGTGCGCGCAGCTGCGGGTGGCCGCGAATCGCCGGGAATTGACGCTCTTGAGAAATTGAGTTATTGGAACGATGTGAGCCCTTGCGATAAGAGTGGTGCTGTTTAAAGTGAACGGGATAGATTGCTAATAACTGCGCCAATTGGCGTGCTTTCGATTGTAAATGGAACGCTTTTTCGACCGTTGCATGACTTGCCATGCGAATATGTCGTGAAAAAGTAGTAACTAGGTAACAACAAAAAATTGCTTACTTTAGAGAATCAAACATTTTTTAGTACGGGTAATCTGACCTCAACATTTTTTCAACAGATTTCTTATGACTTTCAATTTATAAGGCATGAAATTTTGTTTAGAAAAGTGTTTTTATACGTACCAAGTAAATTGATCAATATCAAAACGAGCGCGCATAATTTTATTTTTGTTTTCTATTTATAACAATTGATTATAAAAAAACTTACATTTGTGGTCTGATGCAGGATGTATGAGATACCGAGATGTTTATATTAAAATTTTAATAGAAATGAAAATTGGTGTCGTCTGTTATCTACCCCTTCATTCTTTATAGAATTTTTTTTTATTGTTATATGAATGACGTAGAAACTAAGCCATTTCTTTTTATTAAAATTGGATTCTTATTTATTCTACTGAAAGGCCTATAAAATTGAAAAGACTGTTCTTTGCTATACTAAAAAAATGGATTTCATTTCGGTTTTTTTTTTCAAACAAGCTAGTCATAAAATGAAATGCAATTTTTCTGTAGAGTAGTCTGCGTTGCGGTTTTCTCGTTTTTATGATGATCTCGTGAGGTGTTTTCTTCGGACTAGTTTTATTTTCTTTGTAGAGATTTATCTTGGTAACAGATATTGAAAAATGAATATACTTTTACGGCTTGAAGGATAAGCTCAATATGAAAAATGAGTTCTATTATTATAAACGATGAATTTTCAGATATAACATTAAATTCTTTTACTTGCTCATTTTTTATTAACGCGTTGATATAAATGTTTCTTTCGATTGAGGCATTTTTCTGAAATTAAATCGAATAATTCTTTTCAAAATGAAACGTCAAAGATTAGTCAGCCTATGGTTAGAAATTAAATCTAATTTTTATTATGAAAATAACTATTTGGTTTCATAATTTAAATAGAATGAATAAAAAACTCATTAAAAAAGTAAACGATAATAAATATTTAACCTCCCAGTAAAATAACAGCAGAGAAATGTGAAATATATCTGCGGAATAAACTACGAATTCCGAGTTATTGAGTGTCATTGTCTACAGGCGCACGAGCTCGTTATTCTTCGACACTGTCCTCACTAAGGCTCTAAATCCTCAAGTGATTCATGCCCGAGAAGATTAGTTTCGTTTGAGTTCGAGAGTAATGACTCGGGCTGCGAAGAGGAAATTGATATAAGTTGCCGTACTTGAGGGTACGACCGATCGTTCGCAATTAATTTTTTTCCCTCTGGATGTTCATTTCAGTCATTAAGAGTTTCTTTTTATTTCTTTGAAAAAAAAAAAGAAAAATTCACAAACTTATGGGGTTGTCGAACGAGCACTTAATGACGTACATCGTTCATTTCGCTAATTTTTAATGTTATAAATAATCCTTTCCTCTAATGAATTTCGCTACTTTTTGTTGTATATCAATAACATTGTGCTATTTTATGTTTACTGCCGGAAAATAATAATTTTTGAATGGGTAAAACAGTTTTTATTATGTAAAAATAAAAATTACGTTGATAATTAATATTAAAAAATTTGCGTGAAATTTTGGGGACCTTTAAACACTTTTACTTCTCAACCAATCAGAAATTTCATTCTTTAAGACAGTGACCTACTTCGACTTTTCTGTTTCCCTGCTTTTAATTGAACCACGCGTCAATCATTTTATTTACTTCACTTTAATAAGTACTCAACGTAATTTACAGCTTTATTAATAAAAAAAGCGGAGCTTACCCGCGAGGAAACCGTAAAAGTGCACAACGGATTTCTTTTAGCCGTCTTTTATTGACAAAAGCGCAAAAGGGCCCGAGTAAAAGCCGGACGTGGAACTTAATAAGATAATCCGATGATGAATGCGCTGTATATAAAAGAGATCACCTTACATAATTACGCAAGCGATAATTCTTCCATCCCCTGGGGGCATTTTTCACGGGCGAACGCTTCGATCCCTCCCCCTATTTTATGCGCCTCTTTTTCTGCGAGAAAATAAGGGCAGGTATCCAGCAAAATGAATGACCCGATGCCGCGAAAAATTAATAACAAAGAGGCTACTTAGCGCTGATGCCGTAGAAGATTTATTTAGCACAAAATAGCTGCAGGGAATCGCGTTGCACTTTGGTATACAAACGCGAAGAAACGCGAAGAAAAATGTTGCATTAAACATTTCTATTGTCTTTAATAAAGTGAAGATAAACTTAAAAAATAAAAAACTACTATAGTGACTAGTAAATTTAAAAATATTTTTATTAATTTTACTGTAGTAGTATTAAATTGTACTTCATTTATAGTAAAATTTGGTAGTCATTATACTATAATTTTTTTTAATTTTCGAGTTTGAACTCGCTTATTAAATAAAGATTATAGTAATTTTTAATGCAGCATTTTTCTGCACGAAAATAAAGTGTTTTAGTGTATTGGAAAAGAAACATTCTAAAATACAATATAAATGCATTTTGCTTTAATGGAAATTCCATTTTATTATAATAAGCTGTGTAACTGCTATCAACTTTCTCTATTTTTCCAAGTCAAAATTGACTTGGATGGCAACACGTTTATTCGATGACGATGACACTTTTATCAAATTTTCTTTTAATAGCTTCTCCTAATCGCAACATTATACATTTGCATTCGAATGAAGTGAACACGTGAAGAAGTAGTTCGTGTCGTGCACACTGTACAAGTCCACTTGAAACTGTTCCAATTTTTAATACTCCTCTGACATTACTCTTTCTCCGACTGGTGACAAATTACATACGTACACGCGGAAACGGCCGTTCAAACAGAGCATAATGCGCCTATTGGGCTGGTAAAGCGTGTGTTCGCGAAAAACTAGAAAAATGGAAGAAAAATATGTCACCGAAACAAAGCTTTCTCCGCGGGAAAGGCAAAACAACGTTTACATAAGCAACGAACTTTATTCCACAATGGGAAATTATACTTAAGTAAAATGTGCTCGTTCGAGGCATGCAAATCCTGCGGATGACAGTGAAAGTACGAGTTTTGTAAACGAGACGCTGCACTTGTGTACCGTTTCGCTCGTCAGCGCGCGGGCAGATCTTTTGAAGAATCCTCGAGGGCTCATTATCTGTAACTAGTACGAAATTGCCAGTTGAGGGGACAGCGGGAGACAATTCGCTCGAGTGCCGATTATCCCATCGGCGAAACCCTCCTTGTCGGGACAAAATATACTGCCTTTTAAATTCAATGGATTTCCATTACTTCTTTTCTTTTGCTTTTGCTCAGAGAAAATGGGTCGATAAAAAATCCTTTCATCTCTTGCAGAAATTACTATGTAGTTAACAGTCCGCGAATGAAGTGACCCATTTGGCTAAAATTACCACATACGTGGTAAAAATTATAACTTTTCTGAGTATTTCTTACGTTGGTTGGTAATTTTTTTACTTCAGATGAAGAAAAAAATCACTCGATCCTTACACGAAGAACAAAGTTCTTAAAAATTGCAATAGTATAGTAAATATTTTTAATTTTTTTTTACAGTCTGTCCTTGATAAAAAAGTTTCAATTAGTTTCTTGCAAAAATTACTTCAGTTTCTTTTAAATTTAACTAGAAATCTAAAAAATGTTACTATAGTTACAGTAAGAAATTGTTGTAATTTTTCTGACAAAGACAGTCTGTGAGAATATTTAAGTAGATTATTGCAATTTTTATTACATCTTTCTTCTCTGTGTAGATTACTGTAAACACAGTATTTTTATCCAACCAATTTCTCCGTGTGGTGAAAATGTTTCTGATGATTTTCACTGACCTCGGATATCAATTTGAAAAGTGAAAAATGTTCGCCGCGGAAAAGTTATAAATGACGGGAACTTCGCGAGGCACGAGAGAAAAAAAAAACAAGCGCGAGCTCGCTCGATTATATTCCATTTGTACGCGAGGTGATTGTTCATTAAAGCGATGGGCCGAAAGCGACAAGTGCCGCGCACTCCGGAACGATCGATCGATCACCATTAAAAAATGGAAAACGACGCCGGGCGCGACTGCACGGGATCCTCTTTCTTTTCCCGCCATTTTTCATTCTGTTTATTGTAATCCTATTCGTGTTTACGAGAGGCCCAGCCTCGCGCCACCTCCTCGGAATGCCGCGCGCATATTGCCTCGCGTATTTTCCTGTTTTTCGATTTGAGAATTGTACACTCGAGTGCCATTCAAGTTTTCTTACGTGTCGGATGATCTTTTTGCTATGGAAATTGATCATTAATAAATTTTAGAGAAAACAACCTACTTATCTTTTTATCTTTGGGGAGAATCCTTTACTAGGAACTATCTATATTTATTAGTGAATTAGTTAATTAATATTCACAACATTAGACAAGAGTGTATATTACTATTTCAGGCTATTGTCGAATAAACAATGCTGATTGAACAAATGGAAGGGACCTGTCTAAAATTTAATCAGTAATAAAAGCTCTTTTTTATTTATTCATTTATAAGAATCAATACAACAATAAATTCCAAAAATAGTATGCAAAAAATAACAGATTATCAAATAAGAAATTTTCATTGATTAATTTCTTCAGGTACTCGGATAGATCTTTTACAAGCAAGTACAAAAATACTGTGCTGGCAATGTTGTCAATTTATCTTTTATGATATAAGGACAAAGTAAAAGGCTGAAACAGTATTCTTGTCAAAATTTTCTTCAGTTTTAAGAATATTTTCTGTCAAGAAATCTTAAAAAATGTTTTGTTTACTGATCCAATAACACGAGTCTGAGAATAAGGTGATCATGAATATTTTTTTAGCAGCTGGAGGTCATTCCCGAAATCATTTTTTCCTTATAATTTCAACCTGACCTTATATTATAGACTTGATTCAGAATACCAAAACAAAGGATATTTGTTAAGGGTAACACTTTTAATGTTACAAAAAGTACTCAAAATTTCAATCATACGAAATATTTGTTGATCAAACAAAGATTTTGACTAAATTATGTATAATTTTGAATGTAAGGATTATTCCAATAAATCAGAATTTTAATTATCTCAAAAAATATTTCAAAATCCTGAAGTGGAATGTTTAATTCGATCTGAAGCTAATTTCGAATTCTGCTTAAAAAATTACTTCAGAAATTAAGTTACTGACCTTTGGTTATCCAACAATAATGACAATAATTATCTCAATATGTTATGAACAATAATTATCTCAAAAAACATAAAAGTTAACTTCAAATATTTCAAAATCCTGAAGTGGAAAGTTTAATTCGATCTGAAGCTAATTGCGAATTCTGCTTAAAAAATTACTTCAGAAATTAAGTTACTTACCTTTGGTTATCCAACAATAATGACAATAATTATCTCAATATGTTATGAACAATAATTATCTCAAAAACATAAAAGTTAACTTCAAATATTTCAAAATCCTGAAGTGGAAAGTTTAATTCGATCTGAAGCTAATTTCGAATTCTGCTTAAAAAATTACTTCAGAAATTAAGTTACTGACCTTTGGTTA
>JAXIUT010001502.1:0-36506 GCA_035586675.1 Eurytoma californica | reverse complement strand
CCAAAAAATATGCACTTGGTTAAAAGTTATGAGTCAAAAACAAAGTGGTGTCCACAACCGAACCCTTTCCCCTACTTTAAATACCAAATTGAACTTACGGAGATAACGATAACGACTAAATCAATGCAAATAGCAATGTGTGACGATAAATACGCGTGGGATCTTGCCAAATTGGTATCGTAAATTACACTATATAACGGTAGCGCATCATCTAAATCCATCTGTAAATTGCAATTTTTATCTTTATAAGAGAGGAATATTCCGCAACAACACAGAGTATTATCAATTGTTTACAATAAGCACTTTTCACTGAAACATCGACTAATAAAGTTTAATTTACCACTAATAAAATTAAGCTTCCCACAGTAAAAGCAATCAAAATATCCCTATTTATTATTTCACTGCTTAATTAGTCCGCAACTCAGAGAGTCTGAGATCAGCTTACTCCAGCGAAAAATCGCGCCGATCAAAAGTAAGCGAGCGTTCGACCTTCGTATACCCGGTCGATTTAATTTTCCCTCGTAAATCGGCCGGCCGAAAATAGGACCCCCCTCCCCCCTTCGCCCGCCCCGAAATTCATTTCGTGCTCAAGGTGGCGGCGGGTAGTTTTCTCCCAGGCCGCAAGAAGCGGCAATAAACGTCAGGGCGCCGCCGGTAATTAAAACTAAAGATCCGCGAGAGCGAAAAACAACAGCCGGCGCTGGGCGTGAGAAAGGGAGGCTAGGGGGATCGGGCGAGAGGGGAGGGGGCCGAAGACAGACGCCCGGCCGAGGGTGGCGAGGCGCAAGGGTTGCGCGCCGTGAAAATTCGTAACGAATTGTAGCGACCGCCATGCCCATTTCCTTTCCAATTTCGCGCGGATGTATCAATTAATCGCTCGCAGATGACTTTTATTTTCCTTTCCTCGTTTCGAAGGTGCGAGAGTAGAAGCGAAAATAGGTGACTGATGGTTGTTAGAGGAGAGCAGAGTGAATGGTAGGAAAGGCTACTGCGCAGAAATTATTGTCTTTTTTAATGATCATTTAATTTACGATATTGACGCATGAAGAGAAGGAGCATAAAATCTTTCTTGTATTATTTTAGTATTTTTGTTATAAAATAAAAATTACGGTAAGTTGATTAAATTCTAAATTGAGCCATTCAGAATACTATTTATTATTTTTTCTATTTTTTTTTTGTATAAAACTAATTAATAAGAAAACAAGGAATGCGGAGCTAATGAATTATTTTTAAAAGATGTGCAAGTACGGTGAAAAAAATGTAAATAACAAACAGGAGGGATACGTGTTTGCGCAGAGGCAATATCAAGGAAATGAGACTTAGTGAGGACAGAAAGAAAAATAAGAGAAGGAAATGAATGAAAGGCAAACAAATAAATAATGTAGCTGAATTACCAGTGGAATTGAGTATGCAAATTGCAAATTCTGATTTACTTTGACGTATCTATTCAAAGTAAAAAATCAACACGCAAAATAAAACCTAATAAAAATAGCTAATATATTTTTCGAATAAACAAAATAACTCAACAATGATTTTCCGTGATATAAGCATTTCAAAATACAAAAAAAATATTTCGCTACATTTTACAAAAAATATTTTTAGCTGCAAAAAATATCATTTGGGCGAAATCTGGAGGTAACGAGGCAAATCGAAAACGCACCTAAAACGACTGCAATGACGGCGATAAAAGCGAAGCAGTGCGCTCGGTGGAAAGAGAGCGCGAAACCAAACTGAGGAGTTGAAACACGGCGGGGGCGAAACGGAAGGGAGCGAAAAGAGCCGGAAACAAGCGGCAAACGGGCGAGTGACGCGACGGAAATTAAAGGGGAAAGGGGTGAGGGAGAGAAAACAATGAAGTAATTGAAATGAGAGAAGGAGCAGGGAGGGAATGTAGAGAGAGAGAGAGAGAGAGAGAGAGAGGGGGGGGGAGAGGGAGAGAGGACGCGAGAAGGAGGAGAAGAGATTAGGCGAGTTTGCGAGCTTAATGGGCAAAGGAGGTGATATAAAAATAAGTGGAGCGGAGGGAGGGAGAGAGAGACAGGGACATCGGGAGATTGACCCGCTTTCTTTCGCGCGGGAAAACAAGTCCCCGGAGCTGCGAGCGCGAAACGCTCGACGTCTAATTTCGGGCGCTCTGATGAAATTTCTTCGAGTGCCGGAGGAGCCCCCGAGACCGCGGAAATTCGAGGCGCTGCTTTATTACGAGAGCTACTCGCTCTCGAGTCCTGGTCTTTCATAAGTTTTCGCGACACACTCGATTAATAATCTCGTGATTTTTTTTCAACGTTGGTCAATAGTTTTTCTCCACTTGTATATTGTTATTATTGTGAAAATATTTTAAATTTATTTATGTATTTAATATTTATTAGAAATTTTTGTTCAAGAAGTAGATATGATAAAAAAATAAATAATAAACAGAATGAAAATTAATTTATAAACTATTAAAGATTTATAGTTAAGGAATTTGAAAGTCTATAAAATTATTTAAAATTAAGTAATTACTTAAATGTAAGTAAGATAATACTCTGGTTTAAATAAATAAATAAATAAATTTTAAATAAATGCTGCGTATTCTTTTAATGATGAATAAATATTTTTGAATACTTTTATACTATAATTCTTTCGAGTAGAACAATAAGATTAGATCTTTTATCCAGTTCCCCCAGCTTTTCCACGATAAATTTCTACATTCACAAACACATCAGAAGCATCTTAAAGTACATTCAAACTCGGTGTTTTTCCCCCGCGAGAAGTGCGTGGCCTCGAAGGACAAAGCGTCAGCGGTGCACCTCGAAAATTTATCTCTCGGTCTAAATGCTCCTGTGACCTGTGGGCCAGGGAAAACTTTGAAAACGTAAAGCAACTTTGCCGCCAAGCCTTTTTTCTTTGCTACGCAAGCTTCCCTCGGGTACCCTTCTTCTTTGCACACTCCCAACTTCTGCTACCCTGTATCGATGTATCTTTCATTCGTAAGTTACTTATTTTCAGTTTGAGTAAATAAAATTTTACATTTATCAAAAATTTACTTATTATTTACAATAGAACTCAAATTCAATTCTCAGTTATTGATATTTGTCTAGACAACACTGTTTTAATGAAAAAGAATACGATAACCACATTAATGAAGGATAGAAAATATTGAATTGTTATAGTTAACGTCATCAAATTTTCATCGGAGTTGCTTGATTTCTTCCGAAATAGAAAAAGTATTCCCCAAATAGTTTAACTGCCATCTATTAACAATAAGAATATCCAATAACATCCCAACGTCCCATCATATCACAGCAGGTGGTAACGACAGTGCGTATCCCATAAACTGATCCTTACAATGTTTTATTGAAATGAATTTATATTAATAAAACAGCCCATTATTTATCTACAATTCACATGAAAAACGCGAAAATGAAGGGAATCCGGTCGCGATTTCTCAGACTCGTAAAATCGCATTAGGCGAGAATAAAAGGTAACGGCGCACTTAAAGCACTCCCCCTCGAGGTCCTAATCACCCACTTACACGTCCGCGTCGATATCATGAATAACGTCTCAGCGGCATTCGCAATAACTGTAACGACCGACGTATTTCTACCCTCTACGAATATCTATCTGGAAACAAAAACGCGAACGAGAGAGAGAGAGAGAGAGAGAGAGAGAGAGGGAGAGAGAGAGAATCACTCAAGGTGCGATAAAAAATTCCGCGAGTGTGCCACTCGTCCCTCTGTCTTTATTTTTCCTTCCTATGATTTCTTCGCGCCCTCCTCCCTCCCGCGAGCTAAAAGCGCCGTTTGCCCGACCGAATTGCATTATTATGCGAGCGAGGCTCTCCTCTTTACCTCCATCTTTAAAGATTAAGGAAACGCCGCGACGTCTGTCAACGCCGCGTGCGACTCCGACCCGCGCTACTGGGGGAGGACGAGCGTGCTCGGATGAGGCGGAAACTTTTCACTTCGTCATTTTTTTTCCTCCGTTTTTTTTTTTTTTTTGCGCGAAACTTTTAGTGAGAGGACCCTTTATAAACACCGTCTAGTCGTTCTTCGCGTTAGCGATGATGAGAAATCCGAAACAATGGGGAACTTGATTTGGTTGTAGATTTACAGAAGGGGTGTTGAAGTAGTGAAGACATATTTTTTTTCAAGATATGGTAAAATGTATTTCCTACAGAGTGTACAATGGTTCACAAGGTAATCACTATGTACTCACAGGTAAGGTAAAATCTTGATTTACGACCCCTTGAGTATGATCCATAATGTTTTGGGGGTATACATTGATCTCTCTCTCCTTCTTTCTTAGACTAATAAAATTTATTATTTAAATTCGATCTTACATATATATTAAATTTAAAATTTCTTTTTTTTTTTGTAATTTGTCTTAAATATTTTTTAATTTTACTTTTTTATTACATTAGCAATATTTTAAAAGAATACAACCTATTTTTCTATCAACAAATCTTTTGCGATATAATATCATGGTATTTTTCACGAATATAACTCTGGACTGTGCTTCATGAATTTCTCATTTTCTTGTTACAGCGGGAAACTAAAGCTTCGTTTTTTCGATCAATAACTAATCAAACTAAGAATTTAATAACCAAACAAGTTAATTTGTCATAAAAATTATATCGTAATCAATTCTAACAAATTAAATTATAGAAAAAATTCATACATTTTTAATGAGTTAAATGTAAGCCACAGCGAGTGTATCCGATGGCGCGAACATTAATAAGCAGCACTCGAGACAATATTTTCATTCAAATCAAGCGAGAGGGAGCAGCAAGGCGTACTTGGAACTAATGAAAGGAGAGCCAGTCTAATCTGCATGTAGCCGATCGCGCGTCTCTCGCGTCCTACGCCCCACTGAATATTTAAGACGAGGACTCCTCCTCCGGTTTTCACATGCAAATGCGAAGCGGGCAGAGCCACGGCATTTTCAGACGAACCCCCGGCTGAATTTTTCCTGCAGCCTGCAAAATCGGCGCGCGAGCAAACTCTCAACATTCTTTTTGCGGGACACAGCGCGCGAGCCATGTTTTTTTGAGGGGCATGCTTTAACGCTCCGGAGTTTTCTACTTCACGTGCAACCTTCTTTTTCCGTTTACCTTCTTACCGATGGACAGGTGATAGTGAAGTTTCATTTTATTATTTTTAAATGTCGAGTTCCATGTTGATACACTTGTACACATCTTTTATTAGTGAATCTACTACAGCTAAAAACAAAATGTTTCTGATGGAATTATTTTTTTTTTCGGCATTACTTTATGAAAATTGCGAAAACATGAAAAGTTGTTAAGGATGAAGACTACTCGAGATTTTTTTTCTTTATTTTTGTAGTGGATCTCATGAAAAATATTTTATCAAAAAAGTAGTAGAAAAACTAAAAAATTTAGTCTAAATAGAGCTTTCAAGAACCTTTAGAAGCAGAGAAAATCCACTTTGAATTGTAAAAATGACTTATTTAAAAAATAATATTGCCGATGAAATATTTCTTCTACGTACTTCAGATTAAATATACCATTTCTAATGTACTTAATACAAAGATTTGTGGTGTGGAATTATTGTAGGTCATTTTTAAGAAAAGTGGCAGCAAAAAAACCGTTTTTTAATGTATTTAACGCTGGGAACTACTCGAAATATGTTAAAATATCAGTTTTCTTGCTGCCATTTTTCTTAAAAATGACCTA
The DNA here is from genome assembly GCA_035586675.1 of Eurytoma californica. Lineage (NCBI taxonomy): Eukaryota > Metazoa > Arthropoda > Insecta > Hymenoptera > Eurytomidae > Eurytoma > Eurytoma californica. The sequence goes on along the minus strand of JAXIUT010001502.1, from coordinate 30,832 downwards.
CAATAATTGCACACCACAAATCTTTGTATTAAGTACATTAGAAATGGTATATTTAATCTGAAGTACGTAGAAGAAATATTTCATCGACAATACTGTTTTTTAAATAAGTCATTTTTACAATTCAAAGTAGATTCTCTCTGCTTTTAAAAGCTCTTGAAAGCTTTAATTTCTTTAGTTTTTCTACTACTTTTTTGATAAAATATTTTTCATAGGTCTACTACAAAAATAAAGATAAAAAATCTCGAGTAGTCTTCATATTTAATTAAATAATTGTATATTTAAACACTTTAATTATTATCCTTTTTTTATTGTACATAAACGATCTAAATAAACTATTGATATTTACATTTTAAGTGTTTAAAATAAATAAATCACATAATTAATTAAGAAACTAAATCAAATAGAAAGATGTTGTTTAATTTAATAAGAGAACCGACACGGCATGAAGTAGCTCCCATTCTGTACCGCTATATCCGCAGTACAATCTATAAAACAATAGTAGAGACCGCAGGATCGATATAAAGTTCGAGGCTCATAACTATTTCTCGAGATTTTCTCGAGTTCGTACGTACGTTGTCTTATCGATCTTGCGACATTATTTACTTCCGGTGACTCCATTCGATTATGCGGGAAACTTTTCAGACGGGTTATGTATGAAGTTGCGGGCGACACTATATTTGTTGCAGTAAAAACTTTGACGGCTATTTTCTTAACTTTTCTTGGGAGGTAAATGTTTTTATGATTTAAAGGTCTTTCGCGGTTTAAGCTATTACACTACTTTAGCCGCGTTTATTTCAGGGCAAAATTTACGCTCCCCGAGAAAAGTGCATACTTCATGTTTATCTTTGAGCACTTTTTCTCCTTAATAATGAAATCTTTTAATCCTCCTTTAATATGCGAACAACGTAAAAAAAAATATTTCGAACCGACCGAGAGGCAGTTAAGCCACTCCATTAACAGCTGAACAACCTTGCCTCAAGTGTTTGCCAGTTTTACATTAAAAAAAATGTACTTACCTCGACCATCCGAGAAAGTAATAAAGCGGAGCTTTGAAGCTTGCAGAACCTAAAACTCCCTCAAACGAAGAAAAACAATCCCACGCAATAAAGCCGCGTAATTGAAGAAATCCCGCCGAGCCACGCCCAACAATAATCATCGCATTTTTCCGAGGTTAATTTAACGTCGGTGGGGGAAAAAAAGGATCCGCGAGATGCGAAAGGAGGTGAGGGCAGGGGGAGGGAGGAGGGCGAATATAAATTTTTGCAAAATTGATGCCTCAAAGGGAAGGCAGTGTATGGAACTCTCATCAGCGTTCAGCCCCCCGGAAGAGAATTTTCCCTGCGAGCGGAAACTTATTAAATATTTCCAGCGCATTTCATTTCATTATGCCGCGGCGCATTCTTCGGCGGCTCGGCCCCTCGTAAAAGGCATCTCGCGCACGAGCCACGGCCAACTTCGTTTTTCGCTTTCCAGAATCTGTTTTTCCGAAAATACCTTTTATTGGTTTTGAGGGAGGAATTTTCGAAAACTTGTTGTATTCCTGCGGCTTGAAGGTGGAAATAAAATAATTAATTAATATTTAATTGTTACTCTTTTTTTTTCTTTTGTACAGCTAAGAAATAATTGCTCAATTAAAAAAAGATATTATGCAATTACACGCTTCAAAAAATTTAAAAGTTGAAACTATTAATTTTTTTCAGACAATATTAATTTTGAACAATTAAAACACTCGTTTCATTTTCGATATAAATTTAATTACTTTTAAAATTAATTATTATCATTATTGATTTCTTTTAAGAATTTGAAGAATACAAAATAATTACATAGGAATTTATCTCTGTATTATAAAGAAAATACTGAAAAAATTATTTTTTACTACTGAATTTCGGATGAAATCTCGATTTTTCTACTTGCCCTAGCAAATTGCACCCCCATTTTTTTCAACTTTCTCTTTATTTTCTCAGATTAATCTTTTCCTTTAAATTTACATTATTATTTACCTAGTTATTCTACTTTCTACTAATCTAGGAGTATTCCCCTTTCGATAATTCAATTTTAAAATTTTCAACAAATCCTCGTCTCATTTTTTTAAATTCAACGGCGTACCGCCGTGCGATTACACGAGCGTCAACGATAGTCCCGTGGTACGCACTCATAAAATTCGTCAGGAAACTTAGATAAGATCGGAGCGCGCGCAATCGCGAGATCGAAAAATACCGGCGAAAGTTTATTAGCCTCGATGGAGGGGCTCCGTCCCCTCCCCCGGCCTCCCATTATTCTTACGGGGAGAGTCGCGCTCGTCTTTAAACAAGGCGGGAACTTTCCGCGGGGCATATTTGTATGGGCGCGCGCGCGCGTCTCGAACTTCGCCCGGGCAAATTTCTCGTGGAATAAGTCCGCCCGGGCTTCCCCTCCTCGCCACGTTAATAAGTCAGCGTCAGGTACGGCGCACATGTAAATTTCTTAAAGGTGCATTACTCCGCGCTCTTCTCCATTTCACCCCCCCCCCCCTCCTCCCTGCTCTCTCTTATTTTTTTATTTTTTTATTTTTATTTTCATAAGGTGACTCTAGAGCCGTCGTGAGAATGGATGTCGAGGGCGTAATGAGGGTAGGCGCACGGCAGGAAAGCAAAAGCTTGTAAGGACTTTCCCCGGGCTCTCCTTCCTGTACTTTCTTTCGCTAGGCTTCTTTTCTCCCGCCGTCCCGTAGCCCAGAGGTCTCCATTATATAGGTAGAGCGGAAAAATGACGCTGAGTGCGATAAATGCGATGTTTTTGTCGGACGGGAGATTGTACTTTTAGCTCGCTTGAAATATAAATATGACGCTTGCTTCGCAAAGCTCGGCCGCGGACGTTTCCCCTTGGCCGCGCAAGAAAAGTTTATGACTTTTACTCACTGAATCGTAAAAGAATAACATCTTCAACGTGCTTTTACACTTTGCTAGTTTGTTAATCAATCTTTTTACTGCTTTCGAAACAACTGTGCTTTTTCGCTGTTTATGCACTCGTAATTTTTTAACTTCAAAATAAAAAATATTTTGTACGTTATTTTTAGTTTCTAATTCTAACTATTAAAACGATGGTTAGAAGAAACGAAGATATAATAAATTCGAAACTGATATTTTATTTTAATTTAAAAAATTGCTCTATAGTGCTTTCTGCAATGATGCAAAGAATGTTTCATTTCAATTTCAAAAATTTTTATTCACAAATCTAGGAGAAAAATTGTAATTATAATATAATCTTACTATGTAAAATTGAATTAGTGAAATTTCTCTAAAAATTAGTGAAAGAAGCTGCACTATTTAATGATTAATGTAAAAATTTCAACTAATCTCAGTGCTTTTTCACTAATTCAACTTTAGAGGGTTCGAAACCGTTAAATTTATCAAAATATTTATCTTCTGTAATTTTGAATAAGGTGTCTGAAATTTGTTTGAATACTAAAAAGAAATACCAATAATGTACGCCTGTGAGGTAAGCCCTTCAACAAACAGTAATCATGCAATAAAGAATCATGCAATAAAGAAGAAAAACCGTAGCGCAGAAATCCGAAAAGCCGCAAAAGTTAAGCGTACCAAATCGAAGCGTCGGGCGAAAACAAATAAAAAAAAAATCTCCGGCCGTCGCTTGACCTGTGCACCATAAAAAGTAGCAACGACCGTTAGAGCGAGGGGACGGCGGACATTCAGATTTTCCGGTAAAGCAGTCCTCGTAAAATCGGCGGGGCGCTGCGCGATTACACGGCCGTAAGGCGCAGACAGCGCCGGCATTGGCCGCGCACGTGTCCGTAATGAGAGGCTGCGGTGGACTTAATTAAAGGCGAGCCGCGCGGACGGGGGGGTTAGAAAAGGAGCGTCGCAGCGGCCGATCGTAACGTCGTCTTACAGCGTCGCGTGCGGAAAACGAGCCGCGGACGAGCCCGGATCGTTTGGCCTGGCCCGGCCGTAAAGCTCCGCGTGCAAGCTCACTCGGCTCATCGCTACGACTCGTGTGGAGCTCCACGCGTGCATGTTGCTCGAATATTAGTGGGTGTTTGTACGGCAGTTTAGTAAATATTTGCGTAATTACAGCGGAAAAGTGATCATGGAGTTTTATTCTACCCAATTAATTAATACATTTGTGTAGAATACACTGGTACATTTTTTCATATATCTTTACTTTTTACATTTGTGTCAATCAATTTAATATGTATGTTCAGCAATTACGTTTAGTTTTAAACACCGCATTTCAACAACGTAAATTTTTAAGAAATTCACATTCAATGTACAAAATAGAAAATGTTGAATCCGATATCCCACCGCTGACACCCGATTACTGTAAATACTATAATCAGAATAATTTTCATGCACTTATTCTCTTTTAATTACTATTAAACGAAAGGGATCGATGTTTCAAAGAATAATTCAGTGAATATCAAATGAATGCTATTTAGAACACCTACGAGCGAAAGTAATGTGGGAGCAAAGCGAAAGCTCGTTTTAATCGGGAACTCCAAGTGATCGCAATTCCGCGAGCAAAGCAGCGGGCGATGCTTTTATTCGTAACGCAACTGTTGTACCAGCGATCGCGATGCAGTTGTTCGCTCTGCATCGATTCATATCGTCCAATATTTGATTGGGGACATTTCCAATCAAGCCGGGGTGTTTGCACAACAGCCGGTGGCTCCGATTTGCCGATAGCAGATGTGCTCCTGTTGCGCCGACCGCGCGCTACCCAAACTTCTCGATGTTTCTTTTTAGTGCTTTCAGTTTTTCATTTGCTCCGCCGTTGCCTAACTACCTTTAATTAAGTCTTTAACGCTGGAGAACATTTTTGAATTAATGCAAGGCTGTTCTAAATTTTACTACACATTACAGTTTGTATTGCACAGTATAATTGGGATGTCGCCTACAAATTAACTCAAATTTTATTAACTACGTCTAATGGAATATCAAAAATATTCGACATGTATTTTTTCTTTTTTTCAATTTAACGCTTAGACGATATAGCGATTTGAGAAGTCGCGATGACGTCACGATTGTACACTATACACAACACCGTTGTGATGTCACGATACAATTTTAACTTGCTATATCTTTTGTTATAAGTGTTAAATTTTCTTTAATTTTATTTAAGAATATTCAAACACACGAATAATATAAATAAATAATTATAATATAACATAATTGATATATTTCATGGAATTAATTCATTTATTAATAATTAAATTTTTTAAATAATTTTACGGAAGAATTAAATCTATAAATTATAAATTTATTTACATTTAATTTTGTTTACCTGCATATCAAACGGACATCAATATTATGCATTTTTAATAAGAATAAATACGTGATACAATAGTATTAATCTTTACCTCACATAATGCTTGCTAAAACTTATTCCCAATATCAATATTATTGACAGCTATGGGTAGCATGAGTAGCATAAAATTTGTAAATAAATTTAAATGACTAAATTATTTAGCTCGAATTTATAACACCTACATAATTTAATTAAAAACAAATCAGAGAAACGCGGGCAAATAATTACTTTAAAAACATTTCAACAAAAGTTTTCTCTTGCATCCTTACAAAACAATAATTGCACCTACACTGCCGAACAGAATTCAACTGGCTGAGCGACACCTCGCGCCCCTGCGTTTTCTCGACGCTACTCGTGGAAGCGTCGGATTTTCCTGCGTGAAACACGTGGAAACCGCGCGGAAGAATGGAAACGGGCGACGTGGAAAAAAAGGCGGTGCGCCGAGACGGGGACGTCAAAACGTATGTGGCGGCGCGTGACGGGACGCAAAAAAGGGCCGACTGCACGCGCGCGGACGTTCATTGGTGCGCTCACGAGGAATTTTTTTTTTGCGCCGTTCCGATGCTACGCGGAAAAGAGCCACTGCAGGTGCGGGCTTTCTCTTTCTCTTTCGCGCTCCGACGTTGTTCACTTTAATTATTTAAAAAAAAAAAAGGATATATGCACTTCAACAGTTCTCGATTGTTTAGAAAAAATTGAGAATTGTGACGAGATTTTTCGGCGATGATAAAAATCATTCACAATATATTAAAACGTGATAAATATAGTTCTGTTTGCACAAATATTTGTTTTTTAAAATGGGGCAGAAAGACAATGATCTTACATCTTTTGAAGTAAATCAAAAAGTAAAATAAAATGATTCAAGTATTTTCACAGCCTACTTAAGCAAGAAATATATATCCTTATAAGAAAGGAAAATAGCCACTACATCTTTTACAGGTACATTGGCCGAGAAAAAGTAACAAAATTGTAAATTTTACTAGACTACATTGTACACCACTCATTCTAATTAGCAACGAAAGAAACCAGTAAAAATGTCTCTGGTAGAACGTGAAAAAAGGTGCCTGCAAAAAATTAATCTCACTCCTCGCGACAAAAAAAAAAAATCGAGAGGGACAAAGGAGAGGCCGAACGAAACCTACTGCGTTAAAGGATGAAAGGCGCGCCGAAAAAAGGCAGTAAGGACAATGCGCGCAAAGGGACATTTCGCACATCTCCCTCCCCTCCGCCCCTTTCCCCTCCATCCTCGACCACCCCCTACCGTCCCCGGGCCATCTCTCGTTGTCGGGTCGGAAAAAACGCCGGCGGCGGCTGAAGCGTTAATTTTAATGAAGGCTTACAGGCATTTTTGTGCGCGACGCGTCCCCGTTACATTTCGTTCCGTTCCGTTCCGCTCGCGCGGCGTATTAATTAAAACTCCGGGGGCCGCATCGCCGCGGACAAAAATGCACTAAGGAAATACCTGTACTGTAGAAGGGAAGGGGGGAGGGGGTGTAAATTTAAAATCGACTTTACCCGACAAGAACGAGGGACTGATTCCGGCCTTTCGTGAATGCTCATGTTTTTTGTATCATTTCTTTCTTCTCGTATTATATACAGATGCTATTTGCACCTGGAAGTTGATGATAATTATTGATTTTATGAATTTAAATGAAAAAATGACTTAATTCAAAGAAATATGTATGACAATTTCGTCTCAGAATGTCAAAGTAATGTTTCAAAAAGATTCCAAGATTAATTCGAAAATATATTTTACTTTTAACAGTGGTTTTGATAAAAGCTTTTGATTATGTTGACATATAGGTCGATGTAAAATTCAAAATACAATAAGAGATGATTATCTATTTACAAATAATTTAAGCTTTCGAATATGAACTATTGTAGATTAATACTGAAAGCAGTGTGAAAGTTGTCAATAAAAATCTACATATCTTAGTCACGTTTTTATTATTAATATGCGCAAAGAGCTTTAATCGCATTACATATTACTTAATTACCTTACAGTATACATCAAAGAATTTTTTTGTGTGCATGCAAAGCATTGCATTTAAAAGTAACTTTAAATAATTAATAATGTGATATGTGACCATAAGTGAAAAAAACTGATTCATTAGCAGATAAATTTGCAAAAATTACTGAATTTTACGTAATTTTTTTTTTTTTAATTATTACTGGACTTCTCTTTATTTTTTACTTCAATTTGGTTTAAGATTTTTTTAGCAGCTATGCAATAAAATACCTAAGGCAAAGCGCCATTTTTAGCCTTAGTCCACAAAGCGAAGAAAAAGCAGCGCTTCAGAATAGTCTCTTTAAAGTTCGCCGGAAATGTTTCGTGAATAATTTTTCGCCCAATATCGGTACGCTGCGCGCTACCCCCGTGTCGTCTGCCGTATTATCAATCATTTCTCCGCCGGGGCATCTACCGTTTTTCCCCTCTGTCCGCCGCCTCCCTGAATAAGTAATCGCAATCGGATGAAAACTGTCGTGTCGCCGGATTAACGCCTCGACCCGTCGTCTGCTTCGCCCTTGGCAGCAAAGTCACAGACTGTGCGGCACTGGTGTAGTATTAATATGCGCGAGTATCGACTGTCGCGAAGTCTAGTTAGAGGGTGTTATTATGTATTTCGAAAGATCATTTTATTATTTATCAATGCGTTTTAACACGTATTTATGGGGTCTGAGAAAATATAAAAATTAATTTAAACGCAGTCTTTTCAATTGGACCGTAGTATGATATGTTGTAGATGTGCTAATAACATTGAGTTGATTCTTTTCGAAGCTATATCGTGAAAATGACGGTGCTAGGCTACTTCAGTTTTAAATAATAGTAGATAACAATATGTTTTCTATTATATTTTATTTTATTAAATTATACGGGAGTTACCTCTAATACATAAGTTTTACATTATATGACGCATAGTAATTTTAGTGACCCCATTAATTACATTTCATAAACTGATATTAATAAAAATGTTTTAAATTCTACTTTTTAATTTATTACAGGATTCATTCAAAAATATTTTTAAATTATTATGACCCTTTTTAATTTTGCACATTTTTTAACCTTCCAAAATATTGTATGGAACATTTTAGATAATTGAAAATGATGAAAATCATCAAATTACTGGATAATTATGGGCGACGTGTACTCCTCTTCGTTTACATGAATTAATTAACAACGCTATTATTAATGTAATAAATAACATGTACTTAGAGATGAAATCCCTTCCAACGCGACTAAAATTGAATTTTGCCAGTAAATATCGATTAATTTTCAAATAATAACCGAGATAATAACCGTTTTACAAAGTTGAAAGCTAACATAATTAATGGATTGATGTACAGCATTAAAACATGAATTTCACTGAAAAATCTCAATATTTGATCGTTTAATAATTTATTTCATAATCATTATGAATAACAATATTTACAATTTGAGAAAAATAAATGTCAATAAAAGAAGGGTAACAATAATACTAGAGAGTCAGAATGAAATATGTTTCATGGCGCTGAGTTGCAAAACGAATAATAATTTTTTTAAATTTTCCTTTTATATACGCCGCAGAGAAAAAATGTTCAATGATTAATTCACATTTCTTGGCTTTTTTTATATTTATAATCGGAATCTGTTCATCAACTGCAGTTCTCGTGAATATTGCAATTGACATAACCAGTAATGAACAATTCAACATTTTCACATTTCTCAAAGATAATTTATTAATAAACACAGCATTTTTTCCATTCTGGCAATTCGAGCCAAAGTAAAACGAAACAGCCAGCCGCGGCGGGAAAAAAATATTTAACCTTAAACAAAAAGCAAGAGTCCGTGACAGAGTATAAAAAAAGGAAGAGGCGGCGAAAGAAGGGGCTCGAGAGTTAAGTGAGCGTACCGAGGGCGGCGTAACGAAGTAAGTACGACGGGTGTGCGTCGAAATAAAGAGACAAAGCAAGAAAGACGAGAGAAAAAGAGAGAGAGAGAGAGAGAGGAGGAGAGGGGTGGTGCCGGCGAAAACGCGGCCCTTTTAATAACGGATCCGTGTCCCGGGTTTTCTCCTCCCCTCGCCCCGGCGAACGAGCACGAGCTTTCTTAAGACGGCCGCGTAAAGTGCCTCCCGGCAATATCTTCCGATTACGGGCTAAGTAAAGCCCTCCCCTCCGCCCTCGGCCCCTTTGTACCGCAGTGCCGTAGCTCCGGCTCTTACGAGCCCTCCGTCTCTCTCCCTCGCCGCCTACGTACGTGCATGCACACGCGGTTTCGGCGAGGTCAAAATTGCACGGCGCGACTCCGCCGCCTTTATGTCTTGAATCGAAGGAAGCGCGCGCGCACCCGGGAGATCGAGGAGTTATAATGGCCCGGCTCCGTGCTTAATGAGACGTGAAACGGGTTATGCGGCCCCGGGCTCCCAGGCGCAGCCCCCGGATTAACGGTTACGCCCGACGACCGGAGTGCAGATCTCGCGGCCCCCGCGCAAAACGCCAGTCGTGACGATTATCACCTCGGCGCTGCAGCGACGTTGTTGCTTTTCACGCGGATTTTTTTATCGAGTATAAGATTGTTTTTTAATTCTGACGTGAATGAATCGATGGTCATTGAAATTAATTGGGTCTTAGCATAAGGAATTCCGTTACATCCGTATGATAGAAAATTGAAAAATAATCGACACGAAAATATGGTAGATTAAAAGTAACTGTGAATGTACTTCATGCGAATATTCAAAGCACTCTATCTAATGCCAATAATCATTAAATTGAAAAAAAAACAAAATACAAGTCCATTATTTTTCGACACTCTATAATAAAATTTAAAAAAATGTTTCTGCAAGGGCCCAATTATTTAAATCTGGAAGTCACTTTATACACGAAAAGTGTCATCAGATTCATTAAGTACTTGAAAAAAAACTTTAAAGAAATGTGGAATTTACTTTTTAGAAATGTAGAATTAAAGTTTTAGAAATTGATGATCGGTATTATGGGTTAAATAAACTAGATTTTACTAGTGCGCACACAAATGAAAAATTATTATTGCCAGAAATTAGTGACAATATTTACTGTTGATTTACTCGTTTATTCTTCCATTCTTCATATTTTGATTATCATTCACTTATAACAACCCGTTGTAATTGAATGTAGAAGTATAAGAATTTTTAAGTTTGCACTTTCACCTTTTTATCGAAGATCTGTACGAGAGACCATTCGTGTGTATTTTAGCTACAAAGTGAATCAAAGTACCTGCTACGTAATTTTTGATATTGATGGATTTACTATGCTTATTTAATATTTTTTTGTGTATTTTGAAAATAGTCTACAAATGTGGCTTCCAATCACATTTGCAGGAGACATTTATTGAAAAGGAGCCCGCTATATCAATACAAATTTATTTTTTATGCATTAATCACTTCCGTATTTACAATTTCTCTGTTACTCAATATCAACGCCAAATTAAATGTTCTAAATTGAAATCATCTGAAAACCTAAGTAAAAGTTATTAAAACAAAAAATTGATTAATATCTCTTCAAAGGCAGAAAAAGCGATAGAAATGACGATAAATGAAACAAAACCTCGTCCATTTCCACGGTTCCTTTTTTTACGAGCGAGAGGGCCGCTCGACTTTGAAACCGCGCTCGCGGTCGACATAACTCCCGGCCAAATGTTTGACCCGGCCCGGAAATATTTCGCGTGCCAACGCGACAGGCCACAGACTAATTACGTTTTAATGCACCCTGGGGTGCGAGAACTATTAGGTGGGCAGTTGGGCCGCGCGCGGGGTGGACGCGCCCGCTCGCGCCGGACGTCCTTACAAGCGAGCCGCGCGACGCCTCGGTGATTTATTCTAATTAAATAAAGTGCGCGCGCGCGTTAATGCACGCGCAGGGTTCCCGGCCGTGCAGTGTGATTTAAGCCTCGCCGATGACGGAATGGAATAAGCAGCTTGCGCCTGCGGGACCTGCTTACGACTTTTTGCATAAACGCGCGACAAGATGAGTGCGCACTTATATTAGAGCGCAGCGCCTCTTGCGGTCACTCGTAGTATAAATGAGTGGTAACAACATTCACGAGTACGAGTTATCTGCACGAGCAAATTAATAATTTGTTTATACGTACTGATATGCACCCGGTTTGTACGAAGACTGCGAGTTAAAGTTTATTTTTTTATTGCTATATGGTTGGCTTGTGTTTAATGATTTATCGTTACCGTATACAAAATAATGATGTTGAGATACGTTTTTGTTGCAAGCTTTAAAAAGTTTAAATGACGAACGTTGAAATAAAATTGAATGATAATCATTTTCGATCATTTAAGCGGTAAATTTTTATTTTTTTTTTATGGTATCACGGTAAATTTCAATAAAATATGTATATACTGACAAATTTGTTCCGCAAAATTTGCGATCAAATTCGCCGTAAAACATAAATTAGAATTTTGGACGGTTAGTAATCGTGTTCAATTTTATGTACAAAAAAGCTCCGTAATTTTTGCTGGAAAAGCTCCGTCATTTTTACAGGAAAATCTCTAACGGAGCTTTTCCTATAAAAATTACGGGTCTATTCGTATAAAAGTATGCAGTGTCACAAGCTGTTGCACGATTACATTTTTTCGCGTAATTTTTATGTTGAGCTTTATCGTAAATTTTACGGGAAATTTTTCTCAGGTTACCACAAAGTTTAAATGGTCTCGTTTGGTAAACCTTTCTCCAAGCATGTAAACTTTATCTTCACTTGTTTTTTCTAACGCGTGTTACATTTCTGATAATAGGGTTGTATGACTAATCCAGAAAATATTGTTGTACACTTATTGAAGCAACTTTTGTTATCTATAAGCAAGCGTAATTAGCATATTAAATGAAGCTGTAGACACTGCATGTAAGGCATAAAATACACGTGCTCCGGTTTTTTCTTCGCGTGTTATTCATGTTAAGTTACGCTTAACTTGATATCGCAAAAAAATATTAAGATACAAATTGCGTTCTTCATTAATAAACACTCTACTCGCCTAATTAAATATTTTAATTCTAATAGTATACCATTAAGTAATAACTTTCCCACACAAATTACGAATAAAATGATTAAATAAATAATAATTATTCTTTTAGAACTGCATAATTTACATTCGACTTGAAGCCACTAAAATAGACGCGAGGTAAAAAGTAGAAGAAACAGAGTCGGTCAGACGTTTGGGCGTATCTTAATGGCGCTTATTACTTTGGCCGGTGTGGGGCATCCCCGGCTATTTTTCGTCCGCGGGGAAATCAAGCGCGCGGCGCCGCTCGCATAATTAGTTGCCCCCCGTCCCGCGCTGCTACTTAGCCACTCGGCTGCATTATACACACGATCAAAGTGACGAAGCACCTGCGAGCGGGCACGAGCGCGTACGCGAGGAGAAATTGCGCGCGCGCTGCGAATTAACGGGTGTTCGTTTGTTGCACGGCCGGAAGGGCCGGGCGCAATACCGCTTTGTTCCAGTTTATTCGCAGTGAACGATATTAAATGTAAACGGATGCTTAGCTTACGCTTTTAAGTTTCTTTACTTTCTTACATTAATCGGAAATTTTCTGTTGCTTGTTTTTATTTCATATTTTTCATACGACGTTGCAAGAAATGCAGAATTAATTGTTGTTTAGAACTAGAAATTTAAAGGAAACGTTTATCCGAGAAAGTGAAAGGAACGCTGAGAAGAATGAGAGTGCAATTTGCTAAAATCAGTAGAAAGATCGAGATTTCACGCGCCATTTAATAGTAATTGCAAAAGTTAATTATCCATTACTTTCTTTTGAATACGGAGATAAATTTGTACAGAGTCTATTTTTCGTATGAATTCTCCATGTTTTTATTGGTTTTATAGATCTCCTGTTTATTTTCATCAAGCGTGTCCACGGGTACCCTTCTTTTTCGAGAACTTAAAATTTTAACGATGCGAAATGCGAATGCGATTATAACAATTACAAAAAAATTTAATATTAAAGTAAGATTTCCAATTGTAAGATTTTGAAGCAACGAAGCAAATGGAATTTATTAATAGCATATCTAAATATATTTATAAGTAGTAACGATCCCAATTTAGTCAGGCAACACGTTTTATATTTACCTAGTTATAATTAGAAAAAAACTTGAAATTAGATAATAATAAAGAATATTGAATCTAGAATAGCATAAAACTCTTTTCTTGTGTAGTTTTCTTTACCAGGAACTTTGTAAGTATCACGTCTTACTAAAACCGGCTAATACTACTACTTAGCTGTTTTTTTCCTAAAAATACGTAATTTTCCTTTAGATAAACTTAAAATGTCAAATAATGGGTTTAAAAAAGATTGGATTTAATGTGCTGGGCAATTCTAAAAATGTATCATGTAATAGAAAATTATATTACGTTAGGTTCTACAGATTTAATGTCGAAAATTGGTCGGCGCGAATGGTCGCGTTTTGTACGAAGAGAGAATAAATAAACCGTCGAAACGTTTTCAAAACGTAATTAAGTATTTTATTTCTCGTTCCAGCGCACATTTCTGATCTTTTTTCGGGTGCTCCGAAATACTACTTTTTCACTGAATGACAAAGTATTTGAACAATAAATATGTTCGTGCATCGATCGAATGTAGATTTAACGAGGGGGCGCGGAGTTGTGCCCGTAGCCCCGCTTGCGGCACCCGCGTCCACCTCCGAGGAGCGAAATAAGATTACGACCGGCAGGGAGCGGGATGCCCGGGAGTGAAGCACAATGGCCCCCGACCAGGTGGAGAGAGGCTCTCCCCGGAGGGCCGGACTCAGGCGACGGAGTAGGGACGGCTGCACTCGATTGCCGGGCCGCCGGCAATTATACGTTCGAGCGGCTAGCTCCGCGAGCACTAATGCCGCGGGATGGCTCCCCGCGCGCCAGTCGGCGAAATATCGTTATTTACGGGCGGCGCTCGACGCGCGGCCCGCGTCGCCTCGCTCCCGCCCTCGTCCCCCGGCCGCCCGCTCGAGCGTCTGTTTCAACAAGGCAGATCGTGAGACGTAAGGTTCATTGTGTAAGGTACGGGAATCTAAGAGAGATATTTTGCTTCTTTTGTTGTAGAAGGGAGGAGGATGAACAGAGAAAACCTAGTTAAATGGCAATAGGATATTTATTACTTCCAAGATGCTTGAAAAAAGTATGAACAGAAATTTCACTAATTTCACAAACTCACGCTTCCTTTTGAAAAATATGACAGCAATTAAAAAATGTACCGTGAATGTACTGTGTTTAAATAGTGTTTAGATATTTTAAAAATGCCAGAAAGATAACATCCAACACTACTTTAAATACTAGTTGAAAAAAGTATTTTATAGTATCTCTGATAGAAACTAAAAAAATACTTGTCAAAATTTCTTGCCGAGATTGCAAATATTTTTCTACAAAAACAAAAGCTCCTTTTTGCAGAATTTTCTTTTGAATGTCACAGTAATTAATTAATTCTATTACTATTATAACATTATGTATTTTTACAGATTTTCAGTAAAAATATGTGTTTTATTTGCGGTCACGATAATATCTTTTTTTATGCTAATTAATCGGAATCTCTTGAATTATGCAATCCTTTCAAAGTTCCCCCAACGTCGTAACATACTCTATAAAAAAATGTCATAGGCTGGCCTTCTATCCCCTCGTTTGACGATAAAACATTCTCTCACTGAAAATTCCACTTCCCGCGGAGTAGCCACTGACCCCGTGGAATACGTAGACTCCCGGAACGTAGCGATCAAAACTATTCATTATACAATTATTGAATAACTCATCAAAAGTATTCACAACTACCGAAGAAACTTGAGCTAAAGGACGACGTACAATGGAAAACAGAGCGGAGTTCATAAGCAGCCGTACGCGCGTATCCACCGATGGTCGAGCAATTTTCCTCGGCGGCGATCGTCCGGCTGTCATCTATCCCCCGTTTGTGAGGCGCTGAAAGTGTGTGTGTCCGCGGGGGGCGGGGGGTAACGAGCGAAACTTTCGCGGTCATTAAAATCGGTCGCGCGCGCGCGCGGTTCGACGAACGGTCGAAGCGATCATTTTCTTTAATTATGCAGAGCCTCGCCGGCACGTCTACCGGCGGCGGTGCGCGCAAGCCGCGCGGCTCGAAATAGATCGGGCACCGCTCGATATCGAGCGGATAGCGCCGCGATGTAAGAACGGGCCGACGCCGCGGGACACTTTGCGGCACTAAGAAATTATTCTGTTCAAGAGCTCCTACTTCATTTTCGCTTTGTTGCACTTTGCTTCGTTGATGTTTTTATTTTTTTTATTTTTGTTGCATTTATTTGAGTTGAAGAAGTTTAAATATTGTGCATATGGTATGATGACGTTTACGACTATACTTAGAGAAAAAATTAATTCGAGAAAGTGAGGGAAAAATTGAGAAAAAAGAATTTTATAAAATAAGTAGAATAATAGATATTTCGTGTGGCATTTCAGTAGTAATAGTCACAAAGAATAATTTTTTCAATATTTTCTATTTACTGCATAGATTGATAATGCTAATTAATTGCAGAAAGTTATGATAATTAATTATTGTAATGAAATAGTTGTGTGTGCAGAATTTGGCAGCTGAATAGTAACCACAGAAAAAGTCTAATGTTATTAAAGAATAAATGATTAGCAATTAAAACGGGCAACAAATAAAACAAACTAAAATTTTTTAAACAAATGGAGCTATGCTTACAGGTGATAAAAATATTTGTTTACAAGTTCTTAAAAAGTATTGAAATTATGAATGTTAAGCTGATACCACGTCATCTTTGTCTGTACCTACTTGATCGAGTTCAAAGCTAAACCTCGGAGAGTTGTTTATTGAAAATAGATTGATTACCCATTCTAA
Organism: Eurytoma californica; assembly: GCA_035586675.1. Classification (NCBI taxonomy): domain Eukaryota; kingdom Metazoa; phylum Arthropoda; class Insecta; order Hymenoptera; family Eurytomidae; genus Eurytoma; species Eurytoma californica. The sequence continues at coordinate 14,698 of JAXIUT010001502.1, read as the reverse complement.
TAAATCGTTTAATCTATATGATGCTATTAAGTTCCAATTTAAAAACTTACTAGTTAATAATAACTACCTATTTAATAGTAAATTTTTCTAAATTAGTTAAAAAAAATTTCTAGTTCTTAGCAATTTGGTTTTACCGGAGTCTTATATAAAACGTTGACTGCACAACACATTGATTTCACAAAGTGGTGGAGGTTAAGGTTATTTTTATGAACTTCAGAAACTTCTTTACTTACTTACGAACTATTTCCCCACTTTGAGTTATTCAAACGCGCTTCCACTTATATTTCCATATTTCCATTCAACAAACTAAAATTGAATTAAACCGATTCCTGGAAAAATGCTATCTGGAATTATACCCCGACCGACAATAAAACGGGCGTCGAGAGCAGCGTAAACAGATTGATCCTACTCCAGCTGTTTACTTTACGATTTCGTTTATTAGTCGAATAAAATCATACGGCGAAATGGCGCAGCTACTAATTTTTTTCGATATCCGAAAAAAAGGAAAACAACCAGCGCGTCTCTCTAAAATGTTAATATTTGCAATTCCTCTCGGTCGAGGCAGTTTCGCGGGTAAAATTTATATTGGCGCGTGCAGGCGGACAATATAAACTGCATAAACTTCGGCGGGGACAAACAGGTAGCGCCCGGGCAACGTGGAAATAGCGGGCTCTCTTTCGCTCTCAAGGCCGCGATGTATTCCGCGCCTTATAACTTTCCATTAAATCTGAATATCCGAAAGCTGCGGCGGTCGGCAAACAAATCCAGAGACAGAGACGCATATTGAAAGCAAACAATCGCTCGGCGGCGATCGCGAATTTTGCCCGAGACCCAAGAAAACACTCGAGAGCCGGGGATATCGGGGCTGGGCCCGTGACTGAGCATTATTTTTCGCTGAAAAGCACGGAGGTGGGAAAGGAGTGCCAGCGGATTTTATTCAATTTGTATTTATTTATTTATTTATTTATTCCATCTTATTTTTAATAAAAATTTTAAATAATTTTATTATGTAATATAGTTTTATCATTATTTTCTGTTTGTTCTTTGACGAAAGCAATGAATAATACTAAGCTACTGAAATATTATGCATTTATGTCAGTATTTAAGTGGTTTTTGTATTTTAACAAGTAAGCCTTATTTCATACATAAAATAAAATAAATAATGTTTTGCTCGTGTTATTAGAATTTAGAGAACTTTGAGCTTGATATAAAATACACTTTGTATTAAAAATAATTTTTAAAAGTATTAACTTTGATATCTAAAAATTTACTACATTAAATTTACAATTAAATCTCTTTTTTCTTTGGATATTTTCATTTATTTTGTATTCTGTTATTAATTTAACCCAATTGGTCGTACGTCCTTTAGAGAACAGAAATTTTACTCCTTTTGTAATTTCTTGAAAGCAAAGAAGGGTAACCTGTTCATATCCTTGATAAATATCAATAGAAAACCTATAAAACTGATAAAAGCATAAAGAATTCATAGAAAATACAGTATTTATGTACTAATTTAGATCTGAATTAAAAAGGAAATATTGAAAAATTATTTATAGCATTATTACTACTGAATGGCGCATGAAATCTTGATTTTTCTACTTTATTCTATTTCAAGAAATTGTTATACCTTTATTTTTTCAACTTTCCTTTAACTTCTAGTCATTTCTATTTAAATTTAATGTCATTATAAGGTCTAAACAATAGCGAGAGTTTCAAACTTTTCTCAATCAATGATTTTTTTTATTGTATTTTATATTTGTATGAACAATTCCTAAATAATTTATTTCCTATGTGCTTATACCTACTAGTCGTACCGTGATTCCACACATGCCGCAAATTATTAGAAACATATTTTGTATTCTTATGAAAATATTTTTCAGTTGAACTAAATTCCAGTGATATTGAATAATTACTAGGAGCCGGGGAACGTGTATTTTCGTCCGAGCAATAAATTTAAATCTACAAAAATATTATCGGAAAAAAATGCCCAACTCCCCATCGAACTAAAAGTCATGAAAAATAAAATAAATAAAAGTGCGCGCGCGACGACGGGCAATCCATTTTGCTGTGTTTTTTTGATCCTTCTGTTTTTTCTCCGTCGATATTCGGTCACACGTTTATTTGTGTATACCGGGGAGGGTATAGGCAGAGAGCCCGGGAAAAAAGCGCCGATCGGAAAATATTCTCATCGGCTCGGGGTTTATTCGTTTAGGAGGATCGCGACCCCGAAAAAAAGCTGCGTGTCAATTTTTCGGCCGGCGGACGACCTTTTTTTTTATTCCTCCGTCTCTGCCGCCGCGGCCGTCACTCGATGGTACGGAAATCGCATTTCGCGATTGAAGGGTCGAGGATGCGATAATATCTTGCCAAGTGAAATCGGGGACTTTGTTCCTCTTCCTCTCTGTCTCTCTTTTTTTTTAGGATGTGTACATAAAAATGATGGAAGCACATACGTGCTTTTTTCCTCTTTCCGGGATATTAGTGACGTTTATGGCATTCTTATTTTTTTTCGGGAAATTCATTTTACTAGATTATAGATGTATTGATGGAAAAGTGGCATTATAGGTTAAACGAATGTGTTTTTGAATTAAGAAATTTTTTTACGTTATATTTATTGATATTGAAAATGTACTCTAAAGTAAACTACTTTAATAAATATAAAATAATAATTTAATGTACTCGTTAAAATCAATAGAATCATTTCCAGTGATCGATTAATTAATTAACTTTAATTTGAATTTAATGAATTATTATTAGTATAAAAAAGAACAAATACGACTATTTTCTTCATTTGCCAGGTACGTTTCACTAAATGAATATAATCAATCAAATAAATTTGAACAATTGATTTTTTTTCTCAAAATGAAATATCAAACAACGCATGATAATTAAAAAAAAACAGTCCAATGAAAACCGACCATTGGAGCTTGCAGCAACTGCGGTATGACGAAAGCTTCATATCACGGGCTTGGCCAAAAGCATTCCGGTATCCATTGCGCAAGGTAAATTAATACAATCAATCACATAAATTGTATTAGTTTTAATTTTCTCTAATCGAAATATCAAGCAGCATATTTCAATTAATAAATGCCATACAATGGAAATCGCCAATCGAAGCTTGCATCGGCAGCGGCACGGCGGTGAACATGGAAAACTCTAAAGTGCGGGAGCGTCGCTCAGGATTTTTTCGAAAAGCATTCCGATATCCATTACGCGGGGAAAATGAGCTCGGGAATGTGCGCACACCGGCCAAATTCAAATTCACCGCCGGCGGGCGCGGCCGACGAGTCGAGCGAGTAATTCGATTTACATGATTTTGCGCGCGTCGCCTCGCGTAGTCGTCAAAAGCTCTCGTGAAATCAACGGCTAATTTCTCCGCGAGAGGGACGGAGCACCGGCCGATCATTTTGTAAAATTATCGAAGCCCTGTACGTCCCCCCCCTACAGCCGGCGCGTAACTCCCAACTCGGCCCCGCCTACTTTACTTTTATCCAACGAATTTTCGAAATCGACGTTAATACGCAGCCCCTGCCAGGGAGCGCTCAAGTGGATTTCGTTCGGACTCGATCATTCGGCTGGTTATGATAAATATTTGAGAACGACCAAGTGCTGTCGAAATTGCGTTGCCGAATTTAATTAATCGTTAAGCGAGAAAAAAAATTGCTTATTAAAAATGCTTATACATTAAACTGCGCTTCCCTTTATTTCTTTACGGACTAGTGGGCTCCTTTCCTATTTTTTTAAATGTTTAAATTATACGAATGTGGATCGGAATAGAACGGTAATTAGACCATGTCTAAAACTGAACTGTGCAAATACTTATTCAATAATACTTTAGAGATTGATTAGTTTAAAAATGTTGTAAATTTTTTACTTAACCACTTATACTTAATCTAAGCATCTTTTTTACTTGTGCTCTTTAAACAATTAATTGCTTATTGTAAGCATTTTTTCTGTCAGTTTTTTCACCTTTATTTTACTTTCTTTGTTTTAGAAATGCGAAGATAATATTTTAAAACAAGTAACTACCTTCGATGCGGTAAAACGCCGGAAAAAAAGAATCGCGGAATCGCAGATTGGTCGTAAAAGGTAAGCTAAAGACGAGGGCTTGGCAGGTTCCGAGCAAGTTGATAAAAAAAGCGTAAACTTCATCATCCCAGTTTAGTCAAATACGAATCGAACGGCGCGGCCGGGGAAGAAAAATACGCGCATTCCGCGGCGTTTAATTTGCATTCCCGAAGCGGGCCGTCCGCGGAGCGCGAAATAACAATCGTTTTGTTTTTTAAGCGGGCGCCCGCCGATAAAAGCCCCCAGGCTTTTCAGGGCGGCCCTAATGAAACGCGCTGTTAGCCGAGCGCGAACCTCCCCGAGCGATACAGAATCTCCGAGTCCGATTGCGCGTGAAGTTTTTTTCAACGGCGACGTAAATCCTTTGAGGTTGAAAGTTTTTTTTTTACGCCGGGCGTTCGGTACTTACGTACTTAACACTACTGCAAAGGTGGTAGTTTATCTTCTTTGACAGAATTAGCAATTAAAAATTGAACGGAATAGTAGATAAAAAAAGGATTTGATTGATGATTCTGATTTAGAGAGAGGAATAAGTACAGGTTTATTGTGTAGACATTCAAAAATTAAGTGTTCTTTTATACTGTATATTTTAAAGTTGAAATCAAGAAATATGATGCATGTTTTATCTTAAAACTAGAACTATCAGCAAGGATAAGCGATCGAAAAGTAATGATCCTTACCAAATGAGCTTACAATTCTTTAGAAAAAAAAAGAAGAAAAAACTTTGTGAGATTTAAAATGACTCAATAATAGTCCTAGTCGTAGTGTTTAAGTTTGATAAAGTTAGTTAGGCTAACCGGTTTTTAAGTTTTGGAACCAATTAGCGAAAAAATTTCTAAAATTACGTGAAAAATTTCTATTATTCAATAACTAGCAACAACAATTAAACAATTCATTGAATCAATTTTTAAAAAATTTCATTAATTTCAAGAGTTTTCGCTAATAATGGAATTAATTAACAATAAGAACCTGAATAAATCCCGTAATCAAATTAATTCAAGCATTTCAGTGCGCATCATTGAACCTCTAAACAATGAAATTGACATATCCGAGCTGCAACCCCAACCGCCATAAAAAAAAGATTCAGCGATCACATCCAGCCCGCGTAAAAAAGTACCCCCTTATCCTCGCGCATCCACTCGCGAAAACAGTGCCGTTAGCCCGAGGTCCGTGTAGCGTCGATGCCGCGCGTCACCTGATTATGTCTCTCGCGGGGCGACACAGCGGGAAAATCCGGGGAGCCGAGGGGCATTAAAAACGCGCATACGGGAGGAATAAAACCGCGGCAGCTGTGTCGCGCACTGCCGCTGAAATGGAATATAAAATTCCTCCCGGCGAAGCACCGGAAGCGGGGAGGAGCTTTTTTTCGTGCGCTCGGAAATCCTTCGGACATTGTTTTTTTTTTTTGCGCTCTTCTTTCCAACGGCGCTTTTTTCGAACGGCCCCCGTTACCGTTTATTCGTTAATTTAACGGGCGCGTCGTTACAGTCGCGCAAAACACTTCGCAATGTTTACGCTGTTGCTGAAAATGACGAAGTGAGTTTCGCGAGGGGAATGTAGCTTGCGAAAGCGAGCTACGGTACATTCAAATCGTTATTACGAACGATACTAAATTACGGCATGACAAATGATTTGACGGGTGGGATGCGCTAAAGTAATTTTAACGTTTCGCAATTTTCATTTGATGTGAGCGTGCCCTTTGTTTTCCATTTTTTCCCACTTTTATGCGCTGTGTGAACAAAAATATCGAATGCACCAAGGGAATAAATAAAGAATCCTTCGGATCTCATGTTTGTCACCCTCGCCTTCGGCTCGGGTACCGAATTTCCATGCGATCCGAGACATTCTTTATTTTTACTCCCTAGGTGCATAATATACTGTTTTGTGCACGTTCATTACTTTTCGTATATTCTATACATTTTCAAGAATCATTTAATTAAATGAAAAAATTCCAGATTTATTGACTATATTTTATAAAACTTACTTTAGAAAGCTCCAGAAATAAAACTCGAAACTTACCTGAAAAAGAAAAGAATATTTGATTAGTAAGCTTATTCGATATGTATCCTTTCAAAATTTTTACTATTCTATTTACAGTGAAAGTATGTAGTGTAAAAGATTCAATTTTTATGTTGAAGAAACTTCAAATTTTCAAAGAAAAAGCTTGAAAAACTTTTTGTAAATTTAGAACGGCTGCTGCTAGACTAGCTACGATACTTCGCTTAGGTGAAGTCAAGATAACTTTTTAATATTTCGCTTCATAAGGAAAAAATGTCAATTTTTGTTATTTTTATCAAGAAACTTCGTAACTTTTTAGTTCCGCGAATAAAAAAATTATTAGCAAAGTAATAATATTGCATTACTTTCACAAGTCTCGTAATTTATCTATCGAAGAATTTATTGCAACTTCGAACAAGTAATGTAGTTTACATACTAATTTTAAGTAACTTTTGCGTTATAAAAAAACACTTCAATTTTAAGTAATTGCCAATGATAATTTCTCAAAGTAAAACCTTTATTTAACTGACAATTTAATAGCGTATTGATTATTATCTTTCCAGCACAAATTAATGAAGACCTGTATCAAAATGTATACATTATCACATTAAATTTACCGTTCAATCTAGTTTATTCGAAAAACCAATTTTACAAAATAAAATCAAAGAAGACCCTTCCAATCTCACGAATATCCATGTTATTTTCGTGCGCGGCAATAAAAACAGCCAACCGAAGTACAAGTGCTCGTTCAAAACGAGGAAAAAGAGCGTAGAACGAGCGAAGAGGAAAAGCGCAACTACTCCCTATAAAAAAAAAGAGGGAGGAGGAAGAGAGAAAGAGAGAGGCAAGGACCAAGGTAGAGCGGTTGAAAGGAGGCGTCCGCCTCGTCGAGGGTCGATTCGCCGAGGGCGTCTTATTTAAAAGTTTGTATCGCGCGGGACGCGAGCGCTAAATTGTCCGTGAAGGACTACCCCCGACAAGATAAAGAAGGAAGAAGAAGGCAGAATTCACTAATTTGTTCCGCGAACGACAAGAATAAATCGCTCTGATGAAAAGCCATTCATCGATCTCTCTCCCTCTTTTTCTCTCGCGAGATTCTCGTTTTACGTCCGCTGCCTCTTTTTTTTCGTTGGCTGCCTCGAGGAAGGAGAATTGATTTTCAGGGAAATTACGGGGAGGGACGTTCAATTTGGCTGTACGGATCGACGGAAATTTTCGGAGAGGCGAAAGGGCAAATCGACTATGAGTTATACACTTGGATTTAATTTTCCCTTTTAGCTTCTTTTTTTTGCACTCGAAGTTGGAGTGCTATAGTTAATTAGTACATTGCAAACTCTATGAATTTAAATTATAAATGTCAGAACCAGGAATTTTGATAAATCTTTATTATTGCAAAAATTTCATAATTCTGATTAAATTTGAAAATTCAATTTAATTAATTAATGAGTAAATCAGAATAAATACGCCAACGTTTAAAATGATTTGATATGAATTTAATATTTGAATTTGAATCATTAAAGAAGTTTTTTAATAGATTTTCTAACTATTTTGTTTTAAGAAATGCTTATATTTATCTAAAAAAAAATAATATTTCGACAATCTGTGGGTGACCGATGGAAAGTTGTAGAGTTGAACTTCAAAAAGTAGAAGGTATAAGCTGTCAAAGTACCACCAAGTACCCATTTATGTACTTTACGAACTTTTTATAGGGTTTATACCTTTAAGGTTGACATTCATAATGATTTATTCATTTTTCGAGATTGTATTTGTTCGTCATTATTGATTACTACTCATTAAGAAATTATAAATACACTAAAAAAACTTTATTAAAAAGAAGCAAAGTCACATACCTAAAAAAAGGTTTGTGATTGTACACAAATAAAAATTAAAAATTTCGAAAATTCAAAGAAAATCCCCTACGTTTAGTCGTGTTAATTACCGCGCTTCACAGTCTACCGGGCGCGGCGCTGCTCCGGATGAAAGCCGCGCTCGGTGGGCTATAAAAACGGGCAGCCCGACTCGGGCCGCACAAAACGCAAACAATTTACATGCGCATTCACTCCTCGGCGAAGGCGCCGCGCAGTTAGAAGGGCCGAGGCGGCCGGGGAGCTGAATGGCGTGTAATTAAGTCAGAGCGTCGATGCGTCCGGCGGACCCTCGGAGTCCCCGCGGGACGCGCGACCAAGAACAAACAGGTCCAAATGAAGTCGGCCGCGCGCGCTCCGCCTCGAGTTTCCCCGCGATGTCCGCGCGGACGTGATTTGACCCTTCGCCCGAGACCAAGTTTCCCCGGGATTTGAATGTAGCGCGGGGAAAAATGTTGAAGGGCCAAGTTGAATTGAGACCTCCCGGCATGTTGACTTGGACTTCAGAAGTGCCTCGGTCGGTCCAAGTTGTCGCCGAGACGGTGCAGTTGAATGAGCTATATTTGAATTATTATTTTGAAAATTTAAGGTCAAGCTGGTGTTACAGCGTTTATATGCGATAGACGAGTTTGAAATTTAATGGTATTGAGAGCTCGAGAATGTGTTATTTTAATAACGTGGTTAGTGATAGTTTGATGGGCATTCGGTTTAAATAATTTCTTTAAAGGAGATTTTCAAAATCTTCAGTGTCAGAAGATTTTGTTCTTTTTTGGATTTAGAATATCCTTTTTTTCTGCATTTTCAAGGTTTTCCGTTCTATTGTACCATTGTTTATATCTACTATGTTGTAATTCACTGCGATATTCTATTTTAACCATGTGTACAAAGTAATAATAATTAGTTAAACTAATAAAAATTTATTTCGACTACTAAATCTTTGGGGATCCTAGAAAAAAGTTCTACTAATTTCAGCAATATTCATTATTCCAAATTTAGAGAATTCTATACAGTTAATTCCTCCAGACCTTCACAGTCCACTCTTTTTCAAAACACTAGTGTTTTCGAGTCACGAATTACTACTGTTCAGTTGCCAGGAGCACCAACGAGCTACCGTTTCTTACCATAAGATCAGCCAACCCGATAAAAAAGTCGAGGGAGCCCCAATAGGAGCGCGGCAGCCACTTAAAGGGTGCAAAAGTGAGTTCGTTCGCGGGCAGGAGCAACAACGCGTCTTATCAATTCATCATACCCCCCCCCCTCTCACGCGTAACGAGATACTTATCATTACTGCGGGTGGAAGCGGCCGTCAAAGCCCCGCCAAATTGCGTCGCATTGTCCTTGCCAGCCGGCGTCTTGAATTATTCAGGCGCGCGCACAAACTCGTGTGCGCCTCGGCCCTAACTAAGGACGATTTAGGTGGCTGGCCTTACGTATAGGGAACCCTTTCTTGGTCGCTGGTGCCTGGGGTTTGATGTAGGGGATACCGTATCGTTTTTGGTCTACTTGTTATTGATGATATATGTATTAATTTTGCTCAATTTACTTTCGGAGCGCAGATATTAAATTTCTGAGCTGCATGGGAATTGTTAGTTACAGGATAGCGAGGGTATATAAAATTATGTCGATTTACTGCATTTGGTGTATTTATATAAAATAAACATACGCGCTTTGTGCAACGGTGCGTGTATTAGTTCTTTGTTAATTTTTTAGTAGCATGAAATGTAGCATATTTGAGCTAGAGGGTTAACGACGTAGAATTTTACTTCTACATTTATAATTTACAAACTGGTCTTATCCTAGAGTAAAAAACAATACTATTCCTAACTCTTGATGATCTAAAGTTTTGATGTATGCTCTTCATTTAATTCAAAGGTAAGTAAAATAAATGTAAATAGCTGATAATGTAATTACAATGTGGTTTTCTTTTAACAGTCTTTAACGATCTGTAAATCTTTACTTAACAGTTTCTATTAACAATTACTCTACAAACGTTTAAAACTGGGTCATTTGAAGGGGAAGCGTATTAATCACTCAAAATAATTATTTTATATTCTAATGAAATTTAACAATTAATCTTGAAATTCAAAACAATTGAATTTATACTAAGTAGTCTAACTAACAATTAGCAATGCTCGGATTATTTAAAATCAGCAGGAATCTTTCCAGACAATTATTAGAGCTTAAAAACAAATATTCTACTCATCGCGAATCAAATGGTAATATCCTTTCTCCCTAATCCTTTTTAAACCTCTTATGACTCAACGATTGCGGCAAGGGCCTTTCCACTGAAAAAGAGTGGTTCGCGTAAACGCAAAGCCAATGGCGTCGAGCTTGCAAGCTTTCGGTCTGCTTTTGCGTTCGTGCTAAATACTTAGGCCGCAATTAAGAGGATGGCCGGATTGCGGAGAAAACGATAAGCTGCAGATGAGATCTTTTGATGTGTAAAAATGAAAAGCGAGATAGTATACTTATTTTAGATGTTTTCTGATGATCCTGTTTCTTTCGTGTGATATTTTTCATTTTATTCTTTGGTATTCGAAATACAAAAAAAGAAATTTTGATTGACAGAATAATTGCTTGTTAAGCTTTGATTTCAAGTTTGCTCACTAATAAATTACCCAAGTGCCGCCGTGGGTTATACTAACTCGTTGCATGCTTCAATTATTCGTCCGTCTATTGTATAGAGGAATAGTTTTGTAATTTGAAAATAGTTCTCGGATGCCTCAAACTAATCATATACTGGTCTGATGAAGTCAAGCACGCGTTATCGCAACGAGGACACCTAATGGGCCCGGGTATTTTATTATGTAAAATTAATACTCCGAAAATTACCAATTATCAGGATTTTTCATAAACATTAGTCAACTCCATGGCTCTCCTCTCATCAAACGGTCGCAAAGCGTGAAGGTCTACGTATTACCACATTGTGTCAGAGGTCAAAGGTAAAAGCGAGACAATGAAGTTTGGAGATGCAGCCGCGACCGTCGGAGCAGTTCGTCTTCGTCCGATTGTCACGGGCTCCTTTGAGAGCGTCCGCGGCGGCCTCCCGACCGCGGCAATTAGCTAATTCTTTCCTCGCGCCGACTGCCTTTATTCGCTTAAAGGGCCAGACGCGTGGAGGAAACAACGGCGCTCGCTTCGCTGCGTCTTGCTTTTCATCCCGGGCGCGCGGTGCTACAATGCCGGCTTTGACGCGCGCACGCACCGCCTCCCCGTCAAAGGAGCGTCCCCGCTTGATGAAAAAGGAAAAAAGAATGCTCAACGTGGAAAGAAATTAGGTGGGCCCCTCGATTCTAGAAGATCCTTTACTCGTTATCTCCGCTAATGCTTCTTGTGCAACCTTTTCCTTTCTTTTAACGCGGTGCAAAGGTATTACCAATGTGAACCTAAGGTTGTAAATGTGCGTTGCGTATTAAAGGCAGGAAAAGTCAACTTAGTGTTATACTTCTTGATAATGAATCAGTATAATTTTATTGATTATTAGTACAAGTTCAGAAACATCACTGAAAATATAGTGAACATTTACTGATAATTAGTGAATCTAAAGTTGTAACCTAAAGTTAGATATCGGAAACATCAATTTACTTAGAATAACCTTTTCTGCAAATAAATCAATCAAGTTTCACAGGTTATTATCGAAAATCGTAACAAATTAGTTGTGAATTAATGAAAATTCACTAAAAACTAACTTAATTTCAATGAAATTTGGTAATTTTACACTTTGGGTATGCGACGCCAGATAATTAGGTTAAAGATGTCCCATGTTTGAAATGGATTATGATCCATTCTTTGTAACAACATGACTATGTTATGGCCTCGATTCTGTCTACTCTGTAATTGATTTTTTCTTTTGAAGTACATTCCGTAACGAGGATCAACTAATAAAGAACAATGTATCGCAAATTTTCCTTCAAACTTCCGGCTATTTAAATGACACAAATATCCACAGAAGAGAGCGAATCCATTTATTACAAAGTGTTTATAGACAGCCCGGCGAATCTCGCGTTCCAATCTTGGCCGACAGCGGCAGCAAGGGAAAACTGTCGAAAGAAGTCCGACGTCCGAGGGCCTTTCACCAACTTCATTCCAGTCGATTCGATGGCATTGGCACTGCACTACAGCGCCGCGGCTACACGTCGGCACCGCCGGACTCATTCGAGGATTGCGCGAGACGCCGAGAGCATTTCGACGCTGCGAGGGGGGAGGACTAAGAGAGAGAAGAGTTTGCTTTATGTCCAAGTTTACTTTGCTCGGCTCGATAAAGGAGGCGGGCGGAAAACTGTCGGACGGAGAGTGGTTAGCGTCGTTCCGACGCGAATCCTCGTCGCAAAATGCGCCCGATGCTTTTTTTCCTTCTGCGCACAAATTTTTACCCGGCAACTCGAGATTTTCCCGGTGCTCGAAGTACGAGAATAACGTTTGCCCTTTTCGAGGGATTAAACGTACGCGAAGCTAATGTTTGGATAAAAATTCAATTTACCTCCGAGAGAACGTTCCGCTCATCCTTGTAGTGCTCCGGCATATTTCACAAATTCTTATTTCAATTTTTTATTTTTTATTTTTTTTCAAGTACACGATATCATTTATAATATAAAAAATAAAACTGTGGATGTGAAGTGAAATGAAAAAACATAGTAATTATAAAATTATTAGATTTTTAATCGAATCCTTTCACATATCGGAAATTCCCATTCAATAATACCAAGAAAAAGAATATCTATTCCACTCCAAATCAGACGAATTCTTCACATTAATTAATAACATGTGATTTGAATTCGACGAGCGATTGAATGAGTACCATTAGCATCCCACAGCTTAAAATTTATTGTGAATCCGTCAAAATTCTCGGAATTATAGATTCATTTGTTAATAACGCACTAATGGCTGAGGCGAGGGAGGCTGAGGTCGTGCGCGTCGAGTGCATTTCCCATGACCGCCGCTATTGATAGCTCACGCGCCGTCCGCTCGCTTCGGCGCGGCTCACGTGTGCGCTCACGCAGCCCCACTGGAAAGGTGATGATTATAAATAAAAGCGACGGCCACGGGGCCTTGAATCCAATGACAATCAACGGTCACGTTATTTTTTGCGTCATTTTGTTTTTCAGCTTAATACCTCGCTTCGCCGTTAATACCGCGACGTTTGATCGGCACTTTACGAACTTTTCTATTTATTCGATGCGCGAATAAAAATAGTAGGAAATACAGGGACTATAAACGTAATAGCAAAATCGATATTTAAGTGTACACTTTGAGAAGGAAGTACTACACTTTAACCGAGCAACTGCAGCCGTAATTTCTTTCACTCGGAAGTAATTACAACTGTAGTTACATCAATTAAAGTTCGAGTAAAGTTTTGTATAAAATTTAATCGCATTTACGCTGCATTACACTTCGACCGACAGTCGCTTCTTTGTTTCTCGAGCAATACACTTACTGTAACTCATTTTTTTTTCTATTAAACTGCTGTACAGTGTCTTGAAAAATGCATTAGCGAATGACCAGGAAAAATTTGAGTGATTCAAAAAATTTGCCAAGGATAGTGAAAATAGAAGATATTTAAAGAAAGAGGAGGGGTGAAAGCACATTAAAGGAGAACTGCATAACCGGCGGAAGCAGCAATATATTTCATTATTAGCATACTTCATTCCGCATGGATGAGGAAGAATTCGCCCTCCTTACATGCACCTTTTGGTCGAATATTTCAATAAAACGCATTTCTGAAAAGTTCCTCAAAAAGCGATTCCACGAGGGGGGGGATCTTCCTCTTCTCTATAATAAATAAATTCCTCTCGCATAGCGCATCGAAAAATTGTTTCGACGTAAGAAAGGCTAAATAAAAGAAGGGCGAGCGCCGAGTCCTTCGAAAAATAAGGAGAGCTCGGACTCTCCCGAAGTACAAAGACAGGTCTCTCTCGCTGAGAAGGCAAAAAAAAAAAAAAATCACGAAGTCGTCCCCTGGATCGCGCGCGACAAATATCCGAGACGCATAGGCGCGATAAAGTGTATTTCCAATATCGCGCCGAAGCCGGCAGCCAGAGGGAGGCACCTTTGTCGAGGGCTCGCGCTAAAAGCGAGGCGCGCGCACACACGCCTACGGCCGTCGGCTTCTCACTTGGCTGCCTTCTTTCGCCCGGCGACTTCAAAGGGCGCGCGCTCCGCTTTTTGCGAGCGCTTTCCTAGCCCTCCCTCCCTCCCTCCCTCCCCCCCGCCGACGTCGTCGTTTGATTTGTCGGAGAATCGTCGGGTTCGGGAGAGAGAGAGGGCCCCGAGCGCGAACACACCGGACCGCTAATGGATACGAGAGGTGAGACGACTCCGCTACGGCTGTTGCTTTGTCAACTTTGAGAATCCAGCCCGGGGAAATTGGATGCTAATTGCGTTCTTCATTGCCGGCGCGCCAAGTCGCTTGGCGAGAATACCAGGAATTATTTTCGATTCGTACGTCGCTAATTGCTGCCGCTAGCGGATCGCGAAGGTTCGCTCGTTGCTGGGATGCTGTGTGTAGGGAATCAGCGACAAATATTCGCGAATAGCTAGGGGTAGGGACAGTGTTGAATTTGTTTTTTTTATTTTAAATTTATGTTAAATTTTTTTGGGTAATGCATATGACAAGCATAGTATTAGGGGGGAGCGGGGTATAGTGAACCTTCGGAGCATAGTGGGCCACCCCATTAAATATGTTTCATTTGCTGTGAAACGTATTTCTTAACAAGTCTCACTGAAAATAAAGCATTTTGAAAGAATATCATTTTTACATTGCTGTATTA
>JAXIUT010001459.1:18765-36639 GCA_035586675.1 Eurytoma californica | reverse complement strand
TCTCTCTCTCTCTCTCTCTCTCTCTCTCTCTCTCTCTCTCTCTCTCTCTCTCTCTCTCTCTCTCCCTCTCTCTCTGTGCACCCCGCGGAATGCTGTATATCGCGACGGCGGGATCGCCGAGCGCGCTCCTTGCTCGCCTGTCAGCGCGAGCCGACCGCGTATGTACACACATAAACCGCGACGAAGATGCGCTCGACGAGTGATCGATCGGCCGCGGGCTGCCGAGCGAATCGAATTAGCCGCTGGGATCAGTCGCGAGAGTACGACTTTCTTAATTGATGGGCGTGTGATGGGAGCGAAATTTATTGTTTGGTTTTTTCGGAATTTTTTTTTTTCGGTTGCGATTGATACATACTATGTTTGTAAGAAAGGAAAACTTGAACAGTTTATGGTTTGTTTTGATAATTTATTATAAAAAGTGTGCGGTGTTTGATAATGATGAGTCTCTGATTGTTAATCGTTCAGATACTGAGGCCTAGAAAGTACTGAATTAAAAATCTGACAAAAAATCAGGGACCGTTTGTAGGTCGTAATTAATACGACTTATTTTTACAAAAACAGTGTCGATTTCCGAGCTTTATTTATCAGCTTTGATTCAAATTATGAATTTAAGTTTATTCAAATCACAAAATTTAAAAACTTCTATATGGAATTAATAAAAAAAATGTAAGTGTAGCAAATTTGCTGCAATTACCACTAATGTATTAAAGATTGTCTTACTTCGATGGTCAGACTTTTCGAAGCTGCCAACCCTTTGAGTTAAGTTTTTTCTTTTTACAATTTCAATTCATTGATAAGAAACACTTTATTCCAGCTAATTAGTCGGTAGCAGGTGGTTTTCGTTTACTCCGATAATCTTTATCGGTAAAGTCCGAAAAGTGAGGGAAGAGGGTCAACCCGATCTTTCGGGCGCCAGGAGGCGTTCATGCATGTATGCATCGCGCGTGGCGAATCCCCCTCCGACGTATTTACGAGCGCGTTTGATGTACCTCCGATCCACGTGCTCGAGTTATACCCCGTGCGCTCTCGATCTTTCCCGCAGCATCCTCTGTCGGATCTGCAAAAATTCAGTCTGCTCGGACTTGTATATACACTTGCAGTTACCTAAAAATAAGGTTGGTTTAAAAATGACTGTACGTTTTAATAGAATTTTTCCTTATAGTAATTGAAGCAAGATACAAGTATGCTAATGTACGAAAGAAGTTAGTATTTCTTTTGTAAATTATAGACGTCATAAAAAATTACTTTTATATTTACTCCTAAACGTAAGATAATTTCTGGATGCATAAAATATCCTAAAAGTGTGCAAACACACCTATTTAGAAATTAATTGTCCTGTACTTAATGTAGAGAAAGTTACGTTAATATTTACTACGTCCAAGAATCTTATATCAAATGACTTTAGTTCAGGTATAAAATCGCAAACTCAGACATTACATTAAATGCCAAACAAAAACCGGAATAATAATAAAATCTGTTAAAACAAAGGTTAAAAAAGGACTTGACGCGCAAAGAAAAGAAAACGCATCGCATAGTCTAATGAAAATCTCAACACGAGTAATCTCCTCGTAAATAACGAAGCGATAGCCGCGAGTTTACGAAGCAAACTCAATAATCCTTGTTTCGCTCGGCTACGTACCGCCGGCACTGAAATCTAAATCTCGTCGAATTAGTCCGGTGGGGCGCTCGTGTCATCGACAGCGCATCGCTCGGTCTCCCAGCGTCATCCGCGCCGCTCCATGTGTTTGATCAATTAGAGCCGCGAGATAGCGGAGATACGCCCGGGCGGCGGGGGTTACAAGTCCGTCGACCCGGCGCATCTAGCCGCGCATAAAGATGATCTACATTCGCGGCCTCGCGATTATTAATCGGCCCCTCGTTGCCGCGGTGTCGATGCCGCTTTCATAGACCGATGCCTCGGCGCGTGTTTACGAGCGTGAAAACGACGGCCCCGCGCGCCCCGCCTATTTATCAGCCGCGCTCGTTACGATCCGACGGAATTTCGCGCATTTAATTGCTCGCGAGTAATGCGATTAGCGACGAAGCGATCGCCAGTTGTGAACTGTGTTTTTTTATGGGTGGAAATAATTTTGAGTGCATAATTTTATCGGACGATGTAATGCCGATTGGGACTTTGTACAGTGTACGAAAGAATTTCATAATATCTAATCAATGTTCGTGTAGCGGAGAATGCAAAAAAGTTTCATAGATATGTTTACACGAATTATGCGATACTTCATTCTTGAAAATTTAATCTATACTTCCCGGAAGTTTTCTACGAAATGTGAAAGCGATAATAGTTTTACGATACTATTTTTAAAATATAAAAAGTGCAGTATTTATTTAATTTTCGAGTGTAAGCTTAGATTATAATGATTTACTTATCAAACTTTATTGTTGCTATCAATCTTATCTTCATGATAGTAAAATTTATGTCAATATTACGTTAGGTACATGTCATTATTCAATGTTGACATTCAAATCAACGCTAAAAGCAAAAGACATGATCATTTGTGTACGTTGGTGTATAATTAGTTAATAAACGTCATTAAGCAGCGAATGAAGAGTTCTGTCTATTTTCCAGAATCTCCGTTGCCTTTGCGATTAGTTAAGCTACAATTAGTCTTTGTAAACAAAAAAAAAGGTTTAACGGTTGTGGGATTCACAGATTTATTGCCGCGAGTCGAGCATTAATTTGTTTCGTTATAAACACCTAAAAAGTTTTGTTACGTAGCCTAAGCTGTTCACTATCTAATTGAAGTAAACACTGTGCACCGGTGTATTTGGTTTCAAAGCAATCAGTCTTTGAAGAAAAAATCCCGTTTATCTTTTATGCTGCACTAATCAATTACGATTTTTTACGCGTTTACTACTTCGCAGTATTAAATGCTACCTACAAAGGAATCGTTTATTGCCGCCTTTAGTGTCTTTTCAATGGAGAGAAAGTTGAGAATTTTCATTCTTCATTAATTGAATAAGAATAATAAAAGCATTTTTACCTACGCAATTCGAATTAATATTTAATGACTTTTCAAATCGAGTCAAAAAATCATAGCGAGAACATTTTATGAGTATATTTAAACTGCTTTTTTTAGAAATATTTGATTTATTATTTATTTATTATAATTTGAATTAATCAGGTAACTCAAGTTGTTAGGCAATTTATTCAATTAATCATAAAACACTTTTTAAAAAATGTCCTTATTTATTACAATCATATTTTCCAAACATAAAAATAAAATAAAATATCATTACCGATCGCAACTGCAAGTAACTTGTATAAAAATAAAGTGTAATCAGAAGTAATCATAGTAAGTAATATAGTAATTAGATTTTCTCATCGTTTTTTAATGTCATTTTCGGGTAGCAGTCCCGACATCTATCCGATTTACGGGTATAATCCGTAAGATAATTCTAGGCAAATTTGAATTTTTTTATCTTTATGTTACTGAAACTGAAAATTATTTAAGAGCGGTTCAAATTTTATGCAGTTGGTTTGAAATAAATTTGTAATAAATTAATTTTTTTCTGGCTGAATATTCGTAGGCAGGCTGTTCGAGACTCCACAAGGATATTGAAAATCCACCGAACGTTTGCCGGATAATTATAATACTTGTTTCGTTTACAGTCAGGTGGAGTCTCTGATATCTGTCCCGATAACAGATTTGCTGACCCCCTTTTATATATAAGCCGCCTTTATCGCAGGATGACCAGAAAGGAGAAGACTACTGGTGCTATACCTTATAACTGATTATAGCTGAATAAAACACAATTCTAATTTAAAGTTAACAATAATTTTTTGTAATCGATAGTGATTACTTTAAATGGGTTCAGATCAATTGAATTCTTGCGTTCATTGTATTCAAATATCACTAAAATTATACAATAAAATCCGGTAGAGTCGTTATCTCGAGCGATTTTTTTCACTTTCTCTGATCATTACAATTAACGTTTGATGACACTCCATACTGGAGATATTTTTTAAGACTCGATCTGATTGCCGGCACGCTCACATACCGTCGGTCACTCGCCACACGGCCATTCGACAACAACACCTGGACCGCATAGCTAAGCGATCGGCTGGCGTCGCCCACGCGCGCGTAACGCTCCCTACCTACGTCCCCATCGCGGCGAGATTATGTCGCACCGTCGTCGCGTTGATTTTTCCGAGCCGCTCGATTACGCCTCTAGTTCCTCCGCCGAGCTCGAGTTTTAACGCCGGTTATCTGGAGGTGAGGCGGCTGCTTTGTTGGATCGAAAAATAACGGTAGGCCTGGGGGAACCTGGTGCACGCCAATAACCCGACGCGATTTATCAACTTTGGCATAATTTGTAAATTAGAGCGGACTACGGTTGGTTTCATTACGCGCATGCTGACAGTTTCGCTGCCTAGCTTTCGAATTTATCATTTTTATTTTGTGCTAACACATTTATTAGGGAGGCTGAATAGAATTGAATGCCAAAGAAGTGCAATTACCAATTAGGAACCTGTGATACGAGAAGTTTATAAATATCAGTTTTTTTTTTTTAAATTAATTGTGATAAATAGTATCTAAGGTTGATAAATTAATAAACTTGTATTTACCAAATAATTAATACAAAAATGTTATATAAAAATAAGAAAAGTCGTTTAAGATAAAAAGAATGAAATAATCAGGAAGATAAATAGATACAGGGGCGCTGGAAGAAAAGAAGATAAAGATTCACACAATGCCTGGGCGCGAGCGAGATCTTCCCACGCGTCCTGCACCTCGCGACTCGCGTCGCTAAAATCGTTCCTCAACACCACACCCGTGCGTGAATATGTGCGACGATTCTCTGCACAGTCCTGGAAACACTGAGAAGACCAGGTGTGCTCGCTCCTTGATGAGGTTATCTTTCCTTCCGCCATGCATCATTTATCTAATACTGCGATTTTCTCAAACCAGATAGCTAGCTGTGAATTTTAAAAGAGAATCGTAAAAAGTAGGAATATAACTTAACAAATAAAAACCTTGTAGTTTATTGTGTAAAATTAATTATATCTGAATGATGCACACATGAATGTGTATGATACTTTTAATAATTACATAACAGTTAGTTTCGTTGCAACTTGCACATTCGAATCAAAATAGAAGTTGTGATTATAATGAAGTCAAATTCAACTGAAAAATTAATTTCGACTTGAAGTGCATTAATTGAGTGCGATATAGCATTCAATAAAAGCAGCAACTCGCTGTCGCATTGTAGTAATAAAGTGTGTAGAAAATTCATTGAAAACCGCGTAATTTTCTCAGCTTAATAACACCCGTTCGTAAGTGTATTCTCAGAAAGGGAGGGAGTGAAGATTTTCGCCCGGAGCTGGGCAATCAAAGTCTACCGAGTCAAGATGCGCAGTAAAACGCGATTTCGTATTAAGGTTAGATTTACGATTGATGTCACGCGCGGGACTTTTATGCACGATGGGAGGAAGATTAGCTGAGAATTTAATTAATATGTACACGCGTTTAAGCAATTGTTTGTAAAATTTCACGTTAGTTTTCAGTTCCCCGCGTACGATTGTGGGATCTTAGATATTTTCTGTGATTATAATTTATTGTTATAATAAACTTCAGCTGAAATAACTATTCATTGATATATTTTAAGAAGTGTTATACATTCATTTATTTATGCTGGTATTATCGGTCAAATATAATTCTTAAGTTTTAATTATTAAGACAGATTTATTCCAATAAATATACATAAATGTGCACCCCATGATTCTTAACTCACTTGCTTGCGATATCCGCACCATTTCGGCAGTACTTCCTAAATTAACGACGAACACTAAAATATTCTGAATGAATAACTCATGCTATGGATGGAAAAACAGAAAAGCCTACTGACTGACAACTGACTACTAGTGTTTAGAAAAGTAAGAAGAATGTGAACGGATGTTACCAGATTAGATCCACTCTATTTTTATTAATGGTTGTCACATGGAAAACCCAAGCGAAAGAGAGGGAAAAGACAGAAAGATAGAGAGAATCAAATCGCGCATGAGCTGTTAAGATAGTACTGGGCCCGAAAAAAAGCACTTTGAATAAAAGCAAAATAATAGAAAACAATATGGAAGCATTTCTTAAGTAACCTTGAATTCCCACAATCGTACCTATCTCTTCATAGTTTCAATAAAATCGCGCATGAGCTGTTAAGACAGTACTGGACCCGCACTTTGAATAAAAGCAAAATAATAAAAAACATAATACAGAAGTCTCTCTCAAGTAACCTTGAATTCCCACCATCGTATCTATCTCTTCCTAGTTGCAATTAAGTTTCCCGCGAATCAGCATCTTATCTCATGCCCTCGGCATTGGATTTTTACAGCTTCTAGCTCAATCGCGCTCAAAATGTTTTCCCGCGAGTGCCTCCCGCAGCCGTCAATTTACCCGGCGGGCGACAATGGTCGCGCCTCGTAAAACGACAAGTGTCGAAAAGTTGTCGCGGCAACAAAAGCCGCGGCGAGATCAGCCGTTCGCCGCGAGCTCGCTCGTAAAGCCCGATCGCGATTTACAGCAGCGCGCCGTGTGCTGCGCGCTTTCTTTTAGCCCCGAGCTTCATCTCGCGGGGACGCGCGTGAGCGAAGGTCGACGGACACTTTAACAGAGTACCACGCATTGCGATTATTTGCTCCGTTGCGTTATTAATTTTTTTTCATTTCCGTTTCATTGATACTTTTATCCAAGATTTATGGGCATTATTTTACGCTTTTGTAGAAATCCCGTATAGTGGGTGAGGGTAATAGCGTGCTCATTAACCAGGCGGTGAGTCAGCCGAATTGCAACAGATTTAGAATAGAGCGTTTGTAGGGAGATCAGCGGTTCATTAATCTACATTAGGAAACTAACGTAGGCAAGCTCAAAGTGCTGGAAATAATTGTGCTTTTAATAAACCGCGTCGTTCTTTCTTACGCCCCGTCAGCTGCGGCATTCAAATTAACATTTCATCTCGCGTCTCGCAATGTTCTTACCGCGGCGAAGCCTCGTAAATTATTCTTTCCGCGCGGTCCGTATCAATATTTCCTGAATCACAAATATCCCGCTCGCTTCGAGCATGCAAAGTCTCAATTCCAGCTCGTCATCCCGGGCGACTCGGCAGCCGCATCCCCGCGGATTAGTCGTCCCCTCCCTTCCGCTCTTTCTCTCTCTCCCCCTTCGCATCGACACGATAGGCAGGCGATTGCGATATCGCGCGGTACGAGCGTGACGCGCGCATTACCAGTTATTATAAGCCGAGAGCCGTTGAAAAATCGATTTCCGATCGATATTAATCGGAACGCGCACGCGGATTACTAAAGGATCGGGAGGTATAAGTGGATGAATTGTGATTGTTTTGCAGGTACGGGTGGTTGAGATTAGAACTGATTTTTATTGTTATCCTCGGCTATTTATGCACAGGTCGGATTGGTTTCTAATTATTCGAGTCGCTGCATTGGCAGCTGAGTTGTGCAAGAGATACGCCTGCAATCTAGGAGGGAGATAAACGTATTAGCGCGTTCTTATGGTTTATAATTTTATTATGATAAAGATTGACTTTACCGGCGATAAAGATAGCTGAATTAAATATGCGCAGTACTTTAACAGTGGAATATGAACTCTTATATTATTTTATATATTTAAAGTTGATTTATTTGTTGATTATTTCCATGCGCGATTATTTTATCAATGATTTATTAAGTACTTGCATATTTTAAATGGCAGAGAGTAAATAAAAATTAAAATTATAGTTTTTAAACTTATTCGTTACTGGCATTTTAAATATAATTATCGAATTTTTACTGTACTTATTAGGAATTACTTACCGTTTAATTTACAGCTACGGGCATCTCAATTAGACATAAAAAATCTCGAAATTTCTTTCAATTAATAAAGCTATAAATGAACTTTAATCTCAACGTCAATTTTTTACCAAATACGTAATAAAGTTTACAAACCGTACCTCCTCCATCCTATCGATTAAACTCACAATTTATAATCCCTAAATCAAACTCCGCCTCCTAGAAACGATCATAAAAGCCCAGAAAAATAGCAATCAATTATTGCGTCAGCATAAACTAACAGTCATCCTCCCGCAGTCATCGAAGGCGCGTCGAGGCGCGTGGCGCTACGCGTATTTTGGTGCGTCAATTAAAGTGTCAAAATGCCGAAGACGAATCACGCGCACCTGCACAAGCTCGCGCGTGCCTATAGAAAGCCGCTACGAGAAAGAGTAAGAGAGGCCGAGGGGACCCGGCTCGAGATGCTCCGTGACTCCGTACGAATCTCGCGCGCGCGCATAGACTTAACTATTAGTTGTGCGTGGTGAGAGTCTATTTTCACTTCGGCGAGAAAGACACGCGCTATTCCAAGCGCGCAACGCTTCTGGAAAATCTACGTATCCGCGATCCCACTTAGCCCCCGGATTTTCTCGTCACCTGTTTCGGTTCCAAATGAATTGAGTAAACAATCAAAGGTTTCTTTTCTAAACAAATAGAGTACAGTATTTCTATAATGTTTGAACTTTTTAAACTTCTGTATAGAGAAAATTTCAAAATATTTCATCGTATCTCCACGGTTAATCTGCATCGAAACCTAATTTGTATTTTGGTGACAATAATGGAATTTATTTTAAGGCGAAAACAGAAATGAATAAATTAGAATTGTCGATACTTTTCCAGATTCTGAAAGTGGTATTCTTATGAATTAAATCTAAAATGAACTTTGACCTTTTTCTCCTTGTAATTAGAGATGAAAATGGAAATTCAGTTCAATAAAAGCGACGCTAGCAAACTCATCCGATCTAATTTGAGCTTCGATTAATGCACGCCGCATCTCGCCGGGCGCCTTTAAAGCGGACTCATCAGAGGCGGACAAACAAATCATCGGTCAATTGCAAAAACTGGTACGCGATAAGTGCGATCGATTTGTTCCGAGCGCAACCTCGATTCGCCCGAGAATCACGTATTGTTGCTCCGAAGAATCGAAGAGCCTCCGGACCCTCCGTTCCCGCCTTGTTTGCTTTTCGATACGGCCGGAGACGCCTAGCGAATCCTGATTTATTTAGCCGTACGTTTCAATGCCTCGTCGCCGCTTTCCGCGCGAGGCTTTTTCCAACGGGGGGAATATTTCCGAGTAGGGGACAATCGCTCACTGTATCTCCGCACGTCGCGGCTCCACGGTCGAGGTTACGCACTCACCGGTGATTTTTCTTCGACAGCTTGGAATGCCGGCATTTTTTTCCATCGGTCACCGCTGCCGCGCGTAAATTTAGGCTTTTTGTCGCCGTCTGTTTGTTTTCAGCGATTAGCGCGCAAAGTATTTTTACGCACTTTCTTAATTTACGGCCTGTTGACAAATGATAATGCCAATATTGAAAGTCGTAGCACAATTTGTGAATAAGCTACGACCGCTTATTTATGAAATGGTGACAAAGTATTTAATTTCTTTAATTTTTCTTAACCAAACGTTTAAATAATTCAATTCATTTAAATAATTCCTATGTCCATGTGTAGTGTTGAAATGATGCCAAAATTTCTAACACCACAGTTCGTTAATAGTATTTTTCAATTATTTTTGACAAAATTTAATTATCTTAGCTAATACAAAATGAACAGACTTCACGCAAAAAGAAAAATGAAAATAAAAGTGGAAGAAAACATCTACATTTAACGCACTGTATAACGTTGTACGTTCAAAAGTTAATAAAAGATTTTTACTGCAAAAAGTTCGATGTAAAAATTTGCACCGTAAAAATGGTTTAGTATTC
The DNA here is from genome assembly GCA_035586675.1 of Eurytoma californica. Lineage (NCBI taxonomy): Eukaryota > Metazoa > Arthropoda > Insecta > Hymenoptera > Eurytomidae > Eurytoma > Eurytoma californica. The sequence goes on along the minus strand of JAXIUT010001459.1, from coordinate 26,877 downwards.
TTCATATACTGATACATCAAAACATAATCAAAAGTATTGGTAAAACCCATGACCAAAAGGTGAGACAACGTACTGGTACATTAGTCACTTGGTTCCCAGCTTACCATACCTCATTGTTATTTCTGCAAAAAAAAGTGAAGGCAACTTTAAAACACAATTTTCTCCCCACACACCCATCAATACATTTATTTCTTCGATTTTCTTTTTCCACCCGGAGAATTATACGCGCGCGCGTACCGTCCGAGGTGAAACCTTTTGGAAGCTCAATTTACATCGAGGCGCAGCCCCCCCGATTGTATTGTAGCCGCGGCGATCGAGGCGTGCGACTCCTCGCGCGTCGATCGGGCGCAACGCGACGCCTCCGGTATTATTACCGGCGGGCCGGCCTCGCGCCCCCGAGGTCAGCTCGCCCACGATCGCCGCGGCGCGCGCGTACCTCTTTATTGCCCCCATCGCGCCTTCCTTTTTCTCGCGCTCCGATCCCCGCATTATCGCATCGGCGCTTTATTAGGCGGCCCGATGGCCGCGCCCGCGGCGCTGCGCGCGAATATAATAAAGGCCCGGCGATTTATGGATTGCGCATTATCGCGCGCGGTATCTTCTTCAAACATGCAAATTTCGCACCAGATTACGAGGGGGCCTTTTCCCCGGCTCATAAAAGAATTGCCGGCGATAAAATCTCGCGGGACCTTTTTATGTACTAATAATTTTCGATACGCCCAGTGCGTAAATAAATGGGCGAGCGGATAAATAAGAGGCTTGAGGTCGACGGGAAGGGGCCGTTTCGTTTCGCTCATTGTATCCAGCGCAAATATTTATCGACGTAAAATGGATCTCGATGTTATTCCGATGTAAGGCACTAAATGTCCAATTTTTAAACGTGTACTTTGATTTAATTGATCTTCGAATAAAAATAATAATGTATAGGATGAGGTTTTTGAGAGCTGATTTTTTTTGGAGGATAAATTATCGGATTTTGCTCGCAGACGATTTTACTTCACACTTCCACGTGTGTCTATTTTTAGAGTTGAGGTGGATATTTCTTTGCTTTTGATGTGTTTTGAAGCTACTGAACGTGGAGGATATGGCTTGCGCATAAAATGTTACGTACCAATTATCATTTGATTCACTGTAGCGAAAACATCTTTCTCTCCTTACGGGTGTAACGTTTTATAGTCCGCAGCAAATTTTTATACTTTTCCTTGCTTTGATTGGAAAGAATCCAAATATTCTAACTACAAACAGTGAAATATTTTATAATTCCAAGATAGCCACATTAAAATAGTTTGTAAAGCTAAACAATATGTGAATAACTCATGGTTTTATGTTATACATTTGTCAAGCAGATTATTGCAGAAGGAATCTTCCTTTTTAATTTTTCCCTTTTTTCAACTTGCCTATGATTTATCTTATTACATGAATCATCGAGAAAAATTAGCATACGTTTTAATAAATAACAAAAAGAACGGTAGTAAATCATACATTGAAAATTGTGATTAATTTATGTAAAAAAAAGTAAAATTAATTTTCATTTAGTAAATAAAAGTTCCTACTCTGTTGTTGAAAAAAAATACTGTCGAAATCGATGGCGCCAATAAAAAATGCATTTCTTAACAAGGGAAGTGCTTATAGAAGAGCATGTAATTAAATTTTTTATTTTTGTTGAAATTGAATTAATAAGTAATTAACCAACATATTTTTTACGTAACACTATATGTGAATGATGAATAAAGAAATTTTTACCGTGAAAATTAATTCATTGCTTATCCTTCGACTCACCAACCTCATTATCGCCATGAAAAATTAAACCCGTTATCGTCACCTATAACTTAACAATCTATAATACACATAACGCGAGTAATATTTTCAGGTATTCGCCCGCATTACTAATACTAACGAGAATTGCCCCGCGCCGATTTCGAAGCGAATTATTCGCGCCATTCTTCATAAATACCCGATGGCCGCGCGAAAGCCGATACTCGAGTATAGGCGGAGAAACAAACAAGCGGCTCGCGAAAAATTCGAGCTCCCAATTTGGGTACCTACAAAATTCATCAAACCCGCCGTTAAAACGCCGCGGCGAGAGTACAAACTAAAGGATTAACGAGGGGAGGAACGAATTGCGAGCCGCTCAGAGTCAATGGCTACTTGCGAGTGTTGACAAAAAGTAACTGTAATTATGCGCCCTCGGAGTTACGAGCCTCGAAGATGCGAGACGAATTTGAAGGGTTAAAACGGTGCTTGGTGGAAAGGTGTACGTCATGATTTAATGTACCTCTTTATTTTTGTTTCTTTTTATAGAAAAGATAAAATAAAATCGATCAGTTAAAATGTGTGGAGAATCGCTACAGAAGCTAAAATTGCAAAATTATTTCTAACAAATTTATTTTAAATATTGATACGTAATAGCTGATGTGACCCCCCTGTTAGTCGACTAATCACTTTATCACGTCAAAACCACATTTATAGGCTCATCATTTCTTTAAGAGGGGAATATGTATCTACTTGTAATCAGAGATTTATTGAAGAATCCCATTAAAGAAAGAAGTTAATAAATTAAATTTGATTAGCATTTGATTAGATGTGCTGAATACACTGCCAAATCATCTACCGTATAATCAAAGAATTCGACGGATAGACTTTCTACGAAATACCACAAAATTATAACTCAGTCTCCAAACGCAAATACTGGTGACACTCGCAGGCGGCCGCAAAGAATACGAAATCCAAATTGCACATAAATAATAATCCTAATAAAGACGCGATTTGCAATTCAATGCTACGAGAGATATAATCGCCGTGACATTACACGCTCCTCGCGATTTTTTTTTTAATCGAGCCTAACCACACGGTTACGGTACTTTGTATTTAAAAAAAAAATATGCGCGCGCGAAACTTTCTCTACGGCTCGATTCTAGTTTCTCATTTTTTCTTCCTCACGCCCGTTCGCTCACGGTATTCGTCATTCGAACGGCTCGCGGCGCTCGATCGCGGCCAATCGCAACGAGGCGACAACGCGCATTACTCGCTCAAGGAAAGTTAGCTTTTTTGCCGCCTTATTGGCGGCGCGCAACTGGTTATTTTGTTCCTTCTTGAAATTATAGGTTGAATAATAAATCTTTCGATAAAAAAAAGAGAGTCGCTTTGATTTTATTTAATTTTAGGCTCGATACCGGTATGCGTTAGTTGCGAACTTGTTTGCGCGCCGATTGTTAAAGTCATTAATTTTTAACGGGATCTCGTCGCAAAAAGTTTATCCTCGGCTGTTTCGAGGAGGACGCTTTTGAAAAATCGCAGTCAAAATATATGCGCCGAGGTATTAAACCATAATTGTCTAGACCGACAATTCAAGACGCGCTTGAAGCGTCATTTACGTTCGAAAAATTTTAAGTGGCAACCGACTTCATGTATGGGATTGCCTCAACATGCGCACATAAAACAAATGACCCTTTTACGTTCGCGCTTCTCGTGGCCACTTCGACACCGGGCCTTCAAAACTAAATAGGCTACGAAAAAACATTTTCCATTCTCAATATATATCACCCATTGAAAAAAAATCTGTTATAAAAAGCTTCCAATCTTAAGTAGCAATGAACCCTTTTAGTTTTTATTTTTTTTTGCAACGAGGACCTAGCAAAGTAACGTAACTTTGAGTATGTTGAATACTTTTTGAAAACATTTCGGAGTTGTTAAAATGTTTGCTGCTGAAACCCAATATTTCTTACATATTTTAGAAACATTCACACTGATATTCAGACCTAACAACAAAATTTTCAGTGTCATCTATAAGTGTAATTAAATATATACCTTAGTAGAAAATTAACCTTAATTGGCCATTTTATAGTTAATTTTCTACCAGAGTAGTGAGCTTTCGTATGAATTAGGCATTACATGCTGCACTTCAAAAATTATGCTTTTTGAAACATTTGCTAAAAAGTGTATGAAACATCGAATTCAGCGACAAAAAAATTTGTTAGTACCCTTCAGACACGTCTTCGAATGGAATCAGAAGCATTGGTATTTCGGATTTTTCAACTTCTATAAAGCGTTTCCCAACCGCAATAAGCACTTTCGAGGTAACGTTTCTTGGATTCCTTTTTCGAGTGCATATGCAACGTCTCATTACTTTGTAAAAGATTTGCTCGATTAATTTAAAGTCAAACCGCATTTCAGGCACTCCATCAAGCGATCTCAGATTAAAAAGGCGCAGGAAACACATTGCCCAATGGTCATACTTCGGATAATCGCTAACTCAGACATCAGATAGCTAGGGCAAACAAATCACCGCCCTATCTCGGTCGCGCATTATGACACCGGCGCGGCAATGATAATTTCCCCAGTCCCTCCCGTCCTTCTCTCTTTCTCGGTCTCTCAAAAGGCTTATCCGAGCCTCTCGGTATCGCTCGCGGCAAGCCTCGTTACCATCGGCGGTGCGCGTCAAGTGCGAACTCCCGCCCCGTACCTCGGCACTGCGCGCGCGATTTTCGTCTCGCACGATTGATCTCCGCGGGGCCCCGATAACGGCGGCGCCGAGGCGCGTGCCGCTACCTCCTCCCCTCCTCCGACCAGCCGTGCGTACACGCCGTGTATCTCTTGCCATCTCGCCGCGAGTGCGCGCGTGCCCCGCATTCGAAGGAGCCGAGGTTCGCGTGCTGTTGCCCCTCCGATGCGCCAATTGTTTCGTGATTTATGGGCCTCTTGTTCGGCTGTTGTGCCTTCTTGTTCCGTTTTCTTGCTCGGGGTGGGAAGCTTGTGGGTTCGAGGTTTTGTACGTGCTCGACGAGGAGAGTTGTTCGATGGTTGAATGATTGAGAGTTTGGTCTTTGGTCTAGGCGTGAAATTAAAAATGAGGACACAGAGACGTGACTTTGACGCCCGTTGCTCTGTTCTGACTCGATATGCTTTATTCATTGCTTCTGTTTCTAAAAACAATACGCGTCCTTTGAATCATGCATTTGATTCACGCTTAGGAAAGCGCTTGGTTCTTTGAAGTTACTTGGGGAAAAGCAGCTGGCAGAAAAGCGAAGGAAACTGCTTTTACAATTATCATTCATCTGCGATTCTTAATTACTGATATTATTGAATTACGTACTTTTTTCCTTTAGATGGATGACTGTTAAATACTGACTCAAGAAACTTGTCTTTTATCTAACCTTCATGTGCAATATTTTTATTTAAGAACCAGATATTATCAGTATTTATAAGTTTTTTCCATCGCTGATAATTACAAAATTGAAGTCGAGTAACTACGTTCAATCAGTGCGTTATTTATTAATACCTTAAGTAAAGAAAAAACATAATTTGGCATTTAAATTAGTTTTTGAAAAAAACTTATCAAACTTACATTCATCATCTATCACTTACACTACTGCAAAACCGCAATTTAAGTATGTACATGATTTTAATTGCAATTGTTTTAAATATTTCTGACTAAAAGTCTATTAACTTACAAATCGTTCAATAATGCTGATAAATGATTTCGTGCAGCAGTGCATTGAGCATAATAAAGCACAAAACACTGTAGCGCAAACGAGTTCCCGGGTAATAAAAGAAAAATGTCAGCGATCGCTTATTATCCACGGCAAACAAATAAATTACTCGAAAATAACCGCGTAAAGGAATTCGTTACGCTCGTTTCTTTTAAGCGTCGGGCACGCCGAAATTCACGATTGTCTTCGTAATGGATAGCCGTGCATTCCCCGCAATTACAACGAGCGCTCGAGTGACTACATATAAAAATCACATTAAAACTCGCGCGCACTTTTGCGCTCGGCGACGAATAATTTATGAAATATAAAACTGACGTGGAACAGCAACCCCCGTGAAATTTAACCACTCCTCGACACGCCCCCCGGCCTCCTCCGCCTCTCCCTCCTCGCGCGTCTCGCGAAATCCCTTGTCGCGCTTCCTTTTGTTTCTCTAATTAGCCATCATTATTTTTGGCTCACTCCTATATGCCTATTTCCGTACCGTCGTTCGCGATCTCGAGTTAAACGAGCTACACGGGGTGTTAACTTTTTGCTTCGATCTAATACACTCGCAGGTAAGGGCTTAGCATCTTCTCTTTGTTCCTCCCCTCGCGAGGTACGTACTGCTTCGCCGTGTGAGAACAAGACTCGCGGGGGAGTGCAAAGCCTTGGCCTTACTCTGGGTTTTAATACTCCATGCGTGCGTGTTTGTTGATGAGATACACGGCGCGCGGCTGTTTTTTTGCCTCGAGTTTAGTGCCTAAACCGTAATTGTTACGTCGGAGAAATTCAAACGAACTTTTTTTGGGGGTGAGTGATATTCGATCGGCAATCAATTGAAAAGCGCGGACTTTGATTGCTTTTCAATTTATTCTAGTTGTTTGACACGAGCACACTTTGACGTTACTAGAGACAACAATGATTTTTTGAAGTTACTCGCTTTATGGCGCGCTAGCTGCATTGGGGATTGATTCCAAAATCCGTGTCGAAGATTGTACAAAGGGACTTTAGTTACATTGCACTTTCTCCATTCTGTTTAATTGTCCTGCATCTTTTTTATTCTTCTTAAATTCGAAGCTTAACGTGTATTTCGTGTATACGCTTTCGAAATTACGCTTTAAAATTACTTTTACGTTAAAGTAAAAATTAAATTTTTCTACAAAGGAAATAAATTTTGTTTAATCTCTGTACATTGAGGAAAAAATGTTATTGAATCAATGAAATGCTTATTTGCGGACTGTCTATTACATATTTCTTTAATTTAATGAAAATATCTTTGCATTAAAGAAGACTTCTTTTAATCGAAGTCATATTTAATAAGTATACAGTCAACAAAAAAGCATTTTGATTCAATGAAATTTTTTTCTCAGTGATATATAATTTTAATCCAAGAAGCGAAAAAAAACAAGGAAAAAGATATAAGCAACATTTTTAAATTATTCTGCCTTTTAAGTGTAACGGCCAATCCTGTAATTGCTAACGTCATATATTCGACGACGTAAAACGAAGTGCAAAATTACCCTAAGTCTCTTAAGTAAATACCAAAAGAAACTATTTAGAAGCAGGAAATCGGCAATTGGCAACTTATCTCTATCTGCATTAAAATGCATGTTACATTAACTTCTGAGACATTAAGTGCTCCGAAAGTTATGAAAATAAAAGAAGTGTTAAAAAGGTCTCCCGCGAGAGAGCGAGAAACCAGGATGAGGTCGAAATGACTCAAGTTAAAAGCCAAAGGAGCCGGTAACGCGCTCATTTGTTTACCACCTCATCTCTTCACTTTTAAGCTCGTCGCCTTCAACAATGGATTCTGTTTGTGCTCCTTTCTTTAACCGATGGTTCGTTCCCTTTTTTTCTAATGCAAACCCCCCTTTTTTCCTTGAGAAATGCCTCAATGGCTGCTAAGCTGCTTGTATTAGCTACTTAACGTCGATCTAATGACTAAGCAGATTCTAATCGTTAGTATTTTTTTCCCTTCGATCTCGTGGAATTGACATATCGAAATGTTACGGACTATTAAAGCTGAAATATGGCTTTGTAGAAAAATGTCATCGCTTGACGTTAATGTGAGTTTATCAAGGCAGTATTAATCGACAAACCGTTGCCCGTCACTTCGGTTATTTTAAATAGGCAAATTGCTGTTGTCTAAACTGTTTTTTTAAGTATCTATTCAATTTTTAATTATTGTACTATACATAAAAATGTGTTTGATTGAAATTCTTTTTTCTTTTTGCAGGTCAGTTTAAACATTGTTTAATACAGTGTATGTCTCGTCACGTAAGTTTTTAAAAACAATACATACAGATTATTTTAATACAACATAATAGTAATTTTTAAATTTAAGAGTTTAAAATGACTCCAGTTCTTTAATTAATTTTTCTTATTAAATAAGATTAAAGTCTTCTTTTTTTTTAAATGATGAAGCTATTCATTTCTACATAGAAGATTCTGAGGATAAATAATCAATAGCGATGAATTTTGCCGCTTTATCGATCTCTGTATGCACATCTTTACTGTCTTGTCATCGGTCCATCATCAATTATGTCGCTGATACTCTTAAAAGAGGATAACTGGCGTTTCTCTGGAACCACAAGAAGCGTTATCTTTAAAAAAAGCATCTGTTCGAAAATTAAGTATTTCTCAG
>JAXIUT010001459.1:0-18665 GCA_035586675.1 Eurytoma californica | reverse complement strand
TAACTGGCGTTTCTCTGGAACCACAAGAAGCGTTATCTTTAAAAAAAGCATCTGTTCGAAAATTAAGTATTTCTCAGAGAGTTTTGCCATTTGATTTCTCTATCTAATAGAAATAAATCAACAAAAAATTTTATCGCCCAGTAAATATTTCACTTTTTACGATAAGTTCGTTTTTTTATTCGTCTACAACAGTATTATTCCTTCAGTTTTCTCTACAATTAAATAACGCCTGGAATCCACGTAGTCGCCTACAAAATTCCTTGAGCAGTCCTCCGACCACACAGCCACAGTGTCCGAAATTTACGATCTTTCGGACGAAATAAAAAAAAAAAGAATACGCACTTGGAAAATTACGACAATTGCCGCATGGCGGTCGGAGGGAAAATCGCACCAGGGGGTCCGCGCCGCAAACGCGCCTGGAGGCGGCGAGAGGCGGGAGTAATGGCACGGGCCTGAGGACCGGCTATTTTGACAGTCGAAATTATAGACGCCTACCGAGGCGGTCCCACGCGGCCTCCCCTAATCAAATTCAATTCATCACGCGCGACGCTTCCCCGGCACAATGGGACGTGTCGGCCGATCGACGCCCGCCGGTGTCTCCTCGAGTCCACTCCAGGCTTCGATTGTTCCGCGCGCCCAAGTGTCTTCCGCCGTGTTTTTCTCACAATGACTTTGTTTTCTCGGGGAATGCACCGTGCCCGCGGGATGTTAAAAGCCCCCTCGAGCCGCTGGCGTCGTTTATGTTAATTCGAACGCCTCGGACAGGACGGCGCGCCGTTGGAAATAATTTTCGAATTGTTACGGACGCACTGAGCTCGCGAGAAAAGTGCCCTTTTTTCTATTTAAGATCTCGCGGTGGTTATGAATAAATATTAAAATTATTCTCGCCGGGGGAAGAATGGAAAGTCACTAAGGCCGTTCTGCTCGGACAAAAAGGCACTTAGCTTATTAGAGCCGAGCTCGTAGGTGTGCTATATTTGAAAAGAAAAATGGATTTCCGAAGACGAACAATGTTTTTTTCCTTTGTGAGCAAACGTTGCACAAACAGACGTTCGGAAGATTTTTCATTCGAGCCTAGATTCACTTTGATTTATACCGGACTCTATTTTAGAAAGTATCATTAAAATTAGCCTGGTACAAAACGGTACTCGAATTTTTTAACACAACACAATCCTAATTTCCATCGGTATCAAAACCCAATCTGCTCTCCGTAAATGTCGTATCGAGCGTCATTTCCGTATTCACTCTCGGCCGAATCGGCGCTTCCAGCTTACGCCGCGGCGGCGGAGCCGCGTGGGCGTCGCCGGGCCCGTAGGAATGCCGCCCCGGTGCGCGCGCGCACTCCTCGTAAATTCCGTATCAGGCCCGCTTTCTCTATCTCTCTTTTTCTCTTTCACCTTAACAGGCCCCGAAAGAATCGTAATAGCGGCGCGCGCTGCTCGCTTTTCGGGTGGTCCCCATGGGCGCGCCGTGGCGTCGATTTATCGGCACTTTTTGTCTCTTCGATTCCGACTGTCGATCCTCCCTTTTGTATCTCGCACTGGTCGACGCGTTTTTTTTGAATGCCGAGCGGCTCTCCTGGCGCTTTGGGACGCCTTCCTCTCGATCGGGAATTTTTATGGGTTGTTCTCTGTCTGCGGGGTTGGGCCTTCAGGTGTTTTCTTGATTGATCATTCTCTATTTGTTGTTCGAGTGATAAACCGATATCAAGATCTTAGTATAAATAAATGTAAATTGAACTTGCAATATACGTGACTTTAAGCGTTTGAAGTATTTGTTTAATAAATTAAACATTTATACAAACATCGTACATTTTGAGGATACAAGTAATTTAATGTTACGCATCATCGGTGAAAAAATTTATATCGGCTGTTGATTGGAAATTTACGGGAAAACATTTACAACTTTAAAAGCTTATTCAAGAAGCCGCTTAAAAGCAAAGCACTCATGTTAAGTAGTTTCCCGGCAATCTGAATGTATAAAATGCCTCGGTCGTTTACGCGCGAAGTAAAATCCGAGACCGAAGCGATAATGAAAACTATCGAAATCGGATTTTACGCAACGCTTTTAAAATTTTCGTAAACCGCGCCAATAACTTCGTCGAGTCCGCGTGAATTCGGCGTACGTTTAAAAATCCGGAAACGTCAAAACTGCCGCCTCCGCGCAAAACCGTCCGATCTGCGGAAGAGGCGGACGGTATATAAAAAAAAAATGCCGATTCGACAGGCGTCCGATTGAAATGCGCGCGGAATCGGTGTACGCGCACACGGCCGAGCAAATGATTTTGTCATGTCGTTAAAGCGTCGCGCCTCGGGGCGCTCGAGAGTTATGGTAATTAATGCCGGACGGGGGGGAGGGAGACGCGCGGCGAAGACGACTCGATGGTCCGGCTGTCACTCGAGGGCCTCTCCATCGCGGATATATAGGTGCCGGCGTGCGTGCGCGATGACTCTCGAGCCCCGCGCTCCGACGCGCCCGCGGAGTGACACGCGTCGCGCGCACGCGCGCGTCAATATCGCCGCCGGTGCGGTGTCATCGACGAATTCACTCCGGCCGCGTGACGCGGCGAGTGCTTTTCATTTTTCGGAAGCGCCGCCCGGAGGCTGGCAGGTGCGCTGCCCCGGTTGATCGAGTGATTTTTGACGATATCGCTATTGTGAGGGTGTCTTTCGGAGGGGCTCGATATAATTTGTCTTTTTATCACGTTGGCGAAATTGATGGAAACTGATGCTTACAGATGTACTGAATTTTTAATTGGTTTTAGATCATAAAAAAATAAATAATTATTTATGGATACTACTAAACAATTCGGTGGCTTATCATTATCGTACAAATGGTACCAATACTGGTGATCAGTATTGTATAATTGGATCACGATTGTTGATTTAATTTCAATTTTCTATATTTAAGTACATTGTATGGGACCATAAACTATAGTTTTAATAATATCCTCAAATACGTCTTTTAATAAGATATTCACTTATTCTAACGTGGAATTAGGGAATTTCACTTCTTCATGTTTAGAGAGACAGTTAAATATTGTTGAATGAATTGTACCTGAAGTGAAATAAAAAGTTTTTTGAATTAGGCAATTCTTATGTTATTTTCAACAAATATATCAATTTATTTCAAATATATATATATCCTGCAGTTCAAAAAATTTTCATCGGAGTAATCCACTTAATTACTTTTTCTCAAACTGGTTGTAAATTATTTAAGGTGACATTGAAATATATGACAACTAGCATGTGAGTATTATGGAAATCAAGGTTCAAGTGACTTATCTTCAGAGTACATAAATCTTTAATCATGCCACGAGTGATTCGCTTAAATATTTCAATGACGCCGTGTAATCTGTTGTAAAACATTAAAGTAATTCGAATTCTGTATTAAATAAATTAAAGAATTATCGACACATAAGTTACGTTCAATTTAATTTTCATAAAAATATTCGTTATTTAAGTGTCGAACTATATTTTGTCATGACTCGTGATATATCTTTATTCGAAGCTCAATGTAACGCCTGAAGGTTATTCTTTTTTAAGAAAGATTTGATGGTTTTAAAAATAAAATGTTAAATGCATAAAATAAGAGAAGTTATTATCAACATTTTACGTACGCCGTAATTATTTTTCCTTAAAAGTATCTTATTTCCATTGGATTTTGATATCAGAACTTTCATTCGGTCATGATTTTTATTTTTCGGAATTAAACATTTAAATTTGAGGTACACATAATAACACCTTACGTCTCTATCGAAAAATACGAGAGGATGATGAATTTATGTAAATTAACAAATTGATTCGACGACTATGATTCAACGTGGCGCCACTAAATCGCGTAAACTTGCATAAACATACCAGCAGAAACAGGACGCGCCAAATTCAATAAGCAGCGTCATCTTTATTTCAAGCGTCGATGTTTACTGCGAGACTGCGGAAACCACACAGAAACCGCAAGATCTACCTCCTCCCGTCGTCTTTCTATATAATCGAGCATTCAATTAATACCATCCATTAAAATTGGAGATAAACCAGTAATAAAAGGCTGCGGGCCCTGAAATATTATACTCGGCGGTGCTTATTAATTCAAAGTCCCCCTGACATCCCCGCCGATGCTTTATAAATGGACGATCCTCTGCCGTGCATTCCAGAAACGCATCAATCAAAGCCGTCCCTCGAATCAAAATAATTTCCTTTATCGGTGTAATGTGTCCCCTTATCGGCGCGGCTCCATCTCCATCTGGCCCTTATCTCGCCGGGGCTCCTATCCGCGTATAATTTGACAGGCCGATGATCGATACCGTTTTCTGAGGCGGGAAAATCGCGCCCAAGGCCGCGGCTGCCGCTGTCCTCTCGTTTCGCGGCCTCGCAAGGGAGCCATCGCCGATCGATCCTTTATCGAGCGGCCCCCGCGGCCAACGGCCGTTTCTATTTCTGGTCCGATCGAGCGCCGCGAGCTTCGTTTGTTCCTTCGTTAGCGCATGAGCGCTAGTTCCAGCGCCATTAGGCGCGCAGCGCTGCAAGCCGATACTTTTTTCGCGGAGGGCTCAACAATGATGGGAGTAATTGGAAATGGGGCTTTCAAGGGAGTGGGTGTGTCGTGCAATTTAGATGCAAATCCTTGATAATGGTGGTAATGGAGGATAAATCAAATCTATCCGGTGCTGGTGCGCCGATAAATCTCGCGCACTAGAATTATTTTAGAGTGATATTTATTTATCTATTAGTTGCAGGATCGATTCGACTTCACTTTTTCATATATTTGATACAAGTGAAAATAAAATTATTAACTTTATAATATTGTTATTTTCATTGTTATTTTATGCCCATCGCAATCAAGAATTATAAAAGGAACCAATTTTATTCCTCTAGCAGAACATTTATGGAGGTCGGTATGTTTTTTTCTTTGTCTTAGTTCAGAAGTCGTTGAATAAAAATCTCTTACTTTTTTTACAAATTTTATATTTATTATTCTGGTTTATTTCTTAAATCTAGTAAATTAAGTAGGAGAAGGATTTAAATTCAATTTTAACTACAGTTTAATTTAAAAAAATAAAAATTACCTCATGAAAATAAATAGAGTACGTAATAAATTAATATTCGGAAAAATTACTGTAATCAGAGCACATTTGCCGATCCACCTTAAAAACCGGTAAATGCCCGGTAGCTCCATCAAAAAATTACTTCGACCCGCCTCAATGAAAAAATAAAAAACGAACCTGACTTATCAGAAAATCTCACCCGGGTGCGCACACACGTCTGAATTTAGCCAAAAATAACAAATACTGCACGGCTACTTTATAAATTTCGTTCGTTTTAAAAAGCGCATACCTCCCGAACTCGCTTTAACACCGCCAATTTTTTCTCTTCCCCTTTCTCGCGGTGCACCCGCCATTAATATGATCTATACCTCGGCTCCCGTGGCTACCGATGATCTTCCTCGTCTGGGGAGATCTTATCTGCGGAGTCGACCTCCACTTCGAGAGGAGCGAGAGAGAGAGAGAGAGAGAGAGAAGGGGAGAGAGAGAAGGCCCCGAGGCTGTTGCCGCAGCTTCTTCAGCTGCTTGGAGAGCCTCACTTACATATAGATTGAAGATCGTTCCTCTTACGGGGCGCGACGAGAACGAGGTATTGCCAATATTCCTCGCGCGGAGGACACATCGCCCCCCTTTTCCTTAATGAAAATGGCCGATGATAACGCCGCGCGAGCTGTGGACCTTTTCTACCTTTTTGCGCGGCGTTCCTCGCTGCGAGGAAAAAAAAGGTCGGGGCGATGCGTTTCTTGCTCCTTTTCTCGCGCTCCGTGCCACGGACACTCGTAAATTGACTGGAGAAACTCTGGTGGGTCGTATTTTAAGTGAAATCGGTATAACGCTAATCACCGCTGCTTATATTCTATCTGAAAATAAAAAAATACGTACAATTCGGATGAAAAGAAAGAGATCGATTCAGCGAGCTTAATTTTATTTTTCAATATTTCATTGACTTCACTGATTGGGTCACGATTTCGGTTCGACGTTCGGTTTTATCTCTTGACGATCAGCTTCGGCGAAATCTCGTTATTTTTGGCGAGGGCGACAAATGCAAAGAGCGAAAGAGGAGAAAGGTGTGTGAGAGAGAGAGAGAGAGAGAGAGAGAGAGAGAGGGAGAGAGAATTCGCGGGTTTAACTCATACTGATCCCAATTAACATTTGCATATTTTCTGACGGTTACCGTCTCGCTGGCGTTAAAATGGATCACTGTGTCGGACTGATTCTCCCTCATTATCACATGACAATTAGGCGCCTTCGAAAAATTTCTCCCTTAATATATCGCGTGCCGAACGTCCGGTTTTATTAGTCCCTACAGACCCTTCGCTCTTGTACGGGACTGAAAAAGGAACAGGCGCGAATGGCAGGGATATATATCCTCGAAACCTTAATTAGTTTAGAATTACAATCCTAAAATTGACTTTTATTCGGTCACGGGGGAAGACAAAGAGAAGACATAGTTTAGTGCTTTTAGATTTGAGTGGAGCAAAAATTCAATTACTATTAACTGATAATTTCTGTAAATAAATTATGCTTCATAAAAGGAAATCAGGATCGCTAACGAAGAAGAAAAAAGTATCGGGAACATAGTTGTGCTTTTAAATTTGATTGAGGTAAAAATTTCCTCGATATTTTCAACCTATTAACGGATTAATTTCTGTAACTGAATGATATTTTCTAAAAGAAACACTAGATACTCTTTATAATTTATTAGAATTCAAAATTCAACCTAATTTCAATGACGCCACGAATTTCATTGTAAAAATATAATGAATCACGGAAACAATTTTCGTTCTACACACAATTGAGTTTAATCCCGACAAGATTTATCCGAAGCCTCGTCTAAATTTGCAGACTTCTATTTCCGTTCCGCTCGCATTCGGAGCCTTAATCCCAGTGTATTTAAGAGGCAAGCGATGCCACTTCGCGTTCAATCGACTCGGGCGACCGTCTGAATGAGCGAAATTTTAAAAGAAACTCGACTGCATAAGCCCATGGCATAAATCAGAACAGAGCGGACGCGCGATGCGTATATAGGGTGCATTGTAGCGCGACCGATAATCCGCGGTTGGTCGAGCCACGTTGATTTATAACTAATTAAGGTTAACAAGCTGGTTAACCTATTATTATATAAGCTTTATGTCCGATGGGCAAATCTATTGGGCTATAAATTTTTTTCTATTAGCCTAATCCTTTTTTTTTTCTTTTGGATATTCTGGGAGGTGGCCTTTGCGGAGATGAAAATTTAATTATTCGGTTGAATCCTTGTGGTTGATTATTAAGTCAAGTAGGCGGTGGAATGACGCGAGAGTCTCATTTGCTGGGTCAACCATTAATTTTTTAAATCTGGCGTTTTAAGATCTGTAAAATTCTTATAAGTGAGACTCTTACGTCACTTATTATAAGTATGCAAGAGAAGGAACTAATTGTCTCCAAATCAAGCTGCGGCAGCTCATAAATTTTTGAATGGCAACTTGACATGCAAATAAGCCGACGAATGCTGACAAAGTAAAAATACTCTGCTTCATTTTTAGAAGAGACTGCAGATTGAGATCTCTTTTAAACCACTGTAATAAATTGAAAATCAGCGGAGTTCAAGTACGAGTGCTTCTCGCCTCTTCCTTGAATCTCGAAATAAAATAATCTTTATTTTGTTATAAAAATATTTCCACATAAAATAATCTTTTTTTTTTAACAAAAAACTGGAAACAAATCCAAAAAAGCTAGCATCGAAAAAAATCGATAATTGATCGACGCGCGCTTTCTCGCCTCGGTGGCTATCGGGGCGAGCGATCGGCGCTACCGCTTTCCCCTCCTGCCTCGCGCGAGGCGAAACCCGCGCGGCGCCGGCGTGTAAGCGTCCGTGTTATCCCATCGTCGCCCCTTGCGCGCGGCCGTGTTGAAATTTTCTTACACCTCCATATCGATGTCGGCGCGAGCGTGCCAGTCCTGTTCGACAAGAATGCAGAATCTCCCGCGGACTCGCGCGCCTGCAAAACAATTACAAGTGCGCCGCGGCTTGTAGCTACAAAACGCCGCGAGTCTAGCCTAGCGCGAGGGTGACCTCTTCATCGGGGCCCGTTGATTTAGCGACGTCGGCGAGCGGCTCCTTCGCTGACGCTGAAGTGGACGGGCAAAGCGTTGACTCGACTTTTCGTCGATTAGCTAATGATCGTCGCTATTTTTTATGCGTCGGTTGTTAATTGCGGGAAAATGGGGACGATGAATATTCAGCGGACGTGAGGCAATGATCGCGAGGTATATTTTACTCAAAACTGTGGCAACCCGTGATTACGCTGGCAGGCATTTTACGGGGGACTCTCGGAGACAGAAGGCATACTTGTTGCCTGATAAGAGTAAATAGAAGAATGAGCTTTTTTTATGTTGAGCTGTTACACCGTAGATGATAGACTGTAAATTTACATTTTTACAGTATTAATAATTGTTGACGTATTTTATGTTAAAATTTACAAACTACAAGTCCATCAGATTAGAAACGATTATAATGTAGAGGAATGATGAAGTTGGTAGTTTTACGTACTTCTCTAAACTAAAATTTTTTAGCTAACACAAGATGAATGAAATATGCCGGTAAAATAATTAATGAATTAATTTGATTACAATTTAAAAAAATGCTTCGCACTCTGATATATTTGTTGAAATTCCCTTTTTTCAAAAATAAAGGCATTTCATCCTGGACTACTGGTGTGAAGATAGGGAGAAATTTTTTTATCAATTATTAATATTTTACAAAAATTCTTACCCATTTTTCTTTGATTTTTTTAATTACAAATGTGTAAACATAATCTAAAAGGATTTATATCATCTTGTATATCAAAGATATGTGACATTTTAAACAAAAATCTTATAGGAAAAATTAAAAATTGTGTCATCTACAATTTCCCGTTTGATTCACTTATTTCTACATTTTATTAGTAAAATTTCTAAAAGTATTTATGACTCTGTGTTTGTGAAACTTGCATTTCAAGATAATTAGGAAATACAAGGCTGGAAAACAAACAATTTCTCATGTGATTTAATAATATACACTAGTCACATGATCTCCGCGCATCATTAATTGATGAAGAGTCATCGTCTGCTTTTGATTTATTTAAATTTTCCGCTAATTACCTTTCAATCTTCGCGGATGCGAATAATGAGACAATGCTTATAATCAGAGTCGGCGTGCGGCCATCGAGTGATTTCAATAAACGTTCGTCCGGTTTTATTGAATGCACAAATTGACGCTTATCGAGACATGAAAATTCCGTAAAGTTTATTTATGATGTTTGCATAAGTGCGCGCGTTCGCGACGCGCGGCCCCGCATAATTTTACGCGTTTGATCGCGCCGCAATGATTTTTCGTACTCATTAACTCGCCCTAACGATTTTTCAGCATTAATTTACGACATTATTAAAGGTTTACCGCGATAAATAATTAAAATTTTACGACATCGCCCTCTCGTAAGCCCTAATGAATCTGTTGTCCGTTGCAACAGCTAACAGTACAATGCCGCTATGAATTGCGCGCACAAAGGCTGTAAATATTTATTTATCTAAGAACATAATCGTAATCTAATACAAGCTTTTAAAAACCCTCGAATGGCCCTTCAATTAAAAGGCGTCGAGGACGCATAAATTTTTCCCCGCACTTTTTTCCACCGTAATCATCCCTCCGCGACCCGCTTAACGAATACGAGCGCACAATTTACACTCCGAAATAGTTCCATCCGGTTAATCCGCGGCGTCTTAATGCCCGGGCATCTTATCGACGGCACTTCTGCTCGTCACTCTAATCGCCCGACCATTACGGACGTCGCCCGATGCGTACGATCGCGCGCGCCTATCTCGCGCGGCATCGGCTCGCCGGGGGTTTAGACGCGCGCGCCGGTAGAATCTTTATGCAAATTGGAGGAGGCGCAAAAGAAGCGACGAGGAGAAAAAAAAGAGGGCCCGTGGAAGCCGGCTGCGCTCCCTGTCGCCGCGGCCGAGCGCGTTGATGTCGAATTTATACGGCGCTGCCGCGAGACCGGTATACCGCTTGCGAGCGCGAATTTCACGCCGATGAAATGGCCGATATCGCCGGCGAGCTGATAAGCGAATGGGACTAGAACGCGAGGCGTGAAAATGACCGCTCGCGAGTTTACACAAGCGATATTGTTGATTCGGCTTTAATGTTCTTGGCCCTGGATGTTCCTGCCGCGGTAAATTGGATAGCGATTATTTTTAGACGCCGGAATGTTGTTCGTCTGATGAAGTGGTTACGATTTTGATACGAATATCGACTGCATTCCTCTTCTTGCAGAAATTAAGTGTTAATTTGATATGAAAATTAATTTTGAGCCGTGTATGTTATTTTCAAAATTAAACAGCATTGATTTCACGCGAGTTATTTTACGAGGAATTTTATATTCAAGCGTTGCTAATGGAGAAAGAAATTTATGAAAACTGCCTTCTTTCTCGAAGGGCATTCTCCTATTTGAATAGCAGGCACGTGCACGCACAGTACCGCTTGAAACCAACTCCAATTCTAAACGCGGCAATTTTTACGAAGTATAAGTATTTTACCTTCAATACACAACCCTTTTTATGCGTTATAAATATGGGCACCTTTTAGAAGTGCCTTTTGAAAGGGGGGAAGAATCGACACCGTTTCTAGGAATATCTTCGCGGAACAAGTAGCACCTGCCACATTTCGCCGGGTTCTAACGACGCGGCGAATCAGCGCCCGGTCGTACAAAGGAGCTAAGCTCTCGCCGAGGGGAGAGGAGACCCGTCAGTGCGATAAACAACAATTTTCCCGAGGAATCATTAAGAGCGCGAGGCGCGCGAGCGAACGAGTTTGGAACGCCTATGCAAATGAGGCGGCGATTAACGCTTCGGCAAAAGTGGCGCGCGAACTCGATTGGCTGCCCGAGCGCTTTTTTCTCGCTCCGAGGAATTTTCGTAATTGCCCGATTGTTCCTACCACCGCGACGCTGTCCGCGAACTCGGGATTAATTAATCGAGATCGCGTTCCATGCATCCCTATTTTTTTTCTTTGTAATCCCGAGAGGCAGACAAATTGCTGCGGCCGCGCAATAATCGATCGGTCGGCAGCTCGCGAGTCCGTTACCGATCCGGCGAATCGAAGAAATGTAAATGAAAGGTCGCCGAGGGGATCCATTAATTAGTTTAAAATCTACAGTAATGAAAGAGTGATTGATTGCCTTCAACGCCGAGCGGCCGATAATCGATTTGGCCGATCGTAATCCGGCTGGAAAATCGAGTGCGCGCCCCGAATAAATCACTCGCGGGCCGTTCGTGCGCCGCAAGTGGAGTCGCGCATAAAACGTCGCGAGTGTCCGCGATTATCGGTACCGATCGGCATTTCATTATTTTCCCGGTGTCAACTCGCGTACACCCCCTCCGCCGATTCCATTAATTAAGGCGTATCGCGGCTCGGCATAAATAATCGGGGAGGCTTCGTTAAGGCAGCGCCGTTTTCATCGGGTCCCGCGGCGTATATATACCGGACCGACCGCTCGCGGGAGATACGCGCGCGGTATGATTGATTCGGGGCCCGCGAGCGACGCTGCCTCGCGCGCGGGACTCGGCTTCCGCGGACCGCCGACGAGCTGCGCGGAGTCTTAATTATATGCGCCGGCGGGAGCTTGTAAGCGAGTTACTTTATCTAGCCCCCGTGACCCGGAGCGCGAGAGTAACGAGCCGGTGAAGGGACGCCCTGCGCGAGACTGAGTTATGCGCGGCTCGCGCAGCGCACGTCATCAGGTGGCTCGGCGAATTAAGTTACCGGTGTACTTCTTACTCGCGGAATTTTTTCGTCGACTCGTGTTTATCTTGTTTCAGGTAGTGTTACAAGTTGTTTATTATGCTTTGAGGATAACTGGATGTGAACAATAATGCGATCCTAGAGGACGATATAATGTGCTGATTCTTTGATTACTGGCATTATCTTTTTTCTAGTCCTTTTTATAAATTTAGTACGGAATGTGCGTCAATCTCTAATAATGATTGATAATAAGAATTTAATTTTTGTTAATAAAAACTAAAGTTATATTCGAGATTTTTTCGATGCAAGTTTTAACTTACGGGAACCAGAGGATTTAGGCATGCTTCTTAATTTTTTACAGAAATAAAATACCCCTTCATGCGAATGAATTAAACATTCAAGAACTGCAATGGAGATCCCGAAGATCTGCTTAAAAATAAAAATATAACAGAAAATTTGAAGAACTCAAATATACAAGCACAAAAAAGTAAAAGAATCTTAAAAGTGTAACGCATCTTGCACATCGGTAGCCTCTTTCGAAAGGCATTCGAACGAGCAGCGAGCGCCCGTGTCGCTCATAATCGCAGCAATTTGTTTCCCGCGGCGCCTAATGCACCCAACGAGAAAAAATTCAGGGGACACCGTCGATACCGTGCATCTGGCTCCGCTCTTCGTTATAATGAAGTCAGTGTGACCCGCCTTGTACGGAGGGCCGCTACCGGCATCCGCCTCCTCTCTTATCCCGGCTTACTAATCGCGTCGCATACCTACCGTGCGTGCAGCGCCTTGATGGACCGATCGTCCAACGACCCACATTCACCGCCCAAATTCTTCACCGGACGCACGCACATTTAGCGCGCTGTCTTCGAATGAGCTTACTCAGGAGGTAATAAAAGCTGAATTATTATAATAACGTTAAGTGTATCAGTGCGTTAAAATTTAATAATCGTAATAAATTGAAGGTGTACATTGACTCAGCCAACGTTTTTAAAACACAAAATGCAGATTTTTATTCAATAACATAAACTTGTCCATATCGAGGTACGAGAAACCGCATCAAAGAAATCGTTACTTTAAAACGAAAGCAGTTTTTTTTGGTCGGTTTGAACTCGATAAAGTCAAGTAATTACGAGTGCCGCGGCCAAGAAAAATACTCGATCCTTCAAAAAGCAACACACGAGCAGCGGGGCCTCGACAATATTATCCTTTGTGGAAATCGCGTCACGGCGCTGGATAAACAGCGCGACCCATGCGTCACATCAGCCGTGCGCGTCCGCGGAGACAAAGAGGCGGGAGGATAAACGAGCGACGGCGGCCCTCGAGACGATTATTGTGGCTCTCGCGGATCGCGAGGGGGACTCGAGTCCCCCCGGTTGTCGCGTTCGCGCGGACCTACCTCTCCACGGGATCTTCGGGATCCTCCACTCGGGGAGGTCGGGAGAGAAAAAAAAGGAGGCGAAACGTCGTTCCCTCTCCCGGAGGCGAGTTTACTCAGGTTGCGCAGCTGCCACGGCGGTAAATGCGCTTGCTGATCCGCGCTAATGCGTTTTGCTGAAAGCTTACTTTTAAAAAATTGCCCGAGGAATTTTCGCGAAGTCGCGATTTGAACGCGGGCCACGAGCTTTTCGCGAAGTTAAAGGTATTCGAAGTGAAGTAGTCGAAGTGAGCGCTTACTTCGAGGAGATGATAAGTAGGTGTACTTGATAGAAGTGAAGGCTGCAGATGCTGATGTAGCAAAGCAGAGATCATTTACTATTTTAAAAGACCCGAGGAAAATCGTAAGATTTATTGCCAGGATTTATAACGATGAATAATTTTAAAATTACAATTTTGCTCTTATCGGTAAATAGAATATTACGCGTGCTTGAACAGACCATGACGAGTTTATTCATTTTATGAACAGGCAATTTAAACGTCAATAATTTTCACTATGCAATTTGAAGGATGAGTGAACGGTGGAATTTGCATAAAAAAAGAATCATCGAGCATTTTCTTAATTTACCGAATAATCGTTGAACATAAATAAATGCCCGGCGCGTTGAAACTCGACGCGACGATGCAAATTTTTCTCAATAAACCAGACGCCAAATTAACTTTTGTCCCCGACTTTATTTAAATCTCCGCCAATAAATTCCTCGCCGCGCAAGGAAGGCCGGCGGGAGTCGTGAAGCGCGACAAAGCCGTCCTAAAAAATTCCGCGCTTTTATCGCGTCGCGGGACACGACCGTACAAGCCCGTCATAAAGCTCGAGCGAGCGGCTCCTCGAAAGTCCCGGAATATAAAAAAAAAAAAAAAAATGACAAGATCGTGTTGCCGAGGGATCGCGTTTAGCCGGGCGCGTAATAGCCCGTAATTGAGAGGCCCACCGCGCGCTCGTGGTTCCGCCGATTTTTTTTCTCTCCGGCGACGTGCGCCGCGCGGCCCGTTACAGCTGAAAATTGCCGGCCGATTACTCGACGCCTTTCCCATTACTCCTAATAAACGTCTGATTGAATGCACTCATTTGCGCGCCGCCGAGATGTCTTCTTAGCCGACACGCGCCAGTTTCCCGCGGCGGGCAGTCGAGTTTTTGCGCGCTCTCGGGATCGAACGGGGAAAAACCTCTCGACAGTGAATGGCGGGCGATAGCAAGGTGTAATTGAGTGTATAAAGTTTTTCTTCCCATCATTAGGAAAATGAGTTATGGAGGAAACATTATCAAGCTGCATTTTTCGATCGTGTAAATATATACTTCGATTTTCCTAAATTGAAAGAAATAATTGCGCTGTTTTAATCAATAAACAGTTTTTGTGACTCGTTTAGAAAAAATTTGCGCTGGTTTATTATGTTCTATAGTACCTAAATTGTTAGTAATTAATCTCCTTCTTTTAGCTTTTTCTTATTGCTTTACCGTAGAAAATACTTAGTGTCGATAAAAGAAATGTTTTATGAATATAAGTGCGTATAATTAGTCCACACGTTGAAGTAAGTGTTTTTAAAAAAATGTGTCTACAGATATGTGGGTGTGTCACATGTGCACTCCATTATTGCTCCAATGATACTGACTACTCTGGATTTGTTATTTTCGTATACAACTTGTAGTTTATTTATTCAAAAAAGGTCTCTGCAGGCTCTATTCGTTATTTCTGATAGTGCAAAAATTAGGTACACTTAATGTGATATTTGTAAGCTTTCGATTAAACACCTTTATGACTTTCCGATTTAAACAATCATCATCATCTGCGCAGAGTAATCAACATTCCTCACCCTCTAAAAAACTACAAGCACCATTCAAAAAATTGTAGACTCATAATTTTCGCGGTCGCTCGCATTAATAAACAGAATCTCCCCGAGGCTTTGCATCGCCGTCGCACGTCGGAGAGTCGATACGGCTTCATTAGTCGCGGGAATGTTAAAAAGTTGAGTGCCCCACCCGTCACTCCCCCTCCCTCCCCGCAAAGCTCGCCCTTGTGTCCGCTCTATTATAGAGTGGCGGCATTATCATTTTTCTTCGCCGCGGCATTTCGGCTCTCTCGGAATCCTCGACTTTAAGCCTCGAGTGGTCCCGACGATACACTTGGGAAAGCACTTGAAGCTCGGAAAGCCTGGCAGGGAAGCTGGCCTACTACATTTTTTTCTTCAAAGTACCGGTTCGCGCCGTTTACTGTTTTACTACTTCTTCGGGTGTGTTGGTTAAAAATGCGATAATTTTTTACTGAGTTTTGACGCCTTAGGTGACAAAAAGTGGAATTAATCAATGCTTGCTCTGTTAGTCAACGCCATTCTTATGCTAGAAAAATGGAGACTGGAGCGAGTGCGATTTAGTTACGTATTTGGATGAATTGTTAAAATTTTGTTCGTAAAAATACGCGATCGAAATAATCATCAAGAAGGTTTTTTGTATGATTTTAAGAAAATAAAGGGCTTTATGCATGATATTAAGATAATGCCGTAAACGAATGCACCCCTTAGATGATAAATTCCAACATGCTTCATTTTGCTATTTTCGAAAGGAATTGTAGACTCGCGCCTGGAAAGTACAACTTTTAAAGGAATTACTTCGTTTTACAACGCTGACAAACATTCCGAGCCACAAGCAGAAGGTTTATAATTTTAATACGCTGTTAATTGCATTTTTATCTCTGCAGTGTGATTCGGCCAAAGAAATGAGTTTCACGAGAGCATAATTCGCCTCGCGCTTGTATACTGAAATATTTATTTAAAAGGTAAAAAAAATGCAAAGTAAGTCGTAAAAGAAGAAAAGTCTTTCCTTCTTATGTGATTTCGGGTTGGCATTCGCGCAGTAATAAAAGCGAGAAGCGCGTTAGCCCCGAGTAATGTATAACGCGTAAGAGGATTCAAGCGGTACATAAAAACGCAACGATAAATTCACTTCGGCGAAGTGCTCGTCTCGCGCCCCTTTAAGAACTGCCACTCTCTCGAAGGCTGCAATATTATCAATACCCGAATAAAAATGCTTTTTTAATCCCGCCTTTTTTTTACAATAAATTATAAGGCATTTTTCTGAATTATTTCCGAAGCTAATTTTTCTCCCCTGTCGCGCGGAACGTCGCAATAAAAAGTTGCGACGCGTCGCGGCTAAAGAGGGGCAGCGGCGCGCAAAGTGGCTTAACGCAGTTATACCGATTTAAAACACTTACGGGGGAATTTTTCCATAAATTCAAAACGCACGGCGAATTTACGACGCGGCCATTAATCATCGGACCGTAATCACTTCATTACGCAATGTTTATTGTATTTTTGCGCCGAGGCGAAAAGATGCACAAGATGCAATCGTTCTATAATGACCGGTATAATAATCGTAAATTATTTTCCCGCGCGTAAAATAATCATAAAATTTTTTATTCAATTCGCGAAAAAAGGAGAAAACTTATTGCCTCTCGGGTGGACGAATGAAAGAAAGAAATCGAAATTAACGATCTGAGAACTTTGAAGTCTCGGTACAAAACAGCGTTGACATTGCTTTCTCGTATTTTCATCAAACCGGATTTGTTAAAGAACGTGTTTATAGTTTCAGTGAAGAAGGCAAATATTATTACGGACCTTTTTTGTTTGCAGGTGCGTAGCTATTTACTAGGAACTGCATAATTGGGCTTAATTTTCCTAGTTATAAACTGAATACTCTCTTATCTGGCATCGGTAGAAAATCGCCTACATTATACCGCTGATCTTTGATTAAATCTCATAGGTAAACTTAATGTTGCAGTTACTGGACGTGCTTCCGAGCCTTTCAAAAACATTTAATCTTTACTTCACAATAATTTTCTTAATTACACTAATTTAATTAAGATCGTGTCCATTTTTTTCAAGATTTCTTTCATTATTTTCTGCTTAAACTTATTTCTTTTTTATTTGACAACAAACTACATTATTTCTTCACCTCAAAACTTTGTCTTAAATTCCCTCATTTTATCATTTCAGTCCACACTCTTTAACTATACATTTGTCTCAGATACCGAGACTAGGGAGCATATAAAATCAACGCACCTGAAAAGTCGCCGATAGGCTACGCGGGCCATTGGCTCCATTAGTCGATAATGTATGCAAAATATCCTTATTATCTCGAGGCTGCCGGGCTCGTGTAAAGTGCGAGTGAGCATTTACCGGGCGGCGCGATACGAATCTCTACACGTTCCGACGTCTTCCAGCCACGAGAGCCTCGGGTTTGTAGTAGCCGCCCGACCGGGAAATTTTTTAGTCTTTACGTTTGCTATTTAAAAACAAACTGTTTTCGTGCGCACGTAGAAGCTCCTCCTTTAATGACAGTCGGTCTCCATTACAGATATTTTTTTAAAAAAGGAAAACGAAGCATCTTTAAGGGGGTGAGGATATTATATACGGCATATACTTTATCGAGAAGTGAAATACTCAAAATCGCAAGGCAATATTGATAAACTATAAATATAAATTGTAGTGAGTTCATGGCATCTTCAAATAAACATATAATGATGATAAAGTCAGTAGTAATGAAATCAAAAGTAAATGCAGTCTTTAAAATTCATGCGATGCTTCTATATTAAGATAGACACCTTGATGAAAAATCAAAATATATAATAAATTGCTCCTATTGATTATAAAGTTGTATTACCTTTATACATTAATTATTACCATTTCATAGTAATTATGCTCGGGGATATTTTTGGCGCGTTGAAAATATCACTTAAATAAAATAAAATCGCAGCGTGACGACATTATCTATTAATAAGCACAGGTGGAATGGAGATTTGCGCAATAAGCATAGGAGCTACGATTATCGAATAAATTTGAGCTCGACGTGGTATCTACTTACCCACCGCCGCCGGGCTAACGAAGGCTCGCTCGAAGAAGGTATCTTAGCTGTCTAATACCTCATATATCGAGGAGGCGAAATTTATGCGTCGCTTTATCGGCGACCCCGGCTTGCTTTAGCAAGTATAATAAGAGGCGTTTCGGTAGGCAATTCGCAATCCATTTGTGATATTATCCTTTAAAGTCGTCGCGTTAACTAAAGAGACAGGGAAAAGTTGTTTTCGATGTCGTTTTCATCTGCCGCTGAAGCTTTTTCTTATTAGCGTTTTCGACTTGCCATTATCGGGTGACTAAGAGAAACGGTAACTTTAAAAAGCGCTTTAGCAGGTTCCTATAAAATACATTCGAAAGTTCGGAGGCAGGAAAGATTGAATTTTATGAATGATGATTATCAAACACGAATGTAAGTAATGTATTCAGGAATCAAAAATATTGTATTCAGATTGGTTGGATTTCTAAAGATAGAATGACTTAGGATTAAAAATAGATGACCTACTATCCCTGGTAGAAAATCCACCATAATAGATGATCGTGTCACTAAATATTGACCATATTTTGTGACCATAATTTCTG
>JAXIUT010001439.1:0-36659 GCA_035586675.1 Eurytoma californica | reverse complement strand
ATTTAATACTAAAAAGTAAGTCAAAAAGACACTTAGTGATATCACAGATTATTACTTATTAAAATGACTAGAGTTTACAAACTATTCAGTCAGGATTATAAAATTATAAAAGAAAAGAAAAAGAAAAAATAAAATACTGATATATATCTTCTCGACATTCACTCACTCATTCACGCTAATAATTTACATTCACTCACTCATTCACGTTAATAATTTACATTCACTCACTCATTCACGCTAATAATTTACATTCACTACATGAAAGGTGTATATGGGACGACACAATAATTAGACATTTACCATTGGTTACTCATTTAAGTGAATTAGTCGAGATCAAGGAGATGCCTTCTATGAGCTCGCTTGAACCTGCTGAGAGAAGAAAGGTTTCTAATCGCAGTAAGTAAAGAGTTCCAAATCTGCGCACCTCGAACTTGAAATGATCTTCTTCCAGTTTCTGATATTTCTTTAATTTCGCCCCTAGTGACAGATCTGGGCACATACCTAGTGAAGAGACAAGCAAGGTAGTCCGGGGTATGCATACGCATGACTTTATACATAAGTATAGCCATAAAATAGTCTCTTCTTGTGTCAGTGCGCAGCCAGCCCGTTATTACGTTTTCTCCAGCGCAATTCTTGCGACGAGCTACACCTCAAATTTTACGAAAATTTCTCTCAGCCCGCAACGTCGCGTTAAAATTCAAAGTGTCCGAGAAAAAAAAGAAAGCTCGACGTCGACTCGCTCGATGCCGCGCGGGTGACGCAGGAAAAACAGATCGACCTCGAGACGTAAAATCTAATCCGGACAGAAGCCGAAGGGGGTGCACGAGGGTCAGGCGTTCGGCGCGTGATCGGGTGGCGATCGACGGCGACAAGGCACGCGGCCGCGTGACGTGGGCGCGCATTTTCGCGAGATTCCGGGCTTGCGGTCGCCGAAGCTCCCGGCCCATCCCGCAGCAGCGCGGACAGCTCCCCCCCCCCACCACGAGGCACCTACCCTATTGGCCCGAGCTGTCGAGTCCACGCGGAGCGCCTGGAATCGAGGAGATAAATGGCTCCCGCGATTGAGTGACACGCTGGATCTTAGATTATTTTCTTCTTGAATTTTCGCTCCTGCGGACTTTAATATTAATTTCGGCTTAGTTTTTGGATATTTACGTTCGGAATTAAAAAAAAAAGATTTTTACTTTGTATGTAAGATTTGTGTAAAAAAGAGATTTACGTTATTTATTTCTTTTTAATGTCAAGTAATTAATATTAAGATCCAAATAAAGATTGGTTTTGTGCACTTTAATAAGTTTTTGTAAGTGTAAAATATTATAATGGTATTAAAAAATATTAATAATTAAATAAAGAAATTCATAAAATTATAATATTGATCATAACAAAATTATCATAAATTTATTTACCTATTTCTAAGGTGACTGTGTAACATTGTTTTGAATTAAAAAAAATTCTTATAAAAAATTTAAATCCATCGCTGCTTTTATCGAAAACTGACGGTGATAACGGTCTACACTCGAACACAATACCAAATCAAGTGGCAACGTGTACGATATTTCAGTCAACGTACAATCCTAGATGAAATTTATTTTTATACTAAAAATAGAGATTGTGTGAAAATCAATATTTTTGTTCTCTTTTCTCATTCTTATGAAGTATTTTCAGAAAACTATAAAACTTGTTCTCGCAATAAAAGAGCTGTCAGGTGCTAACTATTAAACTTTAGTCATACTGTTTAACTGTTATCATTTCTAAAAATAATTACTACAATATTGTATGATTAGTCGTTGATTTTATTTAACTCGGCTACGTATTTTAATATAGCCAGAGTATATTCATGACTTTTTGCTAAATCAACTTTTATACATTTCTGAATTACGTTCGCGTGTCGTAATGTTAGATTTCCGGTTGTGGTAGCACGGCGATAAGAATTTACCGTTGCTCGGAAACAGAAATAAATAATTATCAAATAATACAGATACGTGCAGCTATAGTAATTTCAGATATGGGGTAATTCGAAATCTAATTGTTGGATCTTAAAAGTTTTAATTTGTGGCGTTATTCTAATGTAAAATCGTTATCGTAAAAAAAAAAGATTAAGCTTGATATACATTACAGATTTTCAATAATTATGTGTACTTTAATTTTGATAGGTCTCTAAAGTTCAGTGAGCTTAATGATGAACTCGGATAAAATACTTAAGTGTTTTTTTTCTTTCTTCAAGAGGTAAACAGTGCGACGTTAATTTTAAGATAAGATTGATCAATCGAGAGCATTAAAATTAAATGCAAATTTATTAGCTTGTTTTTTATTCGGATACTAGCCTCAGAGTAACAAAAGAAAATATCTCTTCGCACACATCCACGCTAATTTTATTCCTCGTAAAACTGCGATCTTCGTCCCTCCGCATAAGAATTATGCGAAAAAGCATTAATAGCGGATTATCTTTTCCCTAAACCTGCAGAGCGATTTTGCATGCGCCAACAGCTGCTGTTAATTGCTTAATTGGAAAGGGGCACAGTGAATTTTCTACGGTAGGCCTATCAAAGGCGAGGCCCCCGTAACAAGGGTGTCCTAGCAATCAAGCACGCACGTCCGTGAGGGACCAGGATAATAGGGGAAGTCAACAAGTACGAGATGCCCCGTCCAATTAGAGTCCGCGCAATAAATCTGCGGATATAAACGCGGCCATTAGCCGACGTTGGCCAAAAATTACACAATGCCATCGCTCATCCATTTATGAAATATTAATCGGCCCGTTTGATCGTTTCTTTTTATTATTTACCGCCGCGAGACTCGGCTGCGGAATATGGAAATTCGTGCGTATTTTGTCAAACTGCTGTAATTCAACGTTCGCTAATTGATTGCCGCTGTTAAAAGATAAGAGTGCGGCTAATTTGCGAGGAGCGTTTAGCGATTTGTAATGTAATTTTTTTTACAGTTGCTAAGCTTTTGTGCGACGAGAGAAACTTGCATAAACAATATATCACCGTCGCGGCGATCGAAAATAATAGAGACAGTCAGTGAATGAGAAATATTTCTGAATTAGAGATTCGCTATAAATCTACGGATGTAAGTGGGTAATTTATTGATACTGGCTAATAGCCGTACATTACTGTAACGCTTATCGATTGATTATGTATTCACTAGCAAATTGTGCCTACGATTGAAAATATTAGTTCTACCCCCCTGTGCCATTTGATAGTTGCATAATGAATGTGTGGAAAAATTCATGAACATTGAAGGATTAACATTAATTAATTTTGCGAAAAAAATAATTTTTAAAGAATTAAATAAAAAATAATGTTTGAATCCAAAATCTAATTTCACTATATAAAACTAGAATATAAATGTAATCTTCATTTCATCTTTTAATTCCTTAATTGTACTGCGTATTTCAAAAACAAGAATTTTAATTTTTTTAATAAATTCAATTGTGATTGATAACTATTAGTTACACGGTATCTCACAATGAGTAAGCACACTGAATTTATTGATTTATTTATACGACCATAATATTCGGCCACTTGATGTACGATATGTACATATGCGGATAATTTTCAGATTTTCGATTTCGTTATAATGCGTTTTGGAGAATGAAATTTGCGGACGCTGATTAACAATTAAACGAAAATCAAATAAAATTTTCGAAGCGCTTGAACCCTGGGTCTAATTAAAATGTAACGAACTTATACGGTTTGTACCGCGAAAATGAAACATTTTTAATTTCTGTAATTGTAATTATTATTCTGAGTTTTTAACGTTGCAGGTAATAACAGTTTATAGAGTAATAAAACTCCAAAATAATTGATATTTAATGGAAATTTCCGTTTTTTAATTAACTTTTATAGGTACAAATTCCTTTATATTTGTTCACCTCAGCATATTTATTACGGCAAAAAATTCAAAACATAAACTATTCCGTAGGTAAAAAAAATGCACATTTTTTAAATATAATGTATGCGTACTGCCATAAATGAAATTACGCTTATTTACTTTTGAATGCTCCTGTATTTCAAGTGTACGACCACACGTTCCCCGATGGCATTTTTGATCGTAAATATCGGATTGGAATTTAAATATTGATTGCACTTAATTTCAGATACACCGATTTATTCTTATACCCAGTAGTGAAAAAAAAATTCCTGCAATTTATTCATCCGGCAGTTTTTCAATTTCCCAAGTACAAGCGCAGCCCGCATCTATAATTTGGCAAACTCGATGCGCCACGGTATGCGAAAACCATCAAGTGTAAAATCGATATCCCCGAAAACAATCGAAAATAGCGCAGCGCGCAGCAGATGCCTCGATATCAAATTAATTTCGCCCACACAAAAAAAAAAGGGAAAAAGAGCGGATTCATCGGGAAGGCACTTTTCAGCAGCGGAGCGTCGATGATTCATCGTTCACAAAATGAATGTCACGAGGCCCTTCGCGATTAATAGCCGCTTGATATTGATTACGGAGCCGGCTTACTGGGAGGCAGGCCATATTGAAAGCGATTATCCCGCGTACCTCAAGCAATAACAGAAAAGTATTTGAACGGTTATCCATAATAAATGGATTATTCATAGCGCCGTTTAATATCCGCCGTGACGATCCGAGAGAGAGAAAGCCGGCCGTCAACGGGCCCCTCAATTTTTCCAACCCCCGCGCGTGTGGCCTTCCGAGTATGGGCAGAGGGAAGGAACGGCCGGAGGATGAAGGAAACGATAGCCGAAGGTATTTAAGGTATATAACGGCCGTGAGGAATTTTTTCAATAAAAGCGCGAACCTACGCGGGGCCGGAGAGACAGAGGAGCGCGCGCGCGCGCGTCAAGTCGTAAAAATCGAGTTACAACTCGCGGAGGGTTAATTTAGGTCAGTGGTGGTGGCGGGGAGTTTTCGTCGCGGGTCTCAGCTGACTCGCGCGCGTGCACGCTCCATCCCCCCCCCCTCTCTCTCTCGCAGACGAATGACGAATAGACGGGGGAACGGCTGCGAGAGGAGCCCGACGCGCGTACCGCGCGTAAGTGTGCGGCGCGCGTATGCGTGGGTGTGCGTTCGCAGGGAGAAAAATGGAATCGCGTGTGTGCGTTACGCGCGATCGATCGCGCGTGCGCGCGCGTCCGCCTTTCGGCCGATGAAAGCGCAATCAATCAGAGCGAAGCCGTCGGGAGCTCTTTTTTTTTCCCTTCCTCCTCCTCGTTTTTGTCGAGCGGAACTCCCGCGCGTGTGCGTCCGGCCGCGAATTCGAGGAGAGCGGAGACTGCGCTACTTCGTCGCGCCTTCGCCTTTATTATCGCGGCGAATTTGGGTCAGCGCCGGTTATCCCTCATGAATGTAATATTTATTCATCCGCCGAGATGGCGCGGGAGCCGCTGCACTCCGGTAATGGATACATGATTTTCGGATTAAAAGTACCAGCGCCGCTCCCCGGGATCTTGCGCGGGGATTTGCCGGGGATTATGCCCGAATTTTTATCTGACGGCCTCTCAAGCTCTCACGGCGACGAGGCCGTAATAGGGTTGCGCTTAATGAGAACCGCTATCTTGCCCCGCGTAGTTTCGGGGGAAATTGTTGTCGGTCCCGGATCCCCGCGCGCTGGGTTGTGCTTTTTTCGCCCTGGCAATTTCGCTCTGCCGGGATAACGCGCTAAATAACGAAACGAGTAAATGTCAGTCGGTTAAGGGAGGACTCGGGCTTACTTTCGTTACAAGTCAGAATTTGATCCTCGCCGAAGAATTGATACCGAAGACGTTATTAGGAATTGTATTTCGACATCCGGCATTGCCGTGGATCGGACGATGATATCCGAAAAGGCTACTTTGGAAAATAATATTTCAATTTTCGCTGGAAATTTAATGCGGCTGAAATACTGGAGCGATAAATTAATAAGAAATTCATTTGGAAAGAAGCAAAACCTCCGATTTTATTTAGAGAAGTCGTCGTAATTCGTTGGGAATAATTCTGCTATCCTTACCTATAAATTAAGCTTTTTATTGTCAGACGTCGCAAGGTTTCCCACCCTCTACCATATTAACTGTTTATTCTCAACCACGTGAGTGAACGCATATGCATTTGTAAAAAAAATGCGTCATATTCAAATTAATATCCATTATTTAAATTTGTAATTGGTATTGATTTCAATATTTACTATGTCTCGTATTCTATACACAAAATTAAATTCATGTATAAATAATAATCCATTCAAAATTAGGTATTCACAGTAGTGATATGTAACAATGGTGTAGAAAAAGATTGAACCTCAACGGTCTGCAGAGGGACTTATACTCTGCTGATAAAGGGACCGCAAAACATCTTTTCTTGTGGAATTTTTAGCTCCCGTAACCCGGTTTAATTCACGGTCATAGATCTTAGCAACAAGCGTCTAAGAAAAAACCGATGGAACCTCACTGAACAGTTTATAATGTAAAGTCGTTCGCTATACATATATTATATTTCTGTTCTATAGAATTATGCAGAGGAATAAAAAGTTATTTATTGGGGTTGTTGCAGTTATACCGTCGTTTTAAGCGAGCAAATAATGCCTGTCGGAGCTAGTCGAGCTAGTATTAAAAATTACGTAAATCCTTTTAAGCCGTTCAATATTTCCTCCTGTCGTATAACTTATCATATTACCCGCGGTTCATTTCGTGTCCACCCTCCGAGCTTTATTCTAATACACAAGAACTAGAGACACCAGTACACCACAATAACATACTTTATTTATAAAATACGTGGAAACGTAGGTGAAATATTTAGTAAGCGTCGTTAACTCCATTAAT
Source organism: Eurytoma californica (assembly GCA_035586675.1). Lineage (NCBI taxonomy): Eukaryota > Metazoa > Arthropoda > Insecta > Hymenoptera > Eurytomidae > Eurytoma > Eurytoma californica. The sequence continues at coordinate 29,892 of JAXIUT010001439.1, read as the reverse complement.
TAAATGCATGAATTTAGGATTATGATCTATTTCAAAGTTGTTTGCTTTTAAAAAATGTGAGGTCACGTTAATTTCATAAAATGTAAATGCCTCTAAGTAAACTTTTCAACGTATATTAATAATAACTTGTGATTAATGAAGCATATTACAATAATATATATTATAAATAGCACTGTTGTGCAGCAGTATGATTCGTACATTTCAATAATGCGATATAGAGATAGTCTTTTGAATAAGTTATCTGAAAGCTCGAAATGAAATTTAAATTTATATTTATCGGATCAGTTTGGAGATTATCTTTTAAATTTTTATCGTTGTATTATTTTAATAAAATATCCAAGAAAAGAATAGATTCTGACTTAGGATGAGTTTCTGCACAGTTAAATTCAAAGTAGAAAATCATGAGACTTTGCAAGTTTATCGATAAGTTTCAAAGTAATATCTAAGAACCATTTGAATATGTAAACTTGAGGTAAATGTATAGACGTAAACTTTCGATATTGATTCAAACAGACTTTGTTTTTGGAAAATTTCCGTAATTTTTTTTTGATTATGAAAGGTACATACATTACTGAATTATCGCAAATCACTTTTAAAACAGTCTAATAATACATTTACTTTTATTCGCGGTATTTACAATTACGATGGATAAAATGAATAAACAAATAAATAAATTCTAAAAAGTAGGATAAAAGTGACAAAACGTATTATCAATGTAGAAGAAAATCGCTTTTGACCGTTGGAATCTATTGATTTTCAGTTTTTTTCCTTAAAGCTCTGAATAACGATATGAATTCTATTTTTTTTACTACGAAATAAAAGCAACTGTTGAAATTTTCCCTCGCATAATGCCGAGTTATTTAAGTCCATGCAGTCGATACCAGGCATGCTTATACATTTGGAGAGGGTCGAATTATCAGACTGCGCATCATGATTTATTTAGGATTTCAAACGCAATTAAACCGTGCGAGTTTAATTATTAACCCACGGACTGCACTGAATGGATTTCGGCGATTATTTTAAAATTTATCATTCAAAAATAATTAATTATCTATCATCATTAATTCTCTATTAGAACGAATAATTTTGCAGGTTTAATTTAGCATAATTAGAAGAATAATTTTGCAGGTTTAATTTATCTTTTAAAAAAACTTTTAATTCGAACGGTCTAACAAAAAAGAAATGTTTAAATACCTAAAATTCGGGACAAATGATAATCACCTAATAAATACAATTGAGCAAGAAAATCCCAGTCGCATTATGTTTCGGTTTAACACGAGGCATTTTTTTTCAGCGATTTTTTTTTACGTATTCGTGAAGTGGTTACTAATTTACTGAGAGCTTTCAGTTTGCTTGATTTTACAGTGTAGTTGGCTGGAGGAAAAAGGAACATTTCCTTGGGGAATATAATCCTCTGCCACATTCAACATTCAATTTGTTACGTCCTGACCGCCCGAGGGTCTGAGAGATATTCCGCCGAGTTCACTTCTACTTATAATACCGGAATGAACATTCAATGAGTGAAAAACGTAATAATTGATTATGAATGTACGTAACCCCGCTGGAATTCGTTTTCACGGAATATCAAACATTTTGATCGTGTCTTCACCCTTGTTTTCTTTCAAAGACCTACTTATTTCATTTTTCCACTTAGATTATTTTCTTTACTGAATTTAAATTCTATCTCTTTAGATACTATCTCTAAGAGATTTATAGAAAATATACAAACAATTTTTATGTGCTTTTAAAAGCTTTTTTAAAGTCTTTTTAAATGGGTCTCCGAAGTGTGTTATGCAGTGTAAAAGTCTTAATACCTGTAGTAAATGTTCCTATTAAAGGTGCATTAGCATATAGAGTGTAACAGACACTTAATTTGAAATAAACTTTTTTTATTTCTTTGACTAGCAGGTGTAGTAAAAGAAAAATAATGTATGAGATCGTATCAAGACAGCAGCTAACTTTAAGTAGGTACAGTCGAGTGCGATAAGACATTACTTCACTCGCGCACTAATAAAAAAAAGAAAGAAAACTTGGCAATTACAAAAGTTTCTTCGAAAATTAATTAAAGATAACCTTTCATAAATAATTTCCGATAAAAATTTCGAACGCAGCTCCCTTTAAATTGAACGATAAACAATCGCGATTTCATCTTCAATCGCGATTCCAGCGAGCGCGCGCCGCTTACGCGCTCGTACTCGTTGCCCCGCACAATGGCCAGAGCAAGCAAGCATCGGTTTCGATTCTTACCCCGCGCGCACTCTCCCGAGCGTAATTAAGCGCGCATTCAGTCCGAAGTAGCCCGCGCGATACATCTAGTTAGTCGGCGCAGTCGATCGAATGCACTCTATCAAAACGCTAAACTCAGCTCACGTCCAGCCTCGGCACACGGACACGCGCACTCACACGCGCGCGGAGACCGCAGCCCGAGCGAGAGAGGGCTATAACGGCGGAGTCGCGCGCCCGGGCTAATCTGCCGATCGGCGATCCGTCACGCCCCCGCGCCCGGCTAAAAGCTAAAAATTCACGCTCGCGCGGCTCTCCGCCCGCTAAATGGCCGGGTGAATTACTGCCGCCGCCGTATGTATCGGCCCGAGCGATAATATCTCTAAGTGCGCCCGCTAGCAAATAGCCCCCGGGGCGCGTCGCTCTTGCAGCGGGCGGCTGAAAATGCACGCGGGCCGATGCGAGGGTGGGGCCTCCGGAGATCGAATTCTTCGGGGTCAGCCGGTGCGACCGCGCGGCGCATCCGGGATGAGGACTCGGGAGAGCCACTCTATATAACCCCCCCTACTGCAAGCGTCTCCTCTACGAGCGAGCGGACGTGAGTATGCACGCGGGGAGAGAGAGAGAGAGAGAGAGCCCCGGGCTTACGGCCTGTTTTATGGTTGTTCGTCGGTTTTTTTTTTTCGACGCGGCCGAGAGGAGAGTAGGGTGCGAGACGATGATTTACACCAACTCCTTTCGCGAGAAGTATTTTTACAAATTGCCCTCGAGGCTGTTTCGCTGATGCATGGGGGAAATCAATTTTTCCGTGAGACCGAGCGCCGCGTTTATTTTATGCTTTATGAATATTATACTTTCAGCCTGTCGTCCGCTCGGTAATTTTTACGCGTTGGGAACGCGATACCGCGATGAGTACCCTGATACCGAAAATTGCGTGATAAATGGAATCCGACGAGTAATGATGATCTCAGTTGCTTAAAAACTATATAATATAATACGGCGGATTGTTATAAAAGTAATAAGGTTTTAGAGTACGGAAAAAACGTTAATAAATAAAATTGACTTCTTTACTTAAATAGGAAAGTTTTAAGAACCTGCTGGAAAACTCGTGTCTTACCGCACCCGTCTGTTTCCACTTTCATAAATGAAGTAATTAAAATAGCTTTTTGTAATATACGTATTTCCCTACAGTGGGTGAGGTGGTCAATTTCGTTTTAATTAAATGCCTTTTCTTAAACGAAATCTCAGTCTGCGTTAAAAAACACTTCGCATTATTAACGTAGGCAAAAATGTGTACGTTTATGAAATTTACGTACTGTGCACATTTTTTAAATAGATTATTTCTCGATGGAGCGAAGTCATAAAAAAGAGGAGGCAATTTTCGTAGCGATAACTGCTTCGCTTTAAAAAAAATGTAACGCAATCCCTCGTGAAAAATAAGGCACAAAGCAAATTTCATGATTTACTCGAGCTTTTAATTTAAAATAGCTCGTGGCCTACTAAACGCACCGCGCTAAAAGGAAGTTAATTTTGTTTAATAGAATACACTCATGCATGAAAAATATTTAAAATGAAATGTGCACACTCCTTTGGAGCGGCCCCGCCGGCAGCGGAATTCGTACAGATCTAAACGTACTTTTTAAACCGCCGCTTTATTTGCAGGGAGATAAATTGCCCGCGCCATCGGCTTTAATGAAGTATGCAATACCGAGGTCACTCGGGGGCACGGAAGGGAGAGAGAGAGAGAGAGACAGAGAAAATAAATGAATAAAAAGCATTCGTAGAACATTTATTTTTATAAATACAGCCTCCACGATTAGGTCCTTCATTGAGCGAGAAATATTTTTTTCCGAATAAAGCAAAAAATGAATAAGGCCGAGAGGATCAAGACAGCTATCTACATAAGCAGCGTTCATTTGTTTCCAAAAAAAGCTACAGCCCTAACGTCGGGACCATTAATGATCCGCTCCCTTTTTTTTCTCTCCCCTCGGCCAAAACGCTGGTCACTGCGGGGCGCGCGTATCGCGCGGACGCGCATATGTACGCACGAATTCGTTATCCGGCTGAATCGAAGAAGAATTTATTAAGCCTAAGCTCTTTACGCGATTCTCCGGGGAACAGCAGGTGGATTAAATGCACGCCGCCATGGGTGTGTTTCCTCTGTTTCTCTTTTTTCTCCACACCTCACCATCTCCCTCTCCCTTTCTCTCTCTCTCTCTCTCTCTCTCTCTGCGTATTTATCTGTTTCTCTCTTTCTCCCACGTGTATTTCTTGGGATTGACCAGCTACGCGGCTGTAGGGCAGCCGATGTCGCGCATCAATTTCTCATGAGTCGACTTGCGCAAATATATACGTTTACCGAGAATCGCGCGCGTACACGTGCATACTTTATAGCCGGCGGATAAATTTCCCTACATTTGAACCTGGCGGTGCACACTTTGATTTGAATTTTGTGTCTTTAGGCGGGCCGCCGGGTGCGCCTCGGAATCCCTTTGCGCTTTTATACGCGCGCAACTGTGTACTCACTTGTGGCGTGGTTAAAAAGTATTAAGCGATAAGACGCGGGGGGGGAAAAAGTCGATGGCTGCTGCGAGGCCGATCGAAGGCGTTTAATCGTTAAAAATAGAGAGTAAGGCGCGACGAGTTTAGAGAATAAATTTAATTTCCGCGAAAACGTCGGCAAAACCTTTAATCCAAATTGATGTCATTTAAAATAAATGGAAGTAGAAGCGGTCGATTATGATCGGCCGCGCGTACGACCCCGCTCAAATGCGATCGACCATTTCTCTCGGACTTTTCTAAGCCGGATGATGATGTAACTTTTTCTTTTTTTACTTTTTACTGTAAAAGGAAAAACATTCGGTATCGTCGGAATTCAGCCGCCTCCGTTCCGGGAATTCGCTGGCCCTTGGGTAAAAATAGGCCGACACGCGTGCCTTTTCACATGTCTGAATAACCTTCTTTTCATTCGTCATCAATCAATTAAATGAAGGAGGAACGGTAAATGACAGGAGATCCTCGTAAGTACCTTGGGGTCTGTTTTACAAGACTCTCGGACCTCCGAGATCATTTATTAATTCGCAAAAAAATATGATTTTTCACTGCTCGCGGAGAAGCTCTCTGTATTTTTTCGTTTTTTCGACGATAAAGATCCCCGCGCGTTGATATACGACTAATAAAAGCAAAGGACGGCCGTAAACAGTTTTTGCAAATGTGTTGGCCGGCATTAATTACTTTCATTTGCGACGCCGACGTCAACGCGTATGAGAGGCTGAAGCCTGGTATTAAAATCGTTATTGCTATAATAAGGGATTATTTATAAGTTTAGAGGGTTTTATTAGGTATTATAAAAAAAATTAGCACTTTATCGATCACCGCATTATTTTTATTTATGAAAGTTAGGATTAGTGTGTAACGAGTGCCTCTCGTGCCGATACTTTTTATACGAATTTTCTACAGCGATGCAGTGCCTTCATAGTTTAGCAACTTCGTCGTTGGAAGTTTCCCGGAATTTGAAGTTAATTAATAATCAAGGTATTCAATTTTATAATACCCGTTGAATGCAAGGAGCGCTTTAATATTACAACCATTTTTTTTTTTAATAACACAAATTTTTCATTTTTAATTGTTCATGTACGAGTGAATTATAATTTAACAAGACGTAAATACGACCATGATTTAATAGCGTATTAATAAAATTCCATGCCCATTACAATTTTTTCTGCTTGTTATTTCCCTGACAAACGATTGGCAAACCTCTCAAGATAAATGTGCAAATCAGTGCTTGCGTTGTTGATCAAAAGCCGCATTTACTTCACGAGACGTATAAAAATAACGTATTTATTTTATAGAAACACTCTCACACTTTACGGCGGCTTTAATATGCACATAAATAAGTGAAAGCGCGTGACTTCAATAGCCGAGCCTTTCACGAGCGAAAATACGACTTTCTTATTTCGTGGGCGGTAGTCCGCCGACCCTTTCAGAATCGAACACTGCTTTTTTTTCCCTCCTCCCGCCGCGCGGAATTTTTATGAAAGCCCCAATGCGCGGCGCGCGTCTTGGAAAATCCGTAAAAATTGTTCTGCATCGCACGGAGAGCCCGCGCGCGAAGCGATACACAAAGCCGTATCTCGCCTTTACTGCATGATAAAAAGTTCCGGAGATTCGAGGGAGACGTTGATAAGCTAATTCAATAACTTTTATTCGCGCTGCGAGGGACTCGTAAGATCGAGCGGCGGCGCGGGCAATTACACCGGGGGTACAAACAAAAAGTTTGCCGAAGGGAAAAATGTGCGAGCGCGTGTGAAATGGGACGCCGGAGACCAGTCGCCCGTCGGTGTAATGGTCCGTTCCGAAGTCATATTTCACTCTTTTCTTCCTGGCGTCGCGCTAGCGCAAATAAGCTTAATACACTTTTGCGAATATCCATAAAATTATGCGCATTTTCAGCTAGGAATTTGCTTACGCATTTGGGCGGGCCTCTTTTTGTTAAAAAAAGGCGGAACGGAGGATTTGCGGAGGTCACGTTGAGATATTTTTTGATGGATGACGTTAAATTGCGTTTTCATTGAAATTTATTGATAATGACTTGTGCTTGTGATCTATCGATCCGCCGGGGGGTTTTTAATAATCGGATAAATAAACAGCTTGAAGTTTAATGCAAATGTGAGGAGAGAAAAAGTATCCCTTAGTTATATCGTTTGGAATACACGAGATGCTTGGCTTTGACAATATTTACATCGTGTCTCCGCTGTCTCGGAGATTTATCTGCCTTGGGATATTTTGCATACAACGTCGCTGGAGTCTTCATTCACAAATAAAAAAGTAAAAAACGAGCCTCTCGATATCTTCATGGTAAATTTGTTTTTTTCCCGAGGAGTGAAAAATAAAAATTGCTTTATGAAGGTTAATTGAGACTTTTTCACGAGCGCAATGTAGAATGTAAACAATATGATTTGAACATTACTGTACGAATTTATCAGTAGAAAATTTCAGCTTTTCACTTGTATAATAGAGAAATTAAAACAAAATGATTTAAAAATTTCTCTTTCAATTTTCCAGTTGAAAATTACCGAAAATTATTTGTAATCAAGTAATTGACAATTATTTAAGCTTCATAAAATTTGTAACTATTGTAATACATTACAAAACGAAATTTCATCTACAACTCATCTAATTTCGTGGATTTATTGTAAATAATGATAATCAAAACAATTACTATTCTCATCTGGAATAATTCATAAACGTTAGTCACTAAATTTAAATGTAAGTGTTGTTCGGTTTGGTGCTGTGGTAATTTTCGCTCTACGCTTACAAGCACATACTCGTCCCAGCTGGGAGGAAAGTTTCTCTACGATTTTTCAGTTAAGACGAATAAAAAGTTTAATCCGGTTACCTCACTCCTTAGTCGGTGAAACTTCGACTTACAAATTTAAAAAAGCATTTTATCCATGAATGGCTCATATCCCCGCTTTGCCGAAATTTTAAGTAGGTGAAGCGGAAAAGTTTCCTTCCGGTTCACTTACTGATTTCGGTAACACCTTGCGACCTCCTCCCACCGCGGCTCTTTACAAAGCAGAACAAAAATTTTTACCAACCACTTTTGCTAAATCTCGCGATTTTTTTTTTCACGCTGCGACTGTTTTATTTTTTTTTTCTTCTGCATTTTTAAACGTACCGAATTTAAAAGTTTTCAAAGGGTATGATTTACAGTGAATTTAAATCTGCTCTGATAATGCGAAAAGTTTCGTGGATTTCGAGGAGTAATATATATCTTTATGCAACGTAAAATTCGTAGATAAAGGGGAAAAAGAATGTTTAAATGTTAATAATAAGTTAAATAATAAATGTCTAAGCTAAAAGTAAAACATTCATAAACGTATTTGTCACATTTTTACTGTAGATGTAGCCTACAGTTTTTCATTATTTTTGTTCAAATACTCGATAAATAACGTTTATCTTTGATTTAAAAAGTTTTTATGTACGTACATTACAAAAAAGTGTATCAGTTCAAATTCACAACTGGTTTCATGAGCCTTTGCAAATGTTAACTTCTAAGTTGACTCAACAAGTACGAATTTCGAAAAAAATAACTTTTTGAGAAAGTAAGCTGCAAACTGACTGAAGTTACGACAAATATTTGCACGCTCATATTCCCCAAGTGACGTTTTATTATTCACCGAAAATGTTGCACTCCCATTGAAAACTTACCGAATGCGTGAAAGCGTTTTAACTGAAATCCAGGAACAATTGCATTTTAAGATCGAAACCGTTCCATTTGTGTAATCCGCAAATACCGAAAAAAACGTCCCCCGCATCGAAATGGCACTCGATCCGTACATCCTCATCGGGGGAACCGCGCAAAAACAGATAAAGGATTTTGGCGAACTCGAAATACGAGCGCCGAGAGCTTTCAATAGCCGCCCCGGCTGCGAAAATAAACCCCCAAGGTGACCATAATGCCCATACCCCCGGCGAAAAAAAAAACCGGCCGAATTTGCCATTCGATTAATCAGCGGCGCGCCGGTCAAAAATAATCCGTCAGCGGGGCTTATATTCGACAGGTAGCAATCATCGATGTCCGCGGGGTGCGCGCGTCGGTGTTGTCTCGGGCGCGCACCAACACGCGCGAGGGACCTCGACTGCCGCGCGGCGGGTGCATGTGCCCTCGCGCCGACGAGAGAGAGAGAGAGAGAGAGAGACGGCGAGAAGCGGGGATTCGGTCGGTGCGCCGCCACACAAGGCGGCGGGGGCGTCGGCGCTCTCGCGACGTCTCCGTCGGTGGGGACGGGGAGCTAAGGCCTCCGACGCAACGGCCGCCTAGCGCGATTATTTTCCTCTTTCTCGTCTTCTCTTTTTCCGCCGCTTTTCGGACGTTGCGTTTCCTCGAGATCGCCGAGTTACGTTGTTGCGCCGAGCGAGCGCGGCGCGTAATTAGCCGCTGCTAATTTGACGGTGCTCGTTGCACTTTGTTGGGATTATTTTTAGACGGACGATTAGAAAAGAAAATGATGAGGTTTTTTTTTTGCAACGCAGCGGTGGTATTTTTATAGAGAGTCTATTTTTACGTTTGAAGAACTTTTAATAAAATAAGATGTTGATGATAAATGGAGCTTTCAAAGTCGTCCTTTTAAAAATTTACATGCGTTGGTTTTCGTGTGACGTAAATTAATAGCAAGTAAAAAATAGTTTCATTATTCCATTTTTTTTAATATTTATTGAGTAACGTCACTGTAAAAATATGTATTAATAATTTTTTTATATAAAATTATAAATTAACACGTACTGTGACGTATTTAGATTTATTAAACCGTTCAATTTTGCCCTAGGCAATACATATAGTTAAATTAGTTGATGTAACATGAATTTTATTATTTCAAATTTTATAGTAAATGTTCGTAATGTGTGTTTGTTTTTTATTGGAGATAATAATGTAGGTAAAGCGTATGGATATTTTTGTCAATAAAAATTTGTTTGTGCTCATCAGTACTTCAAACTGATTAAAATCTGTTCTTGTGTACGTCAAATAAATAAATATTAGCATTAAGTATTCACTTTGAAACATTTACTTAATTTTATCAACTCGCATTAACATTTCAAAATTTCAGAATATTTCGCAGGTATAATTGATACTTCGTTAATAACGAAGCACAATGAAGAGTTAAAGTGACGTTAAATTTATTTAACGCCAAAAATTAAACTATTGCTGTAAAATATGTGTCCTTTACAATCTACATAAAATAATAATCTTACTTGAGATAATTTGTTTTGATAAAGACAATATTGAGTGGAGCGCCAACGACGACGCGATGACAATAAGATCGTTGTCAGTATATTGAAATAATTATATTAGTCTACTCATTAATTAAGCACTGAAAACGTATCAATTTTGCACATTTAACAACTGAGTAATCAGTATGTTCATCGGACATTGATTTAACGACGTATTGAAATTGTATCGCTATATTCGCACTGTACAATTTATAATTATTCAGAGAATTGCAAGAATTTTCAAACTAAGATACATAGGGGTAGCCTTAAAGTATTTATAGAAGACTAAAAAAAGGAAAAAGTATCTCGAGCGATATAATAAAAAAACCAGTGAAAAAGTACTTTCCGCACAAAGAGTTCTGAAGGCTATTACAAATTAAGTAACAAAAGGTAAAAAAAGAGCATATTTCTCTCCCCGACGCGAACAATTTCAAAAGCCCCCACGTCCATTCATCGAGTTCGCTCGCAGCTCGGTGTAAAAATTTCATCCACTCCTCTCATTGTAAAACGTCCTCTGAAATAACGAGGAAAACTCCCGAAAAAAAAAAAACACACATACGTTTCCTCGAAGCTAAAGGGCAAGCAACAATTTCATATCGCTCCTCAATAATGCGACCGCCGAACTTCGTCGATCCTCGGAGAGCGAACCACCCCCGGGCCAAGTTCGTCCGAAGTCTATCTGCTTAGGCGCGCGCGCGGGCTGCTCAATAGCCGTGAGCGCGTAGTACACCCGCGCAGTCGGACAAAGCTGCCCCGGAGGGTGGTGCAGGCCGCTGTGGACGCGGCCTAAGCGCTCGCCGGGCGGAGGGTGGCCTCCCTCCCCTCGCACCCTCCTCGAGCCACCCCCACCCCCCGGCGGCGGTGCGTGCGCGCGTGTTTTGGCGGCGGCGCCAGCGGCGGCCCACTCCGCGGCGGCTGTCGCACTCGGCCGAGCGAGCGAGACGGTGGCGCGCGGCATCCTCCGCAGTTGTCGTGCGTGCACGGTGGGACTCGCCGCTCTCTCCTCCGTACGTACAAGCGGTGCACAGGGGCCATAGTAGCGCGCGCGGCGCACCACGCGCCTATCGATCTCTCCTTCTCTCTCTTTCTCCCTGCCCACGGGGGAAGCGCACCCGGAGCCAGCGGCGGCACGACTCTCCTCCTCCAAAGGTAGGCGCCTCTCCCTTTCTACGCCGAGAGAAAATCCACCCCGGAAGAGCGACCTCCCTTCCGGGTACTTGTTGATGGTCGAGGCGCGCGCGCAAGTAGCTGCCCGTGCGCTCGAGGGGGTACATCCTGCGGCTCGGGCGCTGCTCCTCTCGCGGCCGCCTGTCATTGACACATCGGGAAACTGATATCGATTGCGAGCGCTCGCTTTCTAAAAATACGGGGCTGTCGCGCGAGCGGCGAAGGAGCTCCTCGCCTCCTCCGTTTTTTTCCTCGTTGTTGCCGTTGCTTTTTGGAGGTGCGGCGTGCGTGGGAGACGAAGGCGCGCGCGCTCTATTTTACAGCGGGCGAGTCGCGATTCCGATCGCGCGAGCCGTTAACGCGCGGGGCAAGATCAAGTTCAGTCGGCCGTGGTTTGCGAGTGCACGCGATCCATCACGCTGCAGCGTTTAGCGGCTCTTTAAAGCGGGCTAACTGTTTATTTTTAGCGTGACGGCTGCAATTTGTACGGCCGCCTCCGACGCCTCTCCCCTTTTAAATTTTACGCGACTATTAGTCGATGCTAATTGAACACCGCTGCTATGCGATGTTTATGGAGATTGCAGCGCGGAATAGGGAACGATGTGTTAAATAATGAATTTTCAAGATTAATCGCAATTATTATAATTAATGGTTGGAGAGATCCTGTGTACAGTAATATTGCTATAAGGGTGGTTTAGCGTTGATTTGGACGTTTTATGCGATCCAGATCAATGAATGAGAATTGATGACAGCGAATGCCAATTAAATTGCTTTCGATTAAATTTTGATTGGATTTTAATATTCTTCATAAATTATGATTTAAACGTTTCAAATCACTTTTGAATTCTTCAAAGTTAAAAATGCATGAAGAAGTATGTTTAATTAAAATAACGTTTGTAGTATCATTTACGCAATATAATAAAAAATAAACTTTTATAATTCATTCACATTCTGTTAATATTGTAAAAGGTACAAGCGATAAAACAATACGATTTCACGTAAAATTAAAATTTTTAGTTCATTGTATAATAATAAAAATGTATTGATTTTCAATAATAATTGTTTTGATACGTTTTCTTTGTGTTATTTTCATCATTTGGAAAATTACTTTAGCGTAATATCATAATACGTGGGGACATAACTTTAGACCCATTTCAATATTCTCCTTTTTATCTTCACGAAGATACATTCATTTGATAATATCTTTAGATTACTATTATAATAATATTATTTATATTCTGAAAGTATAGATAATTTTTTTAAGAGTTTGTGCTTTTATAGAAAGAAAAATATTTTTTTTCAGAACTACACAATTTAAGCTTTGTTCGTAATATTCGACGCAGAATCAATGCTATATAACGTTAAAATATTAAAAAAATACAATAATCAATGTATTTTAATAAATTTCGTACAATGTTTGGAAGTATTTTTCTTTTACTCATTATTTTTTAATCAAAGGATATCTTTATCAATTTGATAATCATGTAACATCTATTTTTATTCATAATAATTTTCAAAAAGGGAGAACGAAAAAAGACAACCTTAAATTTAGAGAGATAGATGAACTAGCCTTATCATTTAGAGTAGAAAAAAAATCTAATTTAAAAAAGAAAAGATTTTCTTTTTGGTGGGAAAACTCCTGCTCCATACTGAGTAAAAGCAAGTAGATTCAGACGAATATAGTCAGACGCGCATTTTTAATAACGTTCTGTTTAACTTTATCCGCTAAAAAGGAGCTGAAAAATTTGTTTTACACTAAATGTATTTTCATACTCTAAATATAGCAACGTTGCTTTTACGTTTTGTCTCTAAAAGTTTTTTATAATTTTATTATGCTGCATATAAATGTAATACAGTTAAACAACTAAAAAATACCTCTTACCAAGTAATTTATCTACATTACTTATCTACACATTAAAATTAATATTAAATTTAAATGTGTAGATAAGTAATGCTTATGAACTGTTTTATAGATATTGATATATCTGCAGATACAGTCAAGACTTTTCCCTTGGAATCGTAAAAAGGCCAGAAAGTATTACCTTTAAAAGATCAAATCAAGATTAAAGTAGCTTGGGACCTCTTTTTCAAAAAGTCTCGTACAACTTATAGTTTGCGCTTTTCCATTAGGATATCAACTTTTTCTCGGGAAAATTTTTTTCTCCGTAAAAATATCCAATAGGTTGCAGTGTTCGATATTGAATTAAAATTTTTACTTAATAACGGATTTTTATAATTTAGTTACTTAAAATTTGAAAAATGGTAAAACAGAAAATAATACAATGAAATATAGAAAAATAAAACGAGAAATTTATACAAAATTTTTACTTTTCTGGCTATAGCAGCTAAAGCGTTGTAAGAATTGAAGTTAAAAAGTTTTAACAGCGTAGATAACAATAATAATAAAATTTAAATTTCAAAAAATTCCGGAACTGCTTCTGAAATTTTTCTTTTATTAAAAAATTAATATATTCAGTGATTATGCAGACAAAATTGATTCACTGTGCACCTACAAATAAACTTTGGTTTTCACCCTATTTGATTTCAAATTCATCAATTTTCATTCTCTTATAACTGTTATGAAAGCTTCATAATGGCTCCTTCAAATCTTGAGATATATAATTCAGAAGGTCGTGAAGAGATATTTTAGGGAGCGATTATAATTAGAATCTGGTCCGAGTAATTAATGAAACATGTAATGGTTTCTTATGAATAAAAATTTACAACAATAAAGGAGGTAATATTATAACATTTAAACTATTTAAAACTTTTTCTTTTATTCTTTAAATTTGAAAAATTACAATTTATGTTAAAAACTGAAACATGTCCATTCATTGTTTTTATTAAATAATCTGGTAACTGCAATCTGGATTTCTTTGAAAAATTCAGGAACAAATTTTATGGATTATTTCAGATTGCTTATGGTCGTGCAATATTATTTCCAAATTTTGTTGCAGAGTTGATAAATAAGTTATAGATGGCCAGTTGTATAAAAGTTTATGATAACGATAAAACTGCAGTATTTCAGAAAAATATTAAGGTGGTTTTATTTTTTATTTTTTTTTATTACTGAAAAACTCCGCTAAAATATTCTTTTTATTTACTGCAGTTACATTTATTTTTCATTATTTGAAGTGAAAACTGTTCTGCAATTCAAGAAGTTTTTAAAGTCACTTTAGGTAAAATATTAATTTGACAAAGTACGCATATATGTAACCGAAAAATGTGCACGTTTTAATGCATTCGTTGTAAAAAAGTACTTAAGTTACCAAGTGTGCAAGATATTTCATTCGGAACGAGGAGAAATATTTTGCTTTCGAGAGGGATATCATTTTAAAAGAGTGTGGAAAAGAGGACATCGACTAGTACAACTGGTTTCAACTTTTAAATTGTATAACTTTCTTATTTTTACCCGAAATGCTAAAATTAAAAATAAATATTACATTCTTTTTAACAAAAATAAAATTTATGTTATATTTATATAAAATAAATAATTTAATATACTATATGCAATCATAAAAAACATTAAAACTTTTAAAGTATTTTAAACAAAACATCTGACGTATGAAATGCATTTTCAAAAGCCTTGAAAACTTTAATCTTTAGTTTCTTTCTCTTGCAGCATCATTACGTTCTGAAGACAATAGAAATTAACTGCTTGGTTGTATAACTAGAACTAAGTTAGTGTCAGTTCAGCAAGTAGCACTTCAATAGCAACTATTCTATTTAATTATAATTTTGAATGTAAGTTTTGTTATTGTATAAGACTATAAGAAACAGCAATAGGTGCAAGTAGATTCAAAATTGTTTATGATAAAAAGCGAACTTTTTAATATCGACTTGTACTGGATAATAAAATTTAAGTAATTATTATAAAAATTTAATAAATTATTGTATACTTCATAGGTGTGTATATATCATAAAAAAATAATATTTTTTTAAGTTTGTTATTTAACATTTCTTTACTTTATGGGTGTTTTACATTATCAATGTAATTTAAACTCGCAAATTGCGCAGCAGAATTAGCTATTTTAATTAATTTGTGTAATAGAAATTTTCTCACAATTTGGAATATTTAATTACTGTTAATTAATACCCAGAGACTAAAAAATACGTCGTTTGCATTGCACGCGGCAATAAGATAAATCTTTATTATTTTGCTTAAATGTTTTTGCCTAATTATGTAATTAAGTTATGCATATGAGAATATCATAATTAAATTGCGCCAGTGAATCGACTGCAATAACTGAAGAAATGATCATATAGATGTAACATCCAAATCGGTTTTTATAAGTTCAGCGAAACTACTGCAATCTGCTTTTTAGACCAGTGGCAAGAAAATTATGAAAGCCACATTATAGGTACTAAAGCTGATATTATAGATAAATCTACTTGATCTAAAAAGAGAAATTACAAGTATTACGTGCAATTATTACAAGTACATTTATCAGGGTACTTTAAAACTTTATAATGCATTATTAAAAATTATGAAATGACAAAAATTGTCACAGTTAATTAATTATAATTAAACGGTAACATCACAAATTCCTAAAAATTACGCGCATCGTGACTTAATATTGATTGAATGCAGTTATTTAGTTACTATGTATTTACATCAAATGCTTGAATATTGGCTCATTCAACTATATCGAAATCCTTTCACTTTGACTAATATGTTAATTAGATACATGAATTAAGCAAATGCCTAACTTTTGAAGCAAAAGGTATAGTAATAGATGCTATCGTATATAACGTACATGAACCTACTTGATTACTGTTGAATTGCAGCTAATTTTTTAACGCAATATTTTAATTGTATTACAAAAAATAGCTTCATTTCTTTTACGAAAATTATCATTGAAGAATGATGAATAATTTTCAGACTGAGTTAATTATTTGGAATAAGAATTATTGCAAAAATAAAGCATTGCAATGCACTACATTAAGAGGTCAAACAAACTTTGAAAAGTGTATTCGAATATAATAAAAGCTGTAAAAGTAAGTTAAAACGACAAACCAGTAGTGTAAACCGACTGACCACGCACAACTCCGCAATTTTAATTAAAATAGCAAAAGTATATTATCGACGTAAAACGTTGCTCGAAATTAATAATCGCGGGAGCAAGCTGCTCGCGCGTACAGCGCCGTATAAGAAAAGCAGCTTAAATTATCGATTTCCCCGGGGCGAAAATTTTAATGCACGGTAAACCGCTTTCTATTTGCAGGCCGGAGCGCAGGGAGGCGGCATTGCGGGAGCAGCGGGAGCGGCGGCCTAACCGCACGGAGAGTACGCACGGAGGGTAGCGCGAGCAGTCGAGAGGCGACCGAGCGAGCGAGAGAGAGCCATGCCGGACCAGGAGGGTAGCGCCGAGGCGTCGAGCATCGTCGAGCTCAACGTGGGCGGGGTCTTCTACACGACGGCCCTGGGCACGCTGCTGCGCGAGCCGGACTCCCACCTGGCGAGCCTCTTCAAGGACAAGCCGAGCCTCGAGAAGGACGCCAAGGGCAAGTACTTCCTCGACCGCGACGGAGTCCTCTTCCGCTACGTGCTCGATTACCTGCGCAACCGGGCGCTAGTGCTGCCCGAGGGCTTCCGGGAGCGCGAGCGGCTGCGCCAGGAGGCGAGCTTCTACGGCCTGGCCAACCTGGAGAAGGCAGTTCAGGAGCCGTCCAGCGGCAGCCAGAGTTCGGTGAGCTTTTCCTTTTTGTTTTTATTGCGGAAGAGAAGCCGCGAACTGCGGCTTCGGGATGGCTCGTTGGGCGTAGACAATGAACGGCTGTTTTAACATTTTGTCCTTTTGTTCAATGAGCATAGAAACAAAAACGGGAGACTGTTTTTTTATGAAATGTTAATTAAGCGGATAACGTTATAAAGTAGTACAAACATGAAAATAATGTAAAGTACAAGAGATACAGATTGAGAAATATAAAAGTAAAAAATCTTTATAGTTTCTAAAGTTCTACATAAAAGAAAAATTGTTAAAAGTTAACAATTAAATTTGACATAAAGTATTTTGCACAGAATTTCTTCAACTTGGAATTGCAAATCACTTTCGAACTTATAAAGATTTTTTACTATGCTAAGTTTTAAATTGTAGCTTTTGTGTTTTACTTTATTTTCATTTTTTACAAGGCTTTGGATTCTACAGCATAATTTTCAGTAATTAAAATTTTTGTAAATGCTTTTTACCAAAGATTTTTTAAAATCGTTCATTCGATTTTGTTCATTGGATAACATTTCTATACACGCGTCCCTTATTTTCGATCAAAGAATTAATCCTTACGGTTAGATCAGAAATCCAGGAACTTCAAGTTGTGAAACTTTTGTTTGAATACTTTTTCATTTGTAAACAATTACTTTTATTGTTCTTCTGCAATACTTACTCTATCAGGAGGCATATAGAAATAATTTATTTTTATGAAACACATCGGCTTAATAAATATGAATTCATTAAAAAGGCTATAAGTTGATATAAGTAGTAAGAGTCGAGTATGGTCAGCCGAACGCTTACAAATTTTCTTTGATGTACCTTTAAGTAATTTCAAAATTAATCATTAATCTACACTAAATAGTTATATAGTTTTTCTGATTTTCTTCTAAATACTTTTCTGTGTTTCACAAATAAGTAACATTAAGTGTTTATCCTCTTAAAAATAGAACCTACCTGAGAACTTCGTATTTATAAGGTTTCAATTGACGCGATTATTTCAATGAAAAACTACTACCGGGAACATTATCATTCCTTTCTAAAATATATTGGTAGTACACTATCAATTTATAAATTAAAAGTATCTAATTATAATTAAGGAACAGGATTTGTCTAATTAACATTTAAAGTTCTATGATCGTGCTCGTTCAAATTGAAACGTGTTTTCAGGGCCATTAACGTTCTATACACTACGTTTACATGTTACACGTAATTGAAGTACAATTTAAGTTTCTATGAACAGTTTAAATTACTTGCAAAGAGCCGTTTCTGTGGTATAGATAGAAAGTAAAAAAACTTTTTCGATTTTTCATCCGAGTACCTACTTGTAAAACAGCTTTTTTTTTTAATTTTCCTGACGACATTGTACTTCACATTTTCTCTTAGGGCAATTTAATTGCATAGCTTACTTTTCAGGTCAGAAAATGTACATAATTTTGTGTTTAGAATCTGTTTTCAGTGAAAACTTTAAATTGCCCAAGAAAATAATTTAAAGAGTTAATAGCTTTTTACTCTGCGAACCCTTTTGAAAATAAAACAAGTTCACTAATAGTTTCAATATAAATTGCAATGATTAGATAAATAATGATATCTCAAATATTTAGGACGGGGAATGACAATAGCCCAAAAACTGCTGTGACCTAAATTTAACCCCCTAAACAAGAAGGTTCCTCGAGTATAGAGGGTTGCGGATTCGGTCACGTGATGGTGTGCTGCACTCCGTTGATTCATATTATTTTTTCTGACCCTTATACCTCGCGCTACCTTATATTTAACACGTATCGACTAAATTGATGAAAACTAACTTTTGTCACATTTGAAGATTTTTACGTCTAACACATTCATATGCTACAGTTCCTTATGTTTAAAGCTTCGCGAGGTTCTTTTTTCTTCCGAGGAAAATACTTAAAGCTCAACGCTATGTATCCCTTCGAGATAAAAAAATATAAATGTCCGCAATAAATTTAAACCCTAATCCTGCATAAGAAATGAGATGTAATCAATAACTTTATATTGAATAAATTATACGTCAATGTACCTTTTATTTATGAGACTTACGGTACTGATAGTTCATTATTTTAACGATTTTTTTAATTTAAAATTCAAATGTGGAAAATGTTTCTTTTTATTGGAATTTCTGAATTTTCATTAAAAATGTTGAAAACTAAAGTTTTTAGCGCTTGGGCGTTCGACGATTATCCGATGATTTTAAAAGCTTTTAATTTTATACATTCTTTTTCTGCAAGTAGCAACTTTTTAAAAGCTCATAAAAGCTATAAGCCTTGCTTATAAAAAATCTTTACTTATAAAAAATATTGCATCGTATTTATAAAGATAAAATATTCGGATAAATTGGTAACTATTTATCTCTGGATAACAGTTGACGCAATAAATAATTAAAAACATTCACGGTTTAAACAAGTGAAATACGAGAAGGAAGTGAGTTACATTGCGAGTAAAAACTCCGGAAAATCTCTTTATTTTTCAAGTCTCGGACGAAGCCTTTGTAATTGTGATAAATGATCTTCTTTTAATTAAAATTCTTTTCTAAAAACTTGAGAACTATCTGTACCGAAAAAAACGAGATGAAAAAAAACGTGTAATAATGTTTCATTCGGATTGAATTAATTTTACTTCTATTTGAAGGAATTAATTTACTTGATATAAAGCGAGCGTATTTCGTATAACAAAGTTCGTCTTGAGAGCGATCTAGAATTTCGTCGAAAATAACAGCACGAAAATAAACAAGTAACATAATTCTTCGGCACAACAGACCCATTTAGATACAGAAACGCATTTACTCCTCCGGGGAGGCTTCAAGGATATCCGGTGGGTGTATTTGCAAAGAGAAAGGACGAAATCGAGAGGAAAAAAATTCTTGATCACTTGCGGAGATAAAAGGGCCGAAACGGCCGGGTCGCGCGCGGCGTATAATAATGCATTAGTCACGATGGAGTCGCGGGGCGCGTGTGTTCATTACGTAACCCTGCATAAGGAATCGGGAGTTCGACCTTGATTCGGCAGGGCGGAGGGTTCATCGAAAACCGAAGGGCAGCCGGCAGAAAGTAAGCAGGGGGCTTCCGCAAGGCCTCGCGTCCCGAATCGATTGGCCGGCTTACGAGTGCGAGGATCACACACGAAACTAACAGATTGCTCTAAAAATCCATCGGACAAATACTGACTAAGGCATGCTGGATTACGGCTGCTTAGATAGTCGTATTGTCTGACTAAACGTTTACCGAACTACTTGGAAGTGCTTAAATCGCCCGACAAAGCGTCTCCCTTCGTCCTGTAAAATTAAACACGGTGGATTTAAATTAACAATTGGATTATGTGATTATTCGTTTTAATTGAATAAGTTTTCAATTTGAGTTTGAAAAAATTTATACGACGCCGTTGTTAGGCAGTTAGCGGACTTTTTTTTCATAGATGTGACGTCAAGTAACAAAAGCAGTATTTCTTCCAGTTCTAAATGATTTTATAACTAGTAGAAGTTTTATTTGTAGAATGAAAATAAAAAATACGACGCAATTAAATTCTCGTTATTTATAAAATTCTCTTTAAGGGGATGTCTGAGCCATTGTATTTGCACAGCTGCTTCATTGTATTCAAAGTTTTAATTTGAGTTTTAATTTTTTTATTTTTCTCGTTCATTTCAGAATTCGCAGTCGTATAAATAAAAATAAAACAAATAAAATATAACTGGTATTAAAAAATTTATGTCCTTTTGTGTTATTCTGTTGAAATTTGTCTCTTCTTTTCTTTATACGTTGAACAACCAAAAGAAATTATGTTTTTTATATTCAACTGCTAGATCTTTTCCGACCGCATAGAATATGTAAAGAATAAAATATATACGCTATAAAGATTCAAATAAAATATTGAAGGATCCGATACAGAGACTTTCTTTCTATATCTAGATAGCTTTCAAGCTAGAAGATATAATAGTATTAGTATTTCATTCAATATTAAAAATAGAATTGTTTAAAATCTCTAAAATTCAGCACATACTTATTTATTCATGATTCTGCCATGTAATATACAAAGTTAAGGAGCAAATTTATAATTTAATCCTAGTTACTTTGTGAAATGTCAATTATTTATCAATAATTATCAAAGAATATCGAGAATACGTCATTGTACATCCTTCATTACAAATTTCAATAAATTGTTGATCTTGAAGCAAGCAGGTGTTCATTTACTTTGAAATTTAAAGGAAAATGCTATTTTCATTATTATTAAAAATGATCACCTTTACACTTTCTAGCCTTCAAAAATATATTGAACATTAGAATTTAAAATATCGGCCTCTTTGTATTTCAATACGTGAAACATTTCTCACAGTTTGAACGAAATCCGCGACCCGGAGTTCCGATATTCTCCCAGTCGGTTTCATAAAAAATTTTAAGAGATTTCGGCTTCATGCGAAAGTTTATAAACTAGGCGTCTCTCCAACTTTTTACCCGAGAAAAATGCTTACTTTGTATTCCACGGAAGAATGGTTCAAACCGAACCGGATTTTTACGAGCTAACGCCTCATAAGCTATCAAACGGGAGAATCGAAGAGCTTCACTTCTCCCGAGACGCTGAAAAGGAAAAAAGAAGAAATCAATATCCCCGCTCGTACTTTATAGATTTCTCCATGCACGCTTCATCGCGATCGCGCGACTGTTTCTCAACTTTTCCCGGTGAAAATTGATTAATTCATGCTTTTACGCCGTTTTTACGAGCCGCGCCGATGGGCACCTGTTCTTTCCTTTTTTTCAAACCCTCGAGAATTGAATACCGGAAAATCGGCGAAAACGGCCGAGACGATTGTTTTCGGTGAATCTGATCTCCACCGACGCGGGAGGCGCGCGCGCGCAAGTGCAGTTGACCGGGGGGGGGGTAAATACCGGCCGTCCTTGTAATTTTATTGCGCCGTAGAGGGGAACGGTTATCGCGGGATCGGCCGTTACCACTGCTTAATATGTGCAGATGTAAAGGAGAACCGAGGATTTGAGGATTTTACGGCCACTTGGTGCTGTAAAGGTTACTCGCGGAGCCGTGCATTTCGACTCGGCGCGCTTTGTTTCCCCTTTCGCGGCCTCCTCGCGTTATCTAGCGATTTCCTTTCCTGCTTTTTTTTACAATTCGGTTCGAGCGTCGCATAATTCAGTCGGAGGGGAGATTATCCGCGCGCGCGGGGGGAGAGGCGAGCGAGGAAACTTATTATCCCAATTCCTCTTCTTTTAAGGAGGATGCTGAAGTTTTGCGCGATTTATCTTTCGAGCGCTCCAACTTTTTTCGAGCGGACCTATTCGTAACACTTTGTGAAATCTCGTTGATGCGATCCTCGTTATTGTTTTACATTCTATGTAATTGCTTTTTTTTTTTATTCACTCGACAGTTTTATTTTCGACGTAAATCTTTGTACTTTTTGTTGCGATGTATGGATAATTAAAGTAAAATACATCGATAATTCATGTGAATTCGATACTGAGTGTAAGTGATTAATAATTTTTTCGACGGTTTAGCATTTTATTTTGTTTATGGACTTCGGAGTGACCTAAAAGATGAAATATTTATCAATTGTAAATTAAAACACTTATTTACATGCCACCGTTTCATTTTTCATTAGCTCGCTGGAAATGTTAAATTAAAATGCTGCAGTTATTTGAATCCCAAATATCAATGCCGTATCGGATTTTTAAAATAATTTCCAATTCCAACTGCATTGTTAGTACAATAGTTTACAGTGATACATCACACGGTGAACAAAATCTGGTAAACCGACAATTGAAAAGTAGAACACAATTGAGAAATAACAAAAGCTTGTAGAAAAATAAAAATATTGTAGTAAAAATTGAAAAAAATTTTCTAAACATTTCACTGCAGCCTATTTAAATAATCATAGTTTGATGCTCTGAATCAATTTCTATACCACCTTAGAAAGTTTTATACTGCATGACATTTAACGTTTTAAAAATTAACCGAGAGCAATATGTTAAGAAATTATATACACGACAGAGGAAAATGGTTTAGCAAAAATTACTATACATTCTAGGGGCGGACATGTATTTACGAGAAAAATAGCTACGTCGCACAGTAAACATTATACTAAATTTGTACTTTTTCTACACAATATAGCAATTTTTCTGGCAGTACGCGTCCACCCCTTACTGCAGTAGACTAGTATACTAGAAAAAAACGGTAATTTTTCATATTTTGCAAGTTTTGGAAAAAGATTTTATTAACATTTCTCTCGTCGCTGGTTAAATATAAACGTGCGCGCGAGCATTTTAAAAGCGAGTACTCTTGAAAATATCGTCGACAAGCCGTCGCAGAGTTTCCTCAAACGCGGATCTTGACTTCATTTAACGGATGCGGTTAATGGGGGTTGCTCTGGTTTTGCTGAGGTGGGGGGGCGGGGGTGGTAGAGGCCAGGACAAATTTACGCGCGCGGTAGGAGCTAACTCGCGGCTTGATGAGGCGCGGCGTGCGCAGGACTCGGCCCCCGCGAAGCTATTTTGAATAACGGCGGCGGCGATTTCACGGCCTATCTCGCCTCTCCATCGGTTAGATAGGCGCCTCAGCCGGCAGTCCAAGGTTAATTGGCTCAGGACGTAAGAGCACACACCCCTCCCAGCCCCGTTATCTGGGCTATCGCGAGCCTCTCCTCTCCTCCCCCCCTCCTTCGGTGCCGAGTTGAAAAGAAATGGATGAGGTCGTCGGCGGCGCGAGGCCCCGGCAACGGAGCTATTTTTAATTTGCAGATCGTCGAAATTTCATTTCGGCCCGGGGTAGCCCGTAATTTCCAGCGGTAATGTCAGGGTGAGGCGTGTGAAGGTGGGTAATGGGGGGCGGCAGGGAAAGCTGTGGTTTAGCGCGCGGATCGAAACATATTATTAACCTGTTGCAATGTTATCTTTGGCTAATATCCGAGGCGATGGTTACGTGAAAAATTTCAGATAACGCGTCATTCAGATTTTTTTATATTTCACGCCGCATTTTTTTTATTAAGGTAGGTAGAGTGCTTGTAAAATGATAGTAGGGACAAAGTGCGTTTCATAAATAATCTAGATGTTGAAGGTAATTTTCACATAATCTTTGTGAAATTTTGTGGATAACAAGTTTTTAAAATTGAAATTCAAAGAAGGACTTAATTCCTCCTTTAATTTTTAAATTTAGCGGATTTTATGTTCATTGCATTTTAACGCAGCTTTATTTACGGAAATTCTAAAAGAAATATATTCCCGTTAAATCGCTAAATACATAAAGAATTTCGATATATTTTTAGTAAAATTTGTTAATTCACAGAAAATATTTAAAGAACGTTGATTGATTGCTTCTATTCATGGTATCATTATTAAGAGGTGACTTTGATTGGCATAGATCATTGCAGCTACAGTCTACCCGTTTGATACTTTGAGTAACACGTATTCAATCATCCAACACTATCAATCACATTAAAACTCATGGAAAATCAGAATACTTGAATTTTATAAAATGCACCGAGTAAATTGAGAAATAATTGCGGTCAATGATATCCATGAGATTCGAATTAAATAATTACTTCAGAGAGTACGTGGGGAATTTGAATTATCTTTTAAAGCGTAAAAAAATTCTTCACAAAAATTTAAATTTCTTACTAGAGAGTAATATTTAAAATAAAATTGATTGGATATAAAAGACTTGCCAATAAAAGTCGATGTGGTCTTTGTTCTAGAAAAAGAAAAACAGTATTTATAGGTTTAAATTGTGTTCTGAAGAATTTCTAAAAATAGTTAGTAGAAATTATTTTTATTCATATTGCAAACAATACTTAAGAAATATGTAATGCTTTAAATGCAAAAGAAGTTTGAAGAGACTCTATTAAAATTCTGAAGCGTGAACGTGAACCAATACATAATTTATATATGTAAGTAGATACATCCGTGGTGTGGTGGGACACGAGTTACTCAATCAAACGCGCGAAAACTTTTTTACATAAATAAACACAAAACTTTGATTGAATTTCTTCAATTCATACTATTTTAAAACTTTAAACACGCTTCATGCAATATTGACACAGCAGTTAAAACCTTTGAAACAATTTAATAACATTTTATTTGAGAAAAAAGAACTAAAAAAAGACTTGAATTTTCTTTCTAATGAAACTGACGTAGCTGCTTTTTAGAATATTTTTTTTTGCAAAAGTGAAATATCTCAATTTTCCTACAAATACTTCGAAATTTGCGCATTACAAAATTGTGCGCGCATGGAGAGAAATTTTATTTGAAAATTTAGCAAATTGTAATGCGGTGAAGAATGCAATATCTATAGTAATTTTTACTGTAATTTTAGCAATTGTTCTCGACAGTACTCAAATTTTTTCTTTAAATCTTCTAAATTTTACAACATGCCTAGTTTTTAAATAAATTACTATAAGTACTGCAATTTCTTCTAAATTCACGCTAAAATGTTCAGGACAATTTACGTCCCTGCCCCAACAAAAGAAAAAAAAAGTCGAAACCTCAGTACAAACAGCTGAATCGCAGCTGCATTCACGAGTGCAATCCACCCAATGGAGTCTTGCCGCTGGATCGCCCAGCCGTCGGATCTCGTCGACCCGCCTTTCAGTGTCGCTCGCCCGGCTTTCCCCCGGATACTGCTTGTGGTCTCTCGCGATCTTGTCGCGCGTACGGTGCGGTCGTGCGCGAATCCGTCCCCCGGCCCAGTACCGTCCTCCCGGAAGCACGTGCAAGTTTTCCCGCGAACGCAGCCACGCACCGCAGTCGCCTCGATTCACCGAACAAAACGAGAGGAGGAGACCGCCGCGCGGGTGCATATACGGAGGATAGAGTTTACTCGGGCGCCGTCTGTGTACTCGCGGAGAGATAAAACTCAGCGACGCGGTCCACAAGATTGGACGACCCCGAGCGTCTCTCCGCGAGGGGCGTGCACCTTCGGGCCGATAATCCCGGGAATTCGGAGCAGCTGGCGCAAGGCGGCGCGTTAATACCATACGTGAATCGGCTGTCAGCTCGCGCGCGCGCGCGCGCCACCCACGATGATTACGAATGTAGCAGTTACGCTTGGAATGGTGAATAATTGCCGCTGCGCGATGTTCGGATCCGCGCGTTGAATAAATTACGCGGGGGCTTATTGTGCATCGCCGGCCCTTGCTTGCGTTGATTCGATCGTTGATTTGAAAGTCATTTGTTGCGGGCGCTGCCTTTAATGTCGCATACGTCAAAAGTAAGTTTAATAGGATCGCTTTACGCACAGGTGATTTTGATATTGGCTTTTCGAGCATTTTAAAGGGGATATTGGATTGACTACTGCCTTACTTTTCATTTTTATCTTCCCTACGTATTTTTCAATTGTCGTCGGTATTTCTATTTCTGGTGAATTGAAAGGATATTGTAAAATAAAAATAGGAAATAAAGGAAAAGGAGTTATCAGTCGTCGAGGAAAATCAGTGGACTCTTATATCGTTTTAATGACCTAGAAAATAAAGTTTAATTTTTAAAGCAAATGTACATTTTAGTATCGAGCAATCAGAGCAGAAAAGATATTTCATTTTTAAATAATGATCCTTTTTATTCGTAATGAAAGTTAAGAAATATTCTGCTTTTTCTCTCCATTTTCAATAAATACAATATAAGTAGAGCAAGATGAATGTGGTCAGACACAGGTTTAGATTTTTAATTTTTTAACTTTTTTACCTCCTAGCAAATGGGGTCAGCCTATTATATTAAATCTAAATCTTTTAATGTCCAGAATAACGATAACTACTCTGTACTCTTTCATTCGAAGCTTATATCCACTTTTGCGCCTCAGGCTTTACTCTTTGAAGGTACAAAAAATTTCTTGTGGTGGTTTATTCTCGAGCGCATTTTATCATGAATTGTCGTCATAATTTATTTAAACATTTTATTTAAATGCACTTCTCTATTAGAATTTATTTAATCTTTTAATAAAAACTTGCAAAATATAAGTAGGGCATTCCTGTCACTTCTGTGCAGTTAAAAAAAATGAAGCTATTCTTGAAAACCGTATAGCCCCGAAAATGACAGACGGTGATGAAGGCTCTACTAAAAATTGTAGTAGTCAATTTTAGCGTTATCATAGATTGACATTGTTGGAAAAATTGCAATACTTTCTTGGCAAATTTACGAAAGCTGTAGTAAAATTTGTTGGATTTCCTAAATTTTGAAAGGATCTATAATAAAGTGTACACAAAACTACCGTAAGCGTTCCAACAATGTCAATCTTTAAATTCATTAAAATAGAGTATTGCTATTTTCAATACGTCAGACCGAAAAAAAAAAAAAATAATTTTTTAACATTTTCGCAGGGGTCGCAGAAATCCGGCCACATAACGGTGGGCTACCGGGGCAGCTTCGCGTTCGGCCGCGACGGCCTGACCGACGTGAAGTTCCGCAAGCTGTCGCGCATCCTGGTGTGCGGCCGGGTGGCCCTGTGCCGCGACGTCTTCGGCGAGACGCTGAACGAGAGCCGGGACCCGGACCACGGCCTCACGGATCGCTACACCTCGCGCTTCTTCCTCAAGCACAGCTTCATCGAGCAGGCGTTCGACATGCTGCAGGAGCAGGGCTTCCGGCTGGTGGCGAGCTGCGGCTCCGGGACCGCGGGCGGCAACGCCACCGACCTCAAGCCCGGCGTCGACCTCGAGGAGAACCGCTGGAATCACTACAACGAGTTCGTCTTCGCGCGCGACTAAGCGCCCGGCCTCGGCCATCCACCGCCGCCTCCTTTCCCCCCTGCCCCTCCCCTCCCACAGCAGCCCACGTAAGCTCGATCGCTCGGACAAGGCGAAGGAGAAGAGGAACCCCACCGGGGAGCACACGCGGATCGATCGCGGAGCCTCCACCCCCGGCCACCCCCATCCCCTCCGCGCCGCAGGGGGGGAGAGAAGGCCTCTTTTTCTCTCTCCCTTGCGGGCGCGCGTCCTCGCCTCACCTCACTCCTTTTACGCGCCGGCGGCGCTCGCCCGGAATTGTAACCGATGATCTTGTCAACGACCGCGCGCGGGAATCCTCCGCAGTGGAGGAGCACGCCGAGGGAATTGAATCGATGTAAGTTTTCGCACGGACACGCGCCTCAGCGCACACAGCCTCGGTTGCGCACACAAGCTAACCCGGGGCACTCGAGCACACACACACACACACACACACATGGGCACGTCGGACGCGTACACATGGTTACAGCCGAGTAGGCAGATAAATGGGCCACAAAGCCGGATCATACACAATGAGGGTGGAGGATACGGCGAGCCGAGGGACCGGGCACGCACGCGTATATACCGAGCCGCCAGACGGGCACAATGGCGGCCGGCTGCGGGTAGGTCGCCGGGATAAAAAGGAAGAGAAATGCCTCGGCGGACCGTCAGCCGTGACCGAGTAGGAGAGAGTAGAGTAGAGTGAGGGCCGCTTGTTGCTGCGCCGCGGCGCGAGGATGCACCTTCTCTTTCAAAGGAGCGCGCCAGCTTTTCCTTCTTTCTCATTTTTTATTTTTTTGCTGCTTCATCCCCGCGCCCTCGCGGAAGGCGAGCGTTTCTCTCCGGAGTATTCGCCGCCGGGGGGCGGGGAGAGAGAGAGAGAGAGGTGCGCCCCGGCGGGAGCCGGCCGTTATCAGCTCGAGTCGATTAGAGCCGCCGGGGCCGCTAACGAGCCCGAGGTTGGCGCGGCGCACAACAGTCGTACCTCTCGTTCGAAGGCTGCCGCGTGCGTAACAGTCGCAGGGACTGGGGCTCCCCTTTAATTTCCGCCGCGTTTTCGGCCGCGAATGGAAATTCGCCGGGGGAGCAGTAGCAGACTCCCCCCGGCCGGGCGGCTTATTTATCGGTGCACGAAGACGTCAACTATGCGCGCGCGAGTCCTTGGCGTGTCTTGGGATCTTAGTGCCTGCGAGGACGAGTCCGCGGGGAATCCCCGATTTTTTCGGCCCCGGGGCGCCGGGGGAGTGAAAAATGAAGACGAGAAGGGAGGTAGGCGCCGCGCAAAATTAACCGGATTTCCGCGGCCGGCCGCAGCAGCCGGGAGGAATTAATCGCCCGCTTAAAAGCGGCTCCCCCGTCGGCTCGGGTGTAACGGGGCCGCGCGAACAAGTAATTCGTAAGGCCGGCGCTAAATAGAAACTTCGAGCTGAGCGCTTATTTTTTCGCTCTTTTTTTCCTCTGCCACCCCTGCCCGGACCAGCTGGAATTGCTAATCCTCGCGCGCTTCTCCGGGAGGGAGATTAAATTCTTTCCTCCTTCCTCCCCCCCTGCCGCTTTTTTAGTCGACGAGGAATTGCGCGGCTCTCATTAGGGTGCGAAACCCAATTAGAATAAGCTTAATGATCAATCTTACGAAGGATAAGTCGCTTAAGAGTCTATCACGGAAGGCGATCGAGACGAATTTCGGATGCGTTTCTCGGTGTGCTTCTGTTATTTTACCGCGGTGAGAAATGGCGTCGCACGTTTCACACGATCAGTTCGAGCGGTGTAGCGCTAGTTTTTCTTATCTCGAGCTTTCTTTTTTTTTCTTCTAAGCGACGCAATAAAATCGCGCGATAAATTTTACCCCCCGGGCGACTTCACGCCGCTTCGCGGGTCTTTCAAACTATAAGCGGATTTTAAAGATCAGATAAGGGAAAAACTGTTGAAACTCAGTAGCGTATTGTTGGGCGTCGTCGTGGTAGCACTAAAAAAAAAAAGAGAAGCGAACAGCGCCAGGGATCCCAATTCTCCGGAAAAAAACATGAGAGAAAATAAGAAGTGCCAGCTGTTCGTGCCCGTCGGGGGCTGTTGATTCGCGGCGAGTTCATCCCGGTGATCGTGATTCGCGCCGACGCACGGAGGGAAGTTCTCTTTTTTAGCTTCTCTCTTTTTTTTCCAACGCACGCCAGCCTTATGTGCTGCTGCGACGAGGCTTCTTCAGTCGAGCCTACAAAAGCCAAAGAGAGCCAAAGAGAGCCAAAGAGAGAGAGAGAGAGAGAGAGAGAGAGAGAGAGAGAGAGAGAGAGAGAGAGAGAGAGAGAGAGAGAGAGAGAG
>JAXIUT010001391.1:9950-28791 GCA_035586675.1 Eurytoma californica | reverse complement strand
GTAAAAGAGTAAAAAAACCTCGGAGCCAATTGAACTTGGAGGGGTTCCATTTTTTCTGAAGTAGAGTGATCTTTCATTCAATGGGGAGATTTTTCGGATTTACCTTCCTTTCACATATAATATTTTTAATATAATTTTCGCGTTTGTTTTGGTTTTTTAATTATTCTTTATTCTCGCTGAACGATTTTTTTTTCGTTTTTAAGTTTTAAACTTTGAAAATATCACATATAAGATGAAATAATTGAATTGATTGACTCTTTAATTTTGATAAGCTTTTTTTTAAGATGTTAAATATAATACGTACAATAAATTGAAAAAAAAATTATCTGTAAAATCGTGTAATAAAAGGCATGCCTAATAAAATATTACATGCTCTTAGTCGATCCATTAATGAACGCTTCCCCTGCTGGCACTTCAAATTATAAGAATTTCACTGTGATGCACATCCGCATTTTTTGCGCCTACGGCATTTAGCGAGTGCAATTAAAAGCGAGCGATAAAGCTCCCGGCGAGTCCCCGCCCGTGTTCGAGCGCTCAATTTGCCAGGGCGCGCGAAGGGGTGCGAAATAAATAATAAAAAAAAAATGTGTATATATAGGTTCCGGCGCCCCTCCCAACGAGCCGACGCAGCGTCCTGACCGATGATGGCCCCGGTGCACCGGGCGCAGCTGAAAGCGCGAATGTGAAATCAATCCATCAGAGCGTGTACCGCGCGGCCTGTCGACCTGTAGCGGCGACGCGATTTAGATTTTCGCCGAGCCACTGAACCGTCCGATATGACCAAAGCGCACAGACGCTCGCTCGCCGATTGAGGCCGATATGCGCGCGCTTATCAAAACGTTTCACTCCGCATTAAGCTTTAACGTCTGTCATGTAGCTTTTTGAGATGAATTTCTATTGTTCACGAGATTTTTTCGGTCCAATTGTTTTAGAATTCTCGATGCTTATTGAGCGAATAATATAGCAAATAATACTGTTATTTTTTGTGGAGCGGAAAATAACTTTAACTAATATTTAAAGTACTTTTTTTCTCAGTGAAAAGCACGGTATAAATATTAAATTGGAATTTCAGTGTTATTAAGAGCACTATAATAGAAATAAAAATTGAAAAATTGCGGATTTATTAATGAAATTCCAATATGTATATAAAGCATTAGAGAGAAATTTATTCGATCTTCAGGCTTTTAATAGATTTAGCATCATCGCGAGTCAGCGCACGTCGCGAGCGCGGCCGAAAAATTGCCGGGCGACAAGTCGCTTGATGCAGTCGCGCGCGTAAATAAACGCGAGCACGAGTATGTTAATACCGTCATTAGTTGGACTCAGTCTCTGTATTATGCGCGCGAATCGCGCTTGATTTGTGGGTCAGAGAATTGCGAACCGAGCGTCGGCGAATTGGGCCATTGTAGCCACTCTCGAAACGTCGGAGATGCGTGCTTCGCAAAGTTCGCTGCGGATGGACATTTCGACCGGCTTTAAGTATTTAATGCGCACTAAAATTTCCAAAGGGAATCATCACCGCGGGTAATCGTGTAACACTATTGGTTTCCGTTTATATTTGGATTGGAGATATTTAATCGGCGCATTAATTATCTGCTTGCGTGCAGTTGAATTATCTCGGTAGGCCTGGGAATATCAGTATGAAATGCGCAAGATTAAAGATATCGTTCGATCGGATTAACTCGATTTAACCTGCCGCGTTCATTATTCAAAGTACAATTCATTGTTTTTAGATTGTAGGATAATTTACTTATAATCTCTGAATGCCATTATAACGAATTAAGTTTTGATTGAAAGTGTAATAAGGTTGATTTTAAAATACAAAGGATAAAGAAACAAATTCGATGTATTTTTTTCTATTTAAGAAGTTTTCTTCTTTTATTTTATTATTTCTAAATCTAAAGAATATGTTAAACTTTCAACAAAAGTTGAACCTCTTGCGGTGCTGATAAGCTTTTAAACGAGTTCAATTTTTGGAAAAGAATCAAGAATGCAAGGATTTGAAATTTCAATGAACGAATACAGATAAAGTTGCTTAAAGTTGCGCTGAACGCTTTCGAAAGTCGGATTGAAGTAATTTGTTTCGTCGACATGCCGCATTTGTATTGTAGATTTAGCGTATCTTTGCAAAGAATGAGATTCAATTTTTATTCAAATAAACCTTTCCTCTGAAAACAATCTCATTTAAAAAATCTTATTATTAATACTGATCGATGCAAAAATATATTGAAAATAATATGAACATTATCTGATAAAGGAAAAACGAGCTGCAAAGAAGACGAGAAAATATCAATTTTATCTTTATATTGCAGAGAGAAATATTAAACTTCTAAAATGTGAAATGAAATACGTGTTTATCAATTTTAAAGAAAAGATTTATAAGTATGTAATAATAAACTTTAATAAAAAACTAAAACGGTTAAGTTGATTTTTCACCGTAAAGATTCTTAAAAGCTCGGATAAAGTTGGTTATTTTTATAAGCCCTTCATGCTTCGGTAATGAAGATTCACTTAGGTATATCCTAGCAAACTCTTCGTAGAAAACTCTCGGTAATTTTCCACTTAGACTTTTTTCTACCCCATCAAGACTAAGAGACAAATATTAGGTCTCTGAATTCTCAATTTTTTACTCTCATCTTTTTTTATCTTATTTTCGAAAACTTTTTCTAATCTTTTAACTTCTTTTACCCGCATGAATTTGAAATTCGCGTTTAAATGAGCTCAAGAGGGAAAGTAAGGACAGTGTATTTTTCAATTTAAAAAAAAAGGAAGGAAGGCTTGATAAAACTATGCAGAGAAAACAATTTGGTCCTGAGAAAATGAGAGTAGGAGTTCGAGAGAAAACCAGAGGAAGAGAGGAAGACGGAAAACAATAAGAACCGAGCCAAATTTCCAGAGCTCGGTCAATCGTATTTAATTTTACGCTTAACGTAAGGCAAATAAGATGGAAAGGACCGGCGAAGTAGAAAGAGGATGAGACCGACGAGTAAAACTTTCAGAGGACGGACTTTATCTTCGGTCTAGCCGTGGAAAATCAGCTAGGAAAGCTGGCAGTGGCAGTTTAACCAAAAAAATTGCGAAAAAAAGATTTTATTTTAAAATGAGAAACGCGTATTTTCGTGAAAACCACTAAAATAGTCTGTTTATATGCAGCGGATTTTCAAGTAGATTAACCGCTGACATTTTCATAAGTTGTTTATGCAAATGCATCTGTACCCGAAATAATCTAATTCCGAAAGCACTAAAACTCTAAGCGTTCAATAAATTAGCCTCCACCAAAACCGCTCGTTGAATTAAACGGTGTCCCCGTGCGTTAAGTGTTGTAAATATTCCGATAGTTAAACGTTTTAAGCGTAGTAAAGTCTTCGCCGAGTTTTAGTTTCGCCGCTTTAAAGGCTCGAACTAACGATCACCGCGAGCCCGTGGAAATCGTGAATCTGCCCCTTGCGTCCCTTTTTCCAACGTCCATCCGTGTTCGCGTTGAAAATTCCCGGGCCCTCGTCTTTACGAGGCCATATTCCGGTGCGACGGGCAGGGCGTTCGCGATTTTTAATTAACATAATTCCCGCTGTCCTCGCTTTGATGAAGGGAGAAGGCGTTCTCCGCCGGAGTATAATCGCCACGTGCCCACCGCAATTAAGTGAGGAGCCGCGCCCTGTCTCACCTTTTACAGCTACTGCTGCTTTGGACGGAACGTAGTCTTTTTTTACACATTTTTAACGATTGCATTAACAAAGGTTATACGTCGACGTTGCCCTCATTTAAGATTTTTTGCACTCGAGAAATTTCGTTCTCCACGACCGTTATTTTTTTTTATGAATCATCCGAAAAATATTTTTGAAGCGCTAATCTAATTCAATGAGCTTTAAGCTTTGAATGTAAGTTTATATTGTCAGTTGATTCGTATCTTTTTATACTTCTAGCTTTGAAATTAAAAAAAAATTTTTTAATACATTTGTAGGTGTTTTACGACAGATAAATGATCGCAACTTTAAGTTGGTGTCTAAATAAGTAAATAAAAATTTATAATTACACTATAAAGATTTAAAAAATTAACACATTTATTATTTTGCTACGAATAAAGAAAACAATAAATATACCACTAAAAATGTTCAATTTATAAACTGATGTATTATTTAGTTAAAAAGTACCGTTCAGCGTATAAAATACAGCTCGTCGAACGAACAGCAATTTGCATTTGAATTTCATTTTTCTTCCCCTGGTTTGCGACGGTACGGAATTCCACTTCGTCCCTGAATCGATACTTGAGAGCGAAACTTTTCAATCTGCCGAGCGACCCTTGACGCGCAGAAGTTGTTTTCATGCGCGATTAAACTCCCGGCTCGAATATGAGGCGAGGTAAAAACGTGGATCTCGATAAGACATAAGAGAAGCGCCGACGAAGCCGCTCGTTTTATTTCTGACCGCGATTTCTCATGCTACGATTTCAGAATTATGTAAAACAGTGACGTTCGTTACGTTGAATTAATGCGAAACATGAATTCACTTACAGGCGGGAGAGTTTTTTATTCAAATTTTTACAATTTCTGCTACTCACCTGCAACAGAAAGACAGTAAAGCAATTATTTTAAATCGAATAAGAACAATTTAAGAGTGGAAAACATTTATCACGCCTTGATATAGCCCTTACGCCTAGGAACGATCATTTCTTGAAGAAAAATGGTCTTCTTACTTTTTATTCCCTTGGCGAACTCCTGACGGCTTATCAGGATGAAAGGATTAAAAAAAAGGAGGTAGAGTACAGGAGTCACCGCCCTCATATATCCAACTCTTCAACGATCGATCCCACCCTATTCTTCATCGCAAGTTTAAAGAAACAATACAGTAGCTTTCCAAAGTTTAAACGTTCTTTTATTACGAAACTTAAAAGAAATCGTAACAATTTTTATAAGAAAACAAAATTTATAAAACCATGTTTTTTTTTATTCGTAGACGCCTACCTTTTTTTTGTAATGGACACCTAAATAGTTATTAATTACTTACTTTTCTATTTTTAGATTACTTAAATCTTTGAATATATAACGACTTTTTATAAAATTTTTAATGTTTTTTCTTCAACTCCAGATACGTTTATTTTATTCCTACCTCACCATAGCGTCCCTTTGTATCCTGTTAATTCGTTACTATTTAAATGTCTCTAATTGCATTAGTTCATTTAAGAAAACTCCAAGATCTCCGCATAAACTTGCGACACCCGCTGTACTCGCGATACCGGAGCCGGGCTAATTAATGATATCGCGGTCGTTTGTCAAGTCGAGCGGTAGATTGCGTCGCGCGGCGTCCTGAAAAATCACGCGTACACCGCGACCGCGAATAATCGTCGTATACGACATACGTATGCGCTACACTGAAAGTCGATTAACGCACGGGCGTGGATCGCTATTTTTTTTCCTATAGCGTGACAAGGTGCATTGATGGGGTGATTGATAATTTTTTTTTTTTTTGCACCGATAGGATACACACGCCGCGTTCTTTGAAGCTGCGGTGATGAGATTTTCGCTTTTTTTTTCCCTTCGCAGGGGATTATATTTATATTCGCCGCGCGCGGCGAAGGTTTTTTATTTAGCCGAGCGTGTACTTTTTCAAAGAGACTCGCGGAAGGATGAGGTACAACAATTCACCGACACGCAGTATGTGATTTTCTTTTCTTCTTATAAATAGAAAGGTAACGGCGGGGCCGGATCGAATCAAGCCGGGGGAGATTAGCTCCCCGCGCGATTCTCGATCTTCACGCGGGAATAATAATGTCTCGAATGGAAGGAACGAATAAAAGAGGAGAATTTCTATGCTTGGAGAGTAGTTTTTTAAGAAAAAATAAATTATTTTAGCTGGAAGTCGAAAAATCGCCGGGTGAAGGTGCAGCTGTGCGCATTTGCCTCGAATTAATTGGACAATTTATGCGCGGTGGTGACTTAAAAGCGAATCGGGAGTGGAGTACGCCCGTCGTTTCAGCTTTGAACCGAGCGTTTCTAACACGACAAAGCCGCTTTCTCCCAGCTCGAACTTGATTTTCACCATTTCATTTTCCATTCGCATGAGAAGTCCCTTTCGTCGGTTGCTGCAAGGTGCAAACCTCCTTTTTTTTATCGAAAATTCTTTTCGGCGAAGTTAAAGTATTTTCCCGCGAAATAAAGTTTTCAAGAGCTATTGACTTTCAAAGAAATTTTAAGTGATGGAAACTTTTACTGCCTTTGTATATTCAATTCGCTCTTTTTTTGCCGCTCGAGCTTTTGTGGTAATGTTATTCCTCATTAATTTTATTGCGGTGCTTTACACAGGTTTTCTGAAATAAATGCTACTTTTTTTGAATGGTGATAATATTGATTGCTTACAGAAAAAACTAAAGTACATGAACAATTGAATAGAGAAATGACATCGGGAGAACATTACTTTTCCAAGTTAAAAGGATTGTGTTCTATTAATACGAATTGCAGATTTTCTTTGTAAAAAAAGAACGTGTAGAGCAATACATTAAATAAAGTACATTTAAGTGATTATTTTCCGCTGTATGTTTCGTAATTTTATTGACATGGAATATTGAATGTATCGAAATTGAAGTTAACATAAATAATGCAATTTGAATAAAATGAAACAAGTTTAAAAAATTGCTTAAAAATAATTTAAGACCTCTTTTTTAATTTTGAACAATTACGATCAGTTATATGTAATTATTTGAATTCTGTATTTACAAATTTCTCGAAACGTGCGATCTCATAAACTATCCGTTCTCTCAGTCACCAATAACAACTGATTAAATACCATTTTGTGTGGCATATTACCGACGAGCGAAAATTTATTAATTATTTACGTAAATAAACTGTCGTTTGTTCTCGCAAAGCCTCGCTCGATATTCAGTGTACACCTCCGATCCAAAATAAGCAACAATAATTAATTATTACTAACAGATATCAGCGATCCACGTAGTCGAAAATATTGAGAATCTACCTAAAAACAAGTCTGTTTGTCCGCGGAATACCTGCAAGCACAGCGCCGCTGGCCGTGTGTCGTTGAGTGGAAAACAAATCGTTCCTACACACCGAAAATAAATGTCGCTCGTCGAGGCCGCGCGCCTCCTTTTAATCCCGCAAGGCCTCCGGCGCTCGCGGGGATTCGTTCCTCGTGTCGTGCATACGAAATCGGCTCTCGATGTGCCCCGAGTCGCCGTCGCACACTGCTTCGAGGCACGCACCACATACATCCCTTTCATTTTTTCCGTTCGCGCACTTCGTGACCATATTTTTTTCGAGCGGTGCGTGATGTCAATGAATATAAGCTGGGCATTTTTCTTCTTCGCCGAGACTGAAATCTGCGCGCGGGGCATTTTTCCGTTTCAGCATCACAGTGGGTATATTAAATTTATACGGGGGGTTTTCGGGCGAGCTTTCCGGGTTAATGCATTGTAAAAAAACAAGAGGGAAGCGAGGAGGGCTTTTTTATTTACATACATTTTCCGGGAGTATGTTTTACTTCCGCATTGGAGTCGTATGAATTCGGAGTTAGTCTGAAACCGAGCGGAGCCACGTTTAATAATTCTCGTGTTAATAAGCTGCTTAAAAGCTTGAAGCTACGTAGGCGATGTATAACAATTGCAATGCATTCTATTGTGCACTTTTTATGAATGTCGTGGGTCGCAAGCTACACTCTCTTTTAAAATCCAAAGCGACTAAGTGGATTTTCCTTTAATTTTTCAAATAGTTAGCTTTGTGTTCATACTGTAAAATATTTTTATGACTTTTTATACAATCTACAAAAACTTAATCAAGCTGGAAACAGTATGATGAAAAAACACATGCATCTGCTTGTAGACCATACTAACGCATCTATTATCTCCATAACAAATCTGGTTAACTGTCGCCAACAATCAGAACCCAATTTGATCCTCAATTGAGTCACAAAATTGAAGACCCCCAGAGCTTTCGAGGGAGAATAAAATTCGCAAAGTTCAATATCCAGTGCAAACTCCCGAGTGAAAACGGGCAGGCTATAGCCAGACACCCCGGTGGAGTATCTCGAGAGGTTCGCGGGAATAATGTCGGCGATATTAGCTCGAATTCCAACTTCGTTTAGACGGCAATAAACGACCCGGGGAGTCGAGCGCCGGTGAAGACGCACGCATCCCGATATCTTTTTTTTTCTCCCCCGATGGACGGAAATATGACACGTCGCCCGGAGAGCATGAAAGAATGCGAGCCGTCGAAAGAGGCTTAAGAAATATTGCCGCCGGAGAATTAATGTCCGGGAGAGGGAAAAAAAGCGGCGGATTAGAGGAGAAAGGGGGAGGTCGGGGATAAGGCTGAAATAACTGAGTTAGGCCGCCGAAGACGAGAAATTTCATCACATCATCCCGCTACCCCCGTGCCTTTTCAATTTTTTTACAATAATAAATGCGAGCCTTTCAGGCGTTATAAATTCGATGCGGGTCGTACTGCTTTATTAATCGAACATACTAGGAGGAGAAATATTGTCATTGTTTTTTATACGCACTATTAGCGAAGGATATGCGTTTCTAATTCTTAGTTTACGAGAACTGACTTTTAGCCTTTATTTATTCGTCTCATTTGCATTTTCTTATTTACCTTGCAAATTCCACACGGTTTCTGTCACTGCAGTACGTGCACTCATAAATAACGCAGAAACTTAGACGAAATATTTTAAGCCGAAAGCAATGTTAATCTATTTAAAAGTTTCTAATTTTACCTTTGCTAAAATGTAAAATTAATGATCGTTTATTTATTTCCTTCAATCTATTATCCGAAAATTTACTCCGTAAATATCTTACCCGAATGGCCTTATTTTACTAAACAAACAATCTACATAAAAAAATATTCACATTTATACCTACAGGATTATCAATTTCAGTAACTTTTGATTGCAAGAATGCAATTGCTTTATTCCAGCGATTTCAGGTCTTTTTGTAATTACTTATAATCTAACCATTCACGTCTAAAGGTGGCATATATAAAACTAAGGCAGGAGACCCCTTAGTGGGAAGGATACCAGACTAGAGGCCATCTGATGGTAAATGAACTAGCTAATGATAGGCACTGTATCAAGCCCTACGATATAAATAACTCAAAAGTTCAATGAATTTTTAAGATTCATTCGATTACTCGAACTGTCTTAGAACCTATATGCTCGAGTTGTTTCATGAGTCAAAAAACTGCGGGGTTTAATGCACAACAATTTTAAAAAAAGATCATCGAAAATTAAATTCATGACCTCCTACAATTTACAACTATTTAATAATCTGTTTAGATATCTTGTACTTGGTAGTGATTTTTTATTTAAAAATCATAATGATTTATTACTTTTTCGAGATTGGATTTGTTGATTATTATTGATTAAGAAATTATAAATTGACTGCACATTGATTTACAAGTGATTTCCGATTACACGGAATGAGTAACACACGATCGCCGTTACCATACGGTGTATTTCTCTAAAAGGAATTTCCAAGACACCATCTTTCCAGCTGGTACCTTTGCTAAATTGCTTCCGATTGGAGCACATGTGTCGCGGGCATCCGCTCCCCCGCGAGCCCCGTGCCAGTCTATCTGGGCCGCACGCGATATTGTCTCAAGAAACTGTCAGTCACTTCCCGGCGCGTCGGTTTGAAAAGGGTTTTGTCCGAAGGTTCGATATTGACTCAGCGAACGGTAAAAAAAAAGCGGAGATTTACCAAAACTCACGGGAGGAATGATGATCTTTCGCCCTTATTGGTTCATCGGACGGTAATGGAAAGTCAACTGCTCGACGGTGTGGCGCCATGAGGTGTGGGTGGATCTCTTGTGTGCGTTTATGAAGAGAAATGGAGTTAGTACTCGATCGTATCTAATCGACTTATTTGTTGGAATAAAAAAAAAGAAACAATTAAAATGGTAGCTTTAAAGATACATTTTAATTTAAATTCGTAATTTTATTTATAATTTTTAAATTTGGATCTATTTATAAAAATTAGCATAAACTTTTTTTATCGCTGTATAAAAAGATCTTCGGGTTCCTTTAAAGAACTCGGCGTCAGCTATTTCGGGGAGAATTGATTGATTAAAATATCTCGCCAGGATTATTCTTCACTTTTTATCCCGCACGCGTCATGAATTTGTGTATACCTAGCTTTTTCAACATGATCATGAAAAATTTATTTAAAGCTTCCGCACTGCCAAAGAGATAACTCTGACTGGCATCAATCAGAATTTTCAGGAAAATTTGAATCCTAAATCAAAGTTGTGAACTGCATTCAACTTTTGAGCCATTAATTTTCGAACGCAAATACTTGCCGATACCACGAGGTCCAATTGAAATTTGCATATGGGAAAGTTGCGATGCAATGATTTACGGTTCATATCCTAGATCAAGGAAAATCTTGTGTAATGAAACCATCAATTACGTTGATAAAACATACTCGACTTTTTACCTTCATACACAGTATTATAAAAAATTATCTTTTATTTACAAAAGACGATTTACTCGGATGCTATACTGAAATCACATTTAGTTACTCTTCTTATTAAAGATTTTGCTTCTGTATAATAAAAAGTTTGTTTATCGATGCCACATGCTACACATTCATATAAAATAATGTTTTATTTATTTGAAATAAAAAGTATGAAAATATTCATAATTTCTTTTTATTTGAAAATAGGTCACAATTCAATTTCATTATGAATTTGTTTGCAAGGATCCCCCCTCGGTGACAAATCAAAATATCTCTAATGACACTCCAAAGACGAACTGGCATTCCAGTTATGCATTCTCAGATGAGAATGGCATTCTGGTGAAGTATCGCGGCGATTTATCTTTTTCTCGAGGAAACTTTCTCGACTGCTCGCTCAGAGACTTTTCACTTGGCCCCAATTTCGGCGCGACGTATACGAAAAATCGCGTGGTCGATCAAAGAGGCCGGAGGGGGAGAGGCCACGACGTTTCTTCAAACAGTCCGGGGTAAATAAGTATATCAGTGACCCGTGGGTTTCCCGTTTGAGAAAGATCAGGGGGAGAAATGTTCATATGCTCGGCCAATTGATGGCATCGAGTCGGCGATAAGGAGCGAGCCGAGGGGAGCGAAATGGAAGGCAGTTGCAGTGTCTATAGCCGATGACAGTTGCGTGGAGATAAAGTCGCAGACACGCAGTGGGGTGATTTACCTATACGGTGGGATGGTCGATACACAGCTGTTTGCTAAGAGCAAATATCGGGAAGAATACGCACCTACTGTTCGTTTGTTTTTTTTTACGAGCTTTTAAACTATCCTATATCAAATCAATCCACGTATAAAATATTACGAGTGGCAAACGGGATCATGGCATAAGGCAATATGGGGCTGAAAATTCGTGTAGTATTTCTTTAATCAATAAAAAGAAACTGCCACAAAGCGGAAACGATTACGTCGCATTTGTCTTGGCTGTTGGGTCGAGTTTATTCGTCCTTCTATATAGAGGAGAGAAACCAATTCGAAAATAGGACATCTATCAACTTTATAACGAGCGGAGGCCAATGTGGGAGATTTCGGGTCGGCGCGGGAATGTAAGCCAGGTCGAAATTGAATGATTCTTCTTCCCTCCTATCGATTAACAATTTAACCGTTTTATCGCTTCTTACAGACCGGATATACTCGACCTTCTCTTTGACTCCCTTCCCGGCGACCCTCGGCTCCTCTCCCTCATTACTTCCGGCCTTTTTCTTTTTTATTTCGTGAGCGAATGGTTTCGAAACTTCCGGCACTCACTTTATTTTACCCGCTTTTACTACCCCATCAGGTGCACTCGCGCATCGGTTAAATATTTCCGAAATAGTCCGTAAAAGAAAAAAAAGAAAAGAAAATCGACGCCGGCGGATACATCTCCGATAGCTCGCTAAAGAAGGTAGCGTGAGATGTGCTCCTTCGAATGGCACTTTTACTAAAATGAGGGAATAGGTGTTCGCTCGCACGGGTGTATGTGTGTGCGTGCGTATGTGTACGAGCGAAACTGTGCAATCGGCCCTTTTCAGGGATAAAGCGGAAGTATCGGAGATCGAGTGGGATATATCCGACGCTCGCGATTCGCACTTGCGCGAGCTATCGATTCCTCCGCCGTTGAAACGTCCGCTGAAACGTACGAAGCTTACGAGAAATGTGCCAGTAGATTTTTCCCCCGAGGATTTATGATTTTGACGCGTAGGTAACCGTTTTGTTTAAAATAAAAAAGAAAAGGTGAAAACTTGTATATATTTGCACACGCGTTATTATTGGCAAACAAAACAAAAAATGAACGTTTAGTTTGTTTATATATTTTATTACTTTTATACTTTTTAAAAGAAATTTATACTGAAAATTAATCGAGGCGTAATAAAATTTTACGCGGAAAGTTTGTAGCGGTATAGTTCGAAGGGGAAAAAAGAAACTTTTCCAAGATAACGCAACTCGAAGTAGATACATATAGTAGGTATGAGACACATTCTTGAGATACTCTGTTTCAAGACCGTTTTAATAACTTCCAACGACTTCGCCAAACTTTTCCTTTATTACGAAGACAGCACTCGTTCGCTTTTTCCCCCTGAAAATTAGCGCGATCACTCAAGTTCTCCGCGA
Organism: Eurytoma californica; assembly: GCA_035586675.1. NCBI lineage: Eukaryota > Metazoa > Arthropoda > Insecta > Hymenoptera > Eurytomidae > Eurytoma > Eurytoma californica. The sequence continues at coordinate 16,202 of JAXIUT010001391.1, read as the reverse complement.
CGTGAATTCAGCCGCGCGCAAATCACACGAACCGAATTCGATTAGCGGAAAACTTTCGCGTCAATCAGTATAAAAATTTCGTTATATTCGTTTAATTAAAAAAAAAAAAATTATAAAACTAGCATCCCCGCCGGTAACACACAGCCGAGTACTTTTAATTATGAATATAATCTAAAGTTCGGCTTCTGCAATTAACCGCCGTACGAATTGCATTTACATTTGTACGCGAGGCCAATTCAAGTCGACTCGTTAATTAGTTTCTTAACGGCGGCACGAGCATTTGCAATCGACTCGAGATGCTGTGGCTACCGCGCGTGCAATCCTGTGCCACTGCAGCCCCCAAGGTCGCCGCGAAAAAAAGAACGCGCGGAATCGGGCTTCTCGCGCCAATTAAAATTCTCGCTCCTGGGTTGCTCTCGCCTCCTTCTTCTTTTTTTTTTACTTTTCATTGCGGCCGCAATGGCTATCTCGAAAGTGTCATCTGGCTCTTTCTTTGTTACTTTTCTTATCGGCGTGCATTTGCACTGGGTAACGGCTCTTCTTCTTCTCCCTTTTTTTTGGTGAGTGTAAAGTTGCGCCTGTAGCGGAGAGCCGATGCTTGAAACTTTGCTTTTTAAAACCGCCGGAGTTGCGGCCCTAGGGGGCCGATTCTAAAATGACGAATCGAGTGGGTATTGTCTTCGCCTGAAACACTGTTTTTACATTTGCCTTGGTTCACTTTTATCAGGTCTTCTCTCTAAAGTTTCGCTTTTATCTTTATCCCTTCAAAGTTGTATTAGTGAAAAGTACTAAAAATTAGTAAAAGTGCCTTAAAATTTAGTGAAATGTACTCTATTAAGATGATTAGTAGAGAACATTTTAATAATTTTTAGTGCACTTCACTAATTCAAGTTTAAAGAATTGATTTTAAACTTTCCTGCTGAACGCGAGTGTCGAAGCGTAGACTTTTTTTTATCACAGGCATTTTATAGTCGTAAAATCGGCCAGCCTAAAAAAACAGAAAAAAAGTATTCCCCGTACGCTTAAAGAGAAAAAAAATGTCGTGACCCCTTCGTCCAGTTCTCGAAGTCCAGCACTAATTTCCACTCGACCAGTCAGCGCCGACGATTTTGGTTAGGCCGCACACACGCGACGCTCATTCAACGTGGCTTGTGTCCGATCGAGCGAATAATTTTCGCGGTTTTGACGCGACTGCAGGAATCCCACGGGGACCCAGCAGTTCGCCAACAAAAAGAAGACGGCGTCGGCGCTCACACGATGCCAGTGGGGGCTGATAGCGTCGTGAAAAAAAGAAGGCCCCGAGATAATAAAAGTACGTCGAGTCTGTCGCCCTTTTCGCTATCTTTTCTTCGGGAAGCTGACATCCATCGACGTATAACGGTAGCTGGGTACTCTCCCTGAGGACAGGGTGGAATGAAAAAGAAAGATTAGGGACGAGGAAAAAAAAAGTAGGTCCGGTTGCTCTGTATTGGATTTTTTCTCTAATAGGAGATTCAATGATTAATTTTCACGTTACTCTGATAATGTAGAAGAGTGAAAAATTCAGAAAATCCCTCTATTGGAGTCAAAAATCACTCTTTTTCAGAAAAAACACAGCCACTCGAAACTCGATTAGCTGTGTTATCACTCGTTTCGAGTGGTTTTTCACTCTTCCACATTTTGAAGATTATGAGGGTATACATTTATTTAGGTTTTTTTCAAATCTACGATTCTATGTGTAATAGATTTTAATTATTTTTTTTCTGTTTAAATGAAATCCACTTAATAAAAACTTTAACTGCGTGGGCGAAAGTAGTACACTTGTCTCATAATTTGTAGCATCAGTGCGACTCTTTAAATTCAATCGAGCAAACAGCGGTGAAACTTTTTGAAAATGCACACCCATTGAAAAACAAAAGCGGAATCGCTTCGCAATACCTAAATATGAAACGAGGTCAGTTTGAAATATTCCCAAGTAGGGCAGAGTATCAAAAGTTGAAGTTCGTAGAAATAGCACAGCTCGAGCAGATTTAACACTGAGTCGGCATTAGCTACAAATTTATCTGCATCGCTTATTTCCGAACTGTCGAACTTCCAGTCCCGGGCGATTAAAACCCCGTCAGCGAACTCGTGCGCCCGAATAAAAAAAAATCTCGATAGTTACAAGTTTATCATCGCCGTTTGCCTCAAAGATCTCGCGAAAGCTCCTAATAGCAACTTTCGAGCGCGGATTACGGGCGAAAGCGTTGACTTTTTCTCAAACCGGGATGGCGGCACGTCACGCCATTGCGTGCTTTTCTTTCGTCGTGGTCTCGTTGACCCGCCGCGGCGGTTGTCAAGCGGCTCTTAGATTCCCGCAGCGCAATCTTCTAGATCTCCAAAAAGTTCCGTAAAATCCGCCGGGGCGCGAGCAACCGGTGGCAGACTCATTTTCCGCCGCCTTATACTTCCCACGCAGGAGTGCCCTGTGTATAGGTGTGCTCGAAGAAACTTTTTGAGGGTTTCGAGACTTTGCGGGCGGCGTAACTACTTCGTCTTATAAACGCACCGACAAACGTGACATTTTCTGATATCTAGTAATTTGCCTGGTGCGATGTATCGAGTATTTTTAACTCTGCCTTCAATGCATTGTCCCGTCTTCATGGAGATGAATTTCACAGGACTATTTATACGAAGTGAAAAGTTACGTACTGTAGAAGTTTAGATTTCAAGGGATGCCTCGAATTTTTTTTTAACAAAATAAAAGCAGGATTACTTTAGTTTTCACATTTTTAAGTTTGTATATGTTACTAAAAAAATGCAGACACGAAAAAAATACAACATAATTAAATTTGGACCAAGATGACTTGAAATTGAATTAAAAAACTGTCCTGATATAAATTTCATGTTTATTATTGTGTAGAAAAAAATGAAAATGAAAAAATGATTGTGGCTAAAGTAGGTTTACAAAGTATTTTCAAAAAATTTAATTTATCTTGAAAACTAATATTCTAGTGGTATACCTAAATTCTTGGTCCCCATTTTCACAACTCAACGAGTATTCTGTCTCCATTCCATTAAAAGCTCGTAGCAGCAAATTTATGAAATCCTTAAGAGCGCAGCGAGTCGTGACAAAGCGTTAACCTTCGCTTAAGGCGTGTCTATGATTTAGTGCACCTTTTAAAGTACAGCCTTAAGAAAAAGTGCGGGGAGGTCTTAAAAACATGCGATTTCAGAGATAAAATAAGAAATAGTGTCTTTGCTCAGCATGAATCAAGTGTCTCACCTCAAAGGCCATGCAAGAACAAATTTCAGAATTTAAAAATTAATGGAAATCTAAATTTGTTACAATTTTGAAGAAGATTCCGTATAGTAAACAAAGTCCAACAAGAATAAACATTGTCAATTGAATTTATTATTTAAACATGCATGGTTATCTCACTGTACACGTGTACAGGCGAATGAACTTTACTCTTCATTGATCTTATAATCTTCGCTCGAAGTGGATTTAAATTTTTGTTTGCTAGAAGCACATAAATTGCCTTTGCCACTCATTTATTTCCTGATTAGCCAACTTTCGGGTCCCCGAGTACGAAACTTAAAGTCGCTCAAGCTTCGATCAAGTGCTCCAGAAGCACGTGTCCGTAATCTATCGGTTGAAGAGCCTTTTAGTAGCCTGTGGACGTTAAACTCAGCCCGGATCATTTGAGTTGAAGTTGCCCGAAGTTGTCCAGTGCCCTGTTGACTCTGGCGCCTCGCGGCGCCGAATTTTGCGACGTTCGCGCGTAACTTCGGTACGTCACGGTTATTCCCGAGTTCCAAGTGAGCTTAGACGAGCATAGGCCGCGAGGGTCATCGTCGAGACTGTGTTAAATGCGCTCGGGGCACTCCAAATGCAGTTTCCTTTCTGAGAGGAAGTTTAAATGAAGGATTATGTAGCAACGAATTATAGTTAAGATTAATTGACTTTAATTGCGCTAATCGCAATGAAAACTGAACTTTACAGCCTGAACGTGTAGTGTACGGGACGTTTGAATATTCAACTGCATTAGCAAGCTTCCTGCAGGCAGTGATAGTAGTATTTCATTGATAGCGATAAACCGTTAATAAAATTTGTATGAGCATGAGTGAGTAAAATGTAAAAACCAAGTATTTTGATAAAAAAAGTAGGATAAACTTAGTTTAAAACTACTGTAGCTGATTCATTTTTTATCTGAATCTATAACTGATAGTACTTTAGAGTCGGAGTAGCAATACCGATCTACGGGGCAAAGGTATAAATTGAACGAGGACATTAAATAAACAACATTCAAAACGAGCGACGTATCAGTGGTAAAACGAGACGTAGATTAGTCTACGTAGGCACCCTGGTGCTTGCCAATTTTTCGAGAGCACATCGGAACAAAATATTGAAACGCTCTGCAGGATACTCGGCCCTAAGTACCTCAGTGCTATTGTTTGACTGGGTTAAATATAACTTCAATCGGCGTGAATGTGAGCTCGTGAAAAATGACGCTGCCTTTCGAGCGTTTGCAAAGCCTTTTTATCCTGTCAATTATTACAAGAATTCGAAGTGTTTTGGAATCACGCACCTTCACTTTTTAAATAGAAAAAAAGAGAAAAAAATAACATAAAAAATTAATCCTACTTTAGCACATGAGATACTCGTTTTCCACGAGTAACGGAGAATCAATTTACAATATATATCATATCGCGTTAGCTTGTTAGTAAAAGAATCCACTCTCGATGAGAAAAACTTTACGGAAGATACTTGCCGGTCCTTTACATAATACCGCCGTGAAAATGCTCGCCGCGTGGGCAGACCGTATACTTTTCGCGCCGGATCTACTGGTTTAAAAGACGTTGCCGGCAAATAAAAAGGCCGGTGAAAGGGGGAGAAATCGACACGCGAAAAACTTTTCTCATCAGCGACACGCGACTATAAGTTCCACGTGGAGCGTAAAAAGCGATGCCGTGGAAGAACATTCCTCGGCAGTTCGATCGAGATCCCCGAATCTGGACAGTGTCGACGCGACCGTTAAAATCTGCCTACGCCGTGGACGATGCACAGACTCTCACTACGCACTGGCTCGAGATGGATGCCAGTTCTCTGTTGCATAATGCAATCCGAGTAGTGTGGCTACTCGATTACGACTGGTCTTTTTTTCGATGCTTTTTTTCAACAAACTAATGAATCACTTGTTTTTTTTAATTCAAATCTAAATTGGCGTGATAATAAAACATTATTGGACACCATACTTGACGCTTAAAACAATTTATTTATGAAATAAATTTTGTATCGAATTGTTTTTCATTAGTTTTTTTCACTTATGATTAATTGAATCCGAAGATTAGTAAGCTTGACCTACAACCCGTAATCTGCTGCACAATAAAATCACATAACACAGCTGTGCTCCACATTCGACTTCGCCGTATCAAGCAAACTGTACGGCGACGTAAAATTTATCGCCAACTTAAGCAGCCCATAAACATACGAAACGCAGTTCGAGATTAATTGATGTCTCCCAATTTTCGCAATGGAGCCTCGGCGATCGGAGCCTGATGGGCCATTGTCGAGGAAATTTGCTGTTGACGCTGGACTTCCGATGCCCGCTTTTATCTCGCATCGTTCGGTCGTTCGCGGACTTCCGGTGCGAGGAAAAAGCGCTGCGCGATGATCGTAAAGACAAAATACCCATCTGGTGTGCGTCTTGGAGTACGGGAAAAGGGAGAAAACTTACGCGCGCGTTGAACCACGCCGGCAACAAACTCGGGACTTTGTTTCTTTTAGTGAAAAAAGAAACTTCGAAGTGGTCGAGGTGGGAAAGTGACGCCTCTTCTCGGACGGGCGGGCAAAAAAGCAGAAAGTCGTTATGCCCGGCGTAACTTTAAAATAATGGCCAACTTCCGCGGCGTTGTGTTTAAATTAAAAGAAAATCCTTCTGCGACTGCAAAGTTGAATTGAAAAAGTCGCGGATTCTACAGTCGGACAGGGTGCTTTTGGTACGTGCTAAAGTTCCATAAAGATACGTATGAATTTTAATACTTAAACTGTATTTATTCTTTTGTTCAGCAACACCTTTGCGAAATATTTCTTTCTGCACAAGTTGTTATGAGTGAATATTTATGAGATACACTACCTTTTTTTTATTTCTTCGAACATCAAGAAGGAAAATGGTAATAAAATTTTTAATGACAAAACATACATAAAAGTATTATTTTTTCTAAAACAGTAAAATTAACAATGATTTATATTTTTACTTATTTTTTAAAAGTTTTCTAGTAAAGTATTTT